>JAVGVS010000431.1:0-333679 GCA_032718565.1 Distichodus sexfasciatus | reverse complement strand
AGAAATTGCCGTTCGCTACATTTTCATTGTAAATGCATATACATTTAGTTAGTACAGATGTAATGTAATCTAAAAGCAAGCCAAATATGTTTGTGCTACAAATTATAATACTGCTGTGCTACAAAACTGTAATATCACAATACTACAATTACAATGAAAAATTTTGTTTTAGTTTATTTGGTAAAATTACTTTTATGTAGCTCGTTTAATTTTAACATTTTCTTGTACCCAAATCATGTTGTAATGACTAACGTAGGGGAAAGGCGTTTTATACCTGTTGCCATGCCGACAAAATATTTACCAAATATATAAAATATATACCAAGTTGTAATGACTGCCATGTACCACTAGGGGCTTGTAGCATGGCACTGTCACGCACAGTAAACCAAGTTGTAATGACTGTCATGTACCACTAGGGGCTGTAGCATGGCACTGTCACGCAGAGTAAACCAAGTTGTAATGACTGTCATGTACCACTAGGGGCCGTAGCATGGCACTGTCGTGCAGCCACTACGCGACAGTCAAAGCGTTGTCACGTGACACTGTCTTACGTGCATGACAGTGTCATGTAATAACGTAACAGTACAGGACACTAAATGCTGTAACCCCCTCTCCCAACATGCCTGCTCCGCCTCACATAAAAAAATAAAACAGACCATCGGGGCCGATATGGTAATAATTTAACCCCGTGGCTGATAATTACGTCAGGGTAATTATAACAGCATTCTGCACTGATGGCGCGCAATGCTTTCTTTTCGCCCAACAGTTCAGTTGAAAACTTTTAGAATATTACTGATCTCTGACTTCGCTAACGTTGCCGTGATTCATTTGCACAAAAAATGGTGATAACGAGGGGGTGGGCCAACTGTGTGTGGCAGCCAGGGGGTGCTGGTCACTCCCATCTTATAAAAATTTTTGCAGGCTTCAGGAATTCTAGTTCAAGTCAAAAGGAAAGATCTGAATTTAAGCCTCTTCTGAAAGTTCTGGCTAGGGTCCTTCACACGCGGTCACACTCGCACATGCTCCACAGCGACAATAACACGGGGCTGCCCACAGACCTGCCTGACTACAAATCGGCGATCTACACACGAAAATGAGCCAATGCCGATATACTAAAGAATGCCAGATATCGGCCTGATATGTCAGTCGATCGCTACTTCTTTATATACAAAAGTAATTCATCCTCAAGGCAGGCGTTGGCCAACGGTTCATCAGTGCAGGATCTTAGCAGAGAAGTGAACATCTCATCAATACAGCTACGAAAAGAAGTCTCTTCTTTCTGTTTTTTGGTGGCTCTCTTATGGGTCCCTTTCACAGCTGCTTGCTCTTCAGCACTGGCCTCCTCTGCGGCAGCAGGCTCCTCTTCACTGGCTCCGACTTTTTCAGCAACGCAATGATATCTGTAACAGCTCTTTGACTTGTTAGACCATCATTTACTACAAGCTGCAGTAAGTGTGCTGTGCAGCTGAGGTCTTTAAGTTCTATAAGTTTCATCCCTTTGACCATATTTGTTCCACTGCCTCGAAGGACAAGCAGTACACGGTCTTTGCTTATTTTCCATTTCTCAAGCATGGCAAGGAATGTGTCACTTATGTATTGGCCGGGGTGGGATCCATGCCTAGCTTAAGTATTTAAAACAAGCTGTCTTCCGTTCCATCCATTGTCAAAGAAGTGACATGAGTGAGTGTGAGTGGTCAGCATTCTCTGGTTGGATCATAGCTTTTATCTTGTCAACAAGTTTGTCCTTTTGGTGGACCTCTTGCAGCTTTTCTGTGCGATAATACTTTTCACCTTTGAGTAAATATTGTGGCTCTAATGCAGCCATAATGCACTTACAGCCAACTTCAGAAACCACAGTAAATGGTTGGTTGTCAATGATCATCATCTCTGTAATTAGTTTGTCCCCAACTTTAGATCTCTCATCAGAATTTGACCATTTTTTTGTTTCTGAAACATGTCATGCATTGTGGGATGAGAAGGAATCGCTTTGCCCTTCTGAGATTCAGATTCACATTTTTTCTGTGTGGTTTCATACAACTCACGGTGATGAATCCTGACATGGGACCACAGGTTGGAAGTATTGCTGGTTTTTGCCACAGTTCCTACCATGCTTATGTTTGCATTGCATATATTGCAGATTGCTTTCCCTGTTGTTGTAGAACGAGTAGAATAGTTCTAAACAGTGCTTTTCTTTGCATCCATCTGCAATGAGAATCTGAAGAGAGAAAGTCGGTAATTACAGTGAGGCTGCTCTATTTAAAGTCAGTCTTTTAAATAAATGGTGAAGGATTCACTATACAAAACAAAAAGTACATACTTTTTTACAGATTCTTAAGAATTCATAACAGAGTTGCTGTAAGAAAATAAAACCTTTTAAATAAAGCATCTTGTAAAAATGATGTCTGGTGGACAAATCAAATTAAGATGTTTTAATACCATTAATTCATTTTGCTTAATTACACAATAGAGAATGATTAAATGGATAATTACAAAATAGAGAATGAATAAATGTTGACAGTAGGGCTGCACGATATTAGGAAAACATGCGATAACGTTGTTGAGTGTTGCGATGGCGATATCACATGCGATAAGCAAGTAAAAACTTGCAAAAAAAAGCAAAAAAGCCTTTATAGTGTTAATGTTTTTCTGCTTTGGATTTGCTGGTAACATAGACTCCAGACGCTGACTAGTCTATGCAGAAAAAAAATGAAATGCAATATTTCCATTCCAACGTGTTTTTTACTTAAACAGAGCATTTTAATGCATCCCATAAAACATTTGAACCATTGAACATTGTTGAAAAAAATCTGAAAATAATTTTTTAATAATTTTAAATCTTAAATAAATGTAAACACAATTTAAAGTATAGTAAGTTCTTAGCCAGAAAAAATAGCAAAAGGAACAATTTATAACAATGTAATTTAACTCAACTACACGCATTGGGGAACAGTCACTGTAGGACACTATGCTATGTAATGTACCACGTCTGTGTGTGTAGTTATGTAAGTGTATGTGTGTCTCTGTGTGTGCACACTTGTGTAAGCATGCTTTATTATGGCAAGTTCTTTGCTAGGAAAACTAGCATGTTTACTTTGCTAGGTTTTAAACATGTGCGTTGGCATGTTACAATATTTCCTGATGTGCTAAAAATTCTCTCTGAAGGTGAACTAGTTGCAGGTATGCAGAAATACTTCCTGGCTAGTTTACTCAGCTGTGGGTAGCTGTCCTGGTGGAGTTTCCACCAAGCCAGAGGGTCTGCTTCACTGTCTATGGTGGGGCACAGCAGGTAGCTGTTGAGTTCAGCTTCCACAGCTTGTGCCAGTTGCACAGAAGATGAAGAAGGGACAGGGGCAGTCTTGAAGAAACTGCCCAGTGATTTTTTTGCCCTCTTCTCTGTGGCACTGGGTGGATCCATGCTCTGGGCCTCTAAGTCTGGTGTCTCCTACAACAGAGAGAAGAATACAGTGGGAAAAACACATTATTTATTTTGCACTAATATTCAGTCATATGTCATTTTCCATTCAAGATCATGCAATATTTAGGTCCCCTATTGTTATTGTGCCGATTTTTTTTTTTTCTGCCTCAAAACGCGTTGTGGAGAAAAAACGGTAAGACCTACAGCTTTGAAATTTGGCAGGTAGGTCCGGTACCTCACCCACTACTCAGGCAAAAAAAATTGCACCAAAATAAGCGATTTTGCAATTTTCCAAAAAAAATGGCAATTTGCCAAATAAATGTTGAACCGTCGCTCTGATTCTCAAAAATCTTATATCATCTTATTCTTTGGTTTAAGACAAAATTTTTAGACCATGGCATCTATTTCTGCCGTATTTGAATTTTCGCTAATTTGCATAAAATGAAATCCCATTTTTTTCGAACTCGTCCCTGGATTTTTGTCCAATCTCCATGCAACTGGTGTCATTTGAATCCCAAGACACTCTTCTTTAATTATTATCAAGCACATTTTCATTTAGGTCTTCACTTTTATGTAAAATGCAAATAAATGTGCTCGGCTTGGCATCGGATTGCAACACCACACACTGAGTGTCATAGAAATTCGGCTCTGGGTGAGCAACAGCTTTGAAATTTGGCAGGTAGGTTCCTTGACTAGTCAACTAGATCCTGGATTTTTATCCAATCTGCATGTAACTGGTATTATTTCAATTCCAAGACATTCTTCTTTAATTATTATCAAGTAAATTTTTTATTTAGGTCTTCATTAGGCTGTATAGTAATGCAATGCCACACACTGAATATCATAGAAATCTAGCTCTGAGTGAGCTGGCGCGAATTTTCATAATATGAAATCGTATTATTTAAATCTCAGCATATTCTTCTTTAATAGTTATTGAGCACATTTTTCATTTACCTATTCATATGGCTATATTATGCAAATCAATACTTTGAAACAAATTCAGCAAGACATATGTTTGAACAAACTTTAAAACTTTACTATAATTTACAGTTTTTAGACACTCTCTTATAGTAATTATTAAGCCCATTTTCAGGTATTTCTTTATATGGCTGCAAAGCTGCAAAGCTTCACTTCAAAGTCGATATCCCACTTATTGGCACCATAATAAACTATTTTAAAGTTAGCCTAATAAGTTTTGAACGGTAAATACGTAGAAAAAAAGATTAAAGATATCAAATCTCAACATATATGTACTTCAATTCGTAAAAAAACTGATAAAGCTGCAAACTGCATGGCCCCCGTAATAACTGCTTGCAGTTATATTTATTTATTTATTTATTATTTACATAAATATTCTATAACCCTGTGTCAAACATTATAACATTATTATCTTCAGTGCTGTTGCTTCCATTTCTGACATCACCCTGGTCTTGATGTCTGAGACCTTTTCGCCACTGATGTAGTTGGCTTTGAATCTGGGATCCATGAAGCACGACATGTCCAGAAGTTCCTGGGTTGCTGGGTTGTCATACTTAGTCCAGAATTTTCATCTTAATGGACTTTGTTAAATCACTGTCCTCTTCCTTCTCTGCAAGGACTGATGTCTTCATCAGATGAAGGACTGGTTTCACACATGAAACACTCACGTAATTCTCACCTGAAAGTGCATCTGTAAATTCTTGTAGAGGCTGTAGTGCCTGGTTTACAGACTCTAGTATATCCAGGTGCTGCCAGGTGGGAACCAAATACCTTGATCTTCTGTCTGCTGAGAGGACGTCGGATAAAGCCCGCCACTGCTCCAAGACTCTCTTGATCATCTTTTGTCTGGACCCCCACCTTGTTGGGCATTCAGTGATGAGAGAGTGCTCCGGGAGGTTGTGCTCCTGCTGTGCCTTTCTCAGTGCCACCTTCTCTTTCCAGCTATGAGAGAAATGTCCCACCAATCTTTGCCCAGCAGCTCTAGTAATGCGGTCATCATGTTTAACAGCATTTTCTAGGCAGTGGGGAAAACACAAGACAAACGTTTATAATTTAAACCTTACTGGCAAAAAAAACTCAGTAGCCTATACACCATAGTTTAGTAACTACAATAGTTAAAGGCTATTACCAGTACTACTATACCAATACTACAGCATTTTAGACTGGCAACAATCACCTACCATGTAGTAACCTGTGTGTGTAAGAGCTTTAACGCAATATGCAATATATTGCAAATGTTGCAAACATACAATACAAAGGCTGCACTTTCCCTTAAATAAAATGCTTACTTTGTTATCTTCGTCATCGAATGAATGAATTAGGCCTATTAGACCAGAGAATTTTTAATAGGGCTCTGGTATCACTAAACAGTAAAACTACAATATAGAGTATCCTTACAGTGACAAGCAGATCAGTTTATTCCCTTAGTCATTTAGACACATACCGATGGACAGATGCAGCCTGTGGCCAAAACATTGAAGTCTGACCCAATTGTTGAGTTTGGTAGCTTTTACAACGTTGGTGCCGTTATCCGTGGTGATATACACTTGCCGGTCTTCATGCAAATCCCAGCTAGTCAACACTTCATGTAATCCAGGAGCTATGTTTTCACCAGTGTACGAGTCCGGAAAATACACAGTCTCTAGACATTGTGATTTCAGCTCGAAGTCGTCAGTGAAAAAATGCACAGTGAAACTCAGGTAGGGCTCTGTGGTGCGACTAGACCAAAGATGTGTAGTACTTGCGTAGTGCACAGTGTGACTGTGGAATGAACTGTCTTTCGACAGGTGTCATACATCTGTGGGATGGCGACTTGGGAAAAATAATTATGTGATGGAATCTGGTATCTGCGGTCCAGTTTATTGATCAGACTCACAAAGCCCTCTCTGTTCACTGTATTTATAGGCATCATGTCTTTAGCCAAATAACGTGCGATGGCCTCCGTTATTTCTTTGTGGCGCTTTGAAGTTTTTTCATAAGGAGTTACGCTTGCAAAACTCTGGTGAATGGATGCTTGCTGCTGGACTGCTTTGCTGCTACTTGACTGAACGTCCATAGTTTTGCTTTTGCTAGCGCTAACTTGGAGGGCTTTGTACAAATCTATGTGGTTGTGTTGTAGGTGACTGTGGAGATTACTTGTGTTTCCTCTGCTGGTTGCAAACTTTTTTGCATGACTTGCAGAATACCTGGGTTTGTAACGTGTCTTCCCTCTTGAAACCGAAATACTTCCAAATAAAAGACGTGCTGTTTCTTTGCTGAGTTCTTCGCCCACATTTTCATGACACGTCTCTGTTGTCTCAGCCATCGCGACACCCATCTATCTAACTCTGAGTCTCTCCATGTGCTTAGCACTCGCATCTACTTGGGGGCGGGCATAAGGCAGTAGGCTCCATCTGATTGGCCAAATATGTTGATATGAAGAGCTTTGGAAAAACACCATTTATCACAGTTCAGTCAGTCTTTCGCGATATGTATATCGCGCATGTTGATATCACGATGACAGTAAATGTACGATATGTTGTGCAGCCCTAGTTGACAGGTAAACTTTCCTTTTTTTAAGTTTGCTTAAGCTAAAGTTATACAACATATGAAAACACCATATCATATAGAGTGTAACGGCAGGTGGGTGAAATGCAGAGTCAACAGAACCAGGTCGCAGGCACAGGGGAAATTGACAAAATGTAGAGAGTTTATTCAAACGAAGGTCAGAACCAGAAAACACAGTCCATGGAGCAAACGAATCCAAATTGCCAGAGGCAAAGGGGTAGCCTAAAAACAGAAAGCAAGGGTCAAAACGGAGGCAGGCAAACACAAATAGCGCTCAGTAAGTCACACTAGGCATAACAATACTTCGCGTGGAACGGTTGCAAATGAAAGTCTTTAAATACAGGTGAAATGGATATGATAGGCTAAAATTCTGGTGACGTTGATCTGGTAAGCTGAGGTCGTTGTGAAGGTCTGGAACTGGAGCCCTGGTCAGATGGCCTTTCGGATGAGATGGAGTGCTCCCTCAGTCTGGGCTGACACCTCACAGTATCCCCCTCTCCACGGGCAGCTCCTGATGGCTGCAGGCGGCATGTGGGAGGACAACCCCAAGGGCGAGGACCAGGATGATCAGGATGTAGGGCGTGAAACTCCTCAAGCAGGCTGGGATCCAACATGTCCTTAGCAGCCACCCAAGACTGCTCCTGTGGTCCGTATCCCTCCCAGTCCACCAGGTACTCCAGTGTGCCTCGACGGCGGCATGAATCCAGGAGGGTGTGGACCCAATAGGCGGTGTCACCATCCAAGTCCAGGGGCACAGGAGGACAATTCTGGACTGGAGAATGCAGAGGGCTATAGTGTACGGATTTCAATAAGGAGACGTGGAAGGTAGGTGAGATACGGTAGTGAGGGGGCAACTGTAGACGATAGGACATAGGATTGATGCGGCGAACCACCTTGAACGCCCCAATGTAGCGGGGAGAGAGCTTCCTGGAGGGGAGACACAGGCGTAGGTCACGGATCGACAGACACACTCGCTGTCCTGGCCGGAACACAGGGGGCGGTCGCCAATGGCGATCCGCTTGGCTCGACTGAGGTGCATATGGGAAGCCATACCCGGCTACTGTTCTTGAACCAGTCATCCACCGCAGGGACGTCAGTGGACTCAGCCTCCCAGGGGAAAAAAGGGGGTTGAAACCCAAGCACACACTGGAACAGGGACAGGGCCAACGATGAGTGAGGGAGAGAGTTCTGTGCATACTCGGACCAGAGAAGATATTTGGACCATTTCTGCTGGTGGTTGGCACAATAGGCCCTCAAAAAGTGACCAATCTCTTGGTTGAGCCTCTCTACTTGTCCGTTACTTTGTAGGTGATAGCCAGAGGTGAGGTTGACCTGCACTCCCAGGTGTGACATGAACGCTCTCCACACCCGGGATGTAAACTGAGGGCCCCAATCCGAGACAATCTCCTCAGGGATCCCAAAGATGCGGAACACCTCCCGGACCAGCAAATCCGCCATTTCTAGGGCTTGTGGAGCAATATGAGCTGGCACATCTTTGAGAACCTATCCACCACCACAGCCATGACACTGAAGCTGTCCGATTCGGGTAGGTCTGTGATGAAGTCTACAGCCAGGTGGGACCAGGGACGTCGAGGAATGGGGAGAGGTTTGAGCAGGCCACTGGGAGGTTGATGGGGGGTCTTGGAGGCCATGGTGCGGGTGATGCCAGGATGACCGGAACCTAAGGTGGAGTGGGCCCATTGAAGCAAGGTACCTTGGAATTCTGCTGGCATGAACATCTTATGAGGTGGGGTCTTGGCCGGTGGAGGATTTTGAAGGTTTGCCTCCTCTATTTGGTTGACAATCTCCCACCTGATGGGACCCACAGTGCAGTTGGAAGGTAGTACTGTAGCAGGAGTTAAGGCGGTATCTTCTCCCTTGTATTGTCAGGATAGAGCATCGGCTTTGACATTCTTGGAGCCGGGTCGGTATGTGACGGTGAACTGGAACCTGGTGAAGAAGAGGGCCCATTGAGCCTGTCATGGGTTCAGGTGCTTGGCCTCTCGAAGGTACTCCAGGTTCTTGTGATCCGTGAAGACAATGAACGGATGGGCAGCTCCCTCGAGTAGGTGTCTCCATTCTTCCAGGGCCAGTTTTATTGCTAACAATTCCCTGTCCCCTGTCACACCATAGTTTCGTTCAGCGGGGACAGTTTCCGTGAGAAGAAAGCGCAAGGGTGGAGTTTTCGAGGTTTGCCTTGTTGCTGTGAGAGGACTCTCCCAACTCCAACTTCGGATGCATCCACCTCCACTTCAAACAGTGATTCGGGGTCTGGGTGACAGAGGACAGGGGCTGAGCAAAAAGCCTCCTTTAAGGACTTGAAGGCTTGGGTGGTCAGTTGGTTCCATTGTAATCGTTTATTGTCACACTTGAGTAGTGCAGTGAGGGGAGCTGCCTTCTCGCTGAAGCTACAGATGAACCACGGTAATAGCTGGCGAAACCCAGGAAACGTTGGAGTTCCTTGAGGATCTTAGGTTCAGGCCACTCCTTCACAGCATGTGTCTTCTGGGGCTCCATCCCAATGGCTCTGGCACTGAGGACATGGCCCAGAAAGGTAACGGATGGCTGGCAGAAAATACACTTCTCCCCTTTTGCATATAGGAGGTTTTCTCTGAGACATTGCAGCACCCTTTGGACGTGGGTAACGTGCGAAGTGAGGTCAGGGGAGAAGATGAGAATATCATCAGTGTAGATGGTGACAAATTTGTCCAACATGTCTTTAAAGATCTCATCCATGAAGGACTGGAAAACAGAGGGCGCATTTGCAAGGCCTTATGGTAAAACCATATATTTGAAGTGCCCCTTGCAGTGATAAACGCCCAAACTTAAGACATACCTGTAGCCAGAGGAGGTAGGCTGGTCCTGCCAGCCCCGGAATTTTGGGCTCCAGACAAGCACCGAACACCAAGTCCACCGGTGTGCAAACTTCCCTATGCCGTCAGTGTGCTTTGCATGCTCTCCTGCACTGCAGTCCGATAAGTTTCCGCGAGAACCCAGGGCAGGCGATGGTCCCAATCCCGCTGGTGCTCTCCAACTAAGATCGCCAGCTGGGTCGCAAGGGTATGATTAAACTGCTCCACCAGTCTGTCGCTCTGTGGCTGCAAGGAAGTGGTGCGGGTCTTGTGGATCCCCAACCGGTGACACGTCCTCAATCGCCTGCGCCTTGAAGTTCCACCCCTGGTCACTGTGCAGCTCCTCCAGTGCCCCGAACTGACAAAAGAATTCCTGCACCAGTTTGTCTGCCACCATTGATGCACTCTCATCTGCTACCGCATATGATTCTGGCCACTTCGCAACCAGGACAGTCTATGGGAATGAACCCAGAATGTCTACACCCATTTGCTTTGAGTGCTCCTACCAGATACGGTTGCATGGGTGCCCGTCACTGACCCCTGGCCCCTTTTTGGTGGTGCAGGAATCGCAACAGTGCACAAACAGCTTGACGTCATGCCTGGAACCCAGCCAATAAAACTGGGACCGATCCCCACGTCACTTGCATCCGTGTCCACAATGAATGGTTTCGCTGGGTCCAGACTCATCAGCACTAGCGCCGTTCCTAATGCCTCCCGCAGCTGTTGAAACACGGCCTCGCAGTCAGCGGACCACTGAAGGTTCCCCCTTTTTCCGTCAGCCGATGTAGTGGCTGTGCGACCATAGCAAAGTCCTGCACGAACTGTCGTTAGTACATGGCTAGCCCCAGAAAGCTCCATACCTCCTTAGTGTTGGAGTGGAGTGGGCCAGCCTTGCACAGCCTCGATCTTCGCCGGATCGGTGGCCACCCCATCATTGCTGACCACATGCCCCAAAAATTTGACCTCCCGCTTCATGAGCGCACACTTCTTCAGGTTGAGGCGCAGCCTTGCTGCGCGAATCACCCCAAACACTTCGGCCAAGTTGTTAACCGCCCCCTCAAACGACGACGCATGTATCAGCAGATCGTCCAGGTAAATGATGCATTTTGTCCAGGGTACATGACTGGTACAGAGCCCCAACAGCATAACCTTAAAGTTCCATAAACCCTGCCCAATGGTAAACATGCTTCATGTTATTTCTATAATCTGATGCCTGTAGTCTGCTTTGGTTTACAGAACGGGGCAGATTAAATCTTAAAACAACTCTTTACTGCAGGCTATGTTTTTAATGTAAGATTTTTTCAAATACATAAGAAGAGGAGTGATTTTAGCCTCGATAAATAAAGCTTAACCTGCAAGGGGAGGAGTAGCTGACAGCCTGTATCCACATGATTTTCACACATCCTTTTTTCCTACATTAAGCCTGACAGAACAGTTCAGTAAGCTAATAAGAAGTCTAACCTGCTGTGCTAGAATGACCAAGAACTATATATCTGAAGAAAATCATCCCAAAAAGTATTGACAACAGTGTTTGACCCAACAAATTACCTCAAGCAAGTATCAGCAAATAAAAGCTTATTGTGCATTCACCAGTCCTTAGCCTTTCTGTCTTTTCTTTGGACACACAATGCCACAATGTAGCCTCAGAATAAGCTATAGTGATTGAAACAGTTTCAGTTGCCATAGCTCAAGTAATGCAAATTTTGAGCCTTTATATAGGCCCAACCATCTACCCAGAAACACAACACCTTTTCACTACAGAATTGCATAATCAATTGAAAATCTACTCATTAAGGTTTATTTAGGGTATTCAACTGTGTTACAGTAGAAGATTGAATGGGAAACCTGCACAGCAGTTTAATTTTGTGTGATTTCATGTTTTTATCTGTTAATAATTAGCATATGGGCATTATCCTCAATATGATATTATTGACTCAAAATATTATTGACTAAATCCGGTGGGCGGCCGGCGGATGCGGGCGGGAGCTACTGGCAACCTTTGGTGGTGGGTACTGGTCCTGGCTCGCTGGTATGGGCTGGAATGCGGGGTCCGCGCCCTGGTGCCTGGTGACGGCTTGCTCCCTGGGCGGTCTCGCCTGAGCTCCTTGGGGAGAGCTGGTGGACGTGGACAGGGATGGTTGTGGGTGCGTGTGTGCTGGGTGCTTGTGTGCTGGGTGTGTGTGTGTGTATGTGCCCGTGCGCTTGGCACATCAACGGGGCCGCTCACGGTCGAGGCCCAGCCCCCCGCCCCGGAGTTGTGTGGACACTGCTCTTGGGGATCTGCGGTGCCCCCAGATGTTGTCCCTTCGCTTCCGAGTGCGTGCTGCTCGGTGTCTGCCGCTCTGCCGCAGGGAATAAACTAAAAGAGCTAAAATTTTCAGCAAACCCCAAAGCCATCAAAACAAACTCTGCAGGAGTTCCTGCAGAGGAGTTAGCTTGTGATGATGGGAGATTGTGGTATATATATTTGTATAAACACCATGGTGTTTACCACCCTCGAAAGGGGACTATTCATGTAGTTTTTGACTGCGGGGCAGCTTTCCAGTCCACGTCTCTTAATGCTCAGCTACTGCAGGGACCAGATCTCACCAGCTCACTGATTGGTGTGATGACCAGATTTAGGAGAGAATCAGTGGTGATCATGGCTGACATAGAATCTATGCTCCATCAAGTAAGGGTACCGCCTGAAGTTGTAGATTTGCTGAGGTTTCTGTGGTGGCTGGAAGGTGATCTTACACATGAATTGGTGGACTTCAGAATGAAAGTACATCTTTTTGGTGCAACTTCGTCACCAAGCTGTGCTAACTTTGCATTGAGAAAATGTGCTGAAGATAATGTAGATCAGTTCAGCCAAGATACAATTGACAAAGTCTTACATTGCTTTTACGTTGATGAGTGTCTTGTCGCCAAAAACAGTGAGGAAGAAGCTTTGAGACTTTATTACGATTTGTTGTCCCTATGTTTTAAAGGTGGTTTTAAATTGACAAAATGGATGAGTAATCGACATGCTGTAAGGGATTGGATACCAGAAGAGCGAAGGGCAAAGACTATGAAGGACTTGAATTGAGACCATAATGTGATTCCTGTGGAGTGGGTGTTAGGGGTGCAGTGGTGCATTCAGTCTGATGCATTTAAGTTTAAAATCATGGTGCAAGAAAGAAGGGACATCCTCTCCATTGTGAGTTCCATTTATGATCCATTAGTCCTATGATCCATTATGATCCTGAGTCCTATCGTCCTTACTGCAAAAATCATATTACAACAATTGTGTAGGAAAGGATTTGGATGGGATGATCCAGTACTGACCTTCAGCAGCACAGGAATGGATGTTGTGGTCAGAAGAGCTCAGCCAATTGGAACAGTTTCATGTCACAAGATGCCTGAAGCCACCATACTTTGGATCTGCTCTTGCAGAATATACATTTACAGCTGCATAGTGCCTTCATCATGGGCAAGTCTAGGGTAGCCCCACTGAAATCTATTACCATCCCATGAATGGAGCTTACCGCTACTACTATGGCTAGCCGTATGGACACATTTTGGAAAAGGGAGTTGCATATGCAGCTTCAGCCACCAGTGTTTTGGAGTGGTAGCACATTGCTACTAAAGTATATCAAGAATGAAACCTCAAAGTTTCGTACCTTTGTTGCTAACAGGGTCTCTGAAATTCTAAAGGTGTCTTTGGTATCTCAGTGGAGGTATGTGAATACCACTAGTAATCTGGCAGATCTGGCCTCTAGAGGATCATGGGTAAATGCATTCCTGAAGAATAAGATTTGGCTGTCAGGACCTGAGTATCTGCTGCATCCAGAGTGAAAATGGCCTATGAATCCAGATCAAACAAGTGAGTTCTCACCAGGTGACCCAGAGCTGAAGATCAGTGTTGCAGTAAATGTTGTGCATTGCTCAGAGATATTGGATAGCACCACCCGTTTAATTAGTTATTTCCCTTCTTGGACACGTTTAAGGAAATCTATGGCCTGGATCCTCAGGTTTAAGAGTTTGCTAATGTCTCTTTGCCAGAAGAAGCTAGGCTCTAATAATCAGGAGTTTCCTGCATTAGGGCTTAAGGGTAAACTACTTAAAGGCCATGAACATGGGGGTCTATTGACAGTAGATGAAATGATGAATGCAGAAATGGAAATCATTACGTTTTGCCAAAGAAGATGGTTTTCTGATGAGTTTGACAGCCTTCAGAGTGCCAGAGGTGTTGGTAAGAAAAGCTCCATTTTCCGACTTTGTCCTGTGTTAATGGATGGTGTTTTGAGAGTTTTGAGATTAAATAGGGCAAATGTGCCTGAAGATGCCAAGCATCCCATCATATTACCCAAAGATTTTCATATTGCTGATGTTCTCCTCAGACACATTCATCAAGAAGTGGGCTATAGTGGACGTAATTATATGTTGTCAAGATTACGTCAAAGGTATTGGATTCCTGGTGCTTCTTCAGCTATACAAAGGATTTTGTCCAATTTTATCATTTATCGCAGGCTGCAAGCCGCACCAGGGTGTCAACTGATGGCAGATTTGCCTGTGGATCGCGTCTGTACAGAGGAAGCTCCTTTTACTAGGCTTGGACTGGACTACTTTGGACTCTTTGAAGTTAAGAGTCGAAGGAGCATAGTGAAAAGATATGGGGTAATATTTACTTGTTTGACTATACAAGCTGTCCATATTGAAGTAGCATCTTCTTTAGATACAGATTCTTTTATCAATGCATTATGATGTTTTATAGCAAGACGTAGTCAAGTCTTGGAACTGCGCTTGGACAATGGAACAAACTTTGTCGGAGCGGAGAA
This sequence comes from Distichodus sexfasciatus, assembly GCA_032718565.1. Taxonomy (NCBI): domain Eukaryota; kingdom Metazoa; phylum Chordata; class Actinopteri; order Characiformes; family Distichodontidae; genus Distichodus; species Distichodus sexfasciatus. Next base: position 319,088 of record JAVGVS010000431.1, on the reverse strand, counting down.
TGAGTTGAGACAGGCTATTGAAGGTTGGAATCATACTCGCATCAATGATTTGCTGCTGCAAAAAAACATCAGGTGGCCCTTTAACCCCCCAGTAGGTTCTCACCATGGGGGTGTTTGGTAAAGATTGATAAGGTCAGTGCATAAGGTCCTTAACTTTACCCTGAGGTCGCAGAATCTTGATGAAGAGGGTTTTCACACTGTTCTCTATGAAATAGAATCAATTATTAATGGTGGTCCACTCACAAAGATGTCTACTGATCCTAATAGATTTGGAAGCATTGACCCCCAATCATTTGCTGCTGTTAAAGACGTCCCCAAGTTTACCACCAGGGGGATTTCAGAAAGAAGACCTTTATGCTCGCCATCGCTGGAAGCAAGTTCAGTACATGTCCGACCTGTTCTGGAAGCGGTGGGTTCAGGAGTACCTGCCACAGTTGCAGGAATGGCAGAAATGGTCCAGCACATAGAGCAACTTTATGGTGGGGGACATTGTTCTTATCGTGGATGATAAAGCACCCCGTAATTCCTAGGTTATGGGTAGGATTATTCAAACTTTTCCAGACAGAAGAGGTTTAATTCAAAGGCTTCTTATCAAGACCAAGACTAACTGTCTTGACAGGCCAATAACTAAGGTCTGTCTTCTGCAGGAGGTGGAAACCTGGAAAAAAAAAATTGCACTAGACAGTCTGACTGTGACTGACAGTTTATTTACTTGAGAGAGGGTGGTGGTAAAGATCACCCTAATGGGTTATGTGCTTGAACCTCTGGCCCAGACTTGTGTCTTTGTAAGAAGAAGATTATTCATTCTGTGGCAATATTTTTATGGACATTTGTGTGTGATCTGTTGTAATTATTACAGTGTGGTAATAATTAGGGGCTGGGATGTAATAGCCATATGGATGTTGGACTCAGGCTTTTATTTTGGTGTTTACCCGTGGTGTGAAAGTCACATGAGTGTATGGGTGTTGGTATTAATTTGTGAAAGAAACCACCTGTGTATGGAGAAAGAGGCAAGTGGGGAGAGCACATATTTGTTGACCGCATTTTGTACAAGAGTTTCTGCAACATTTTTATGTCACTGGTATCCGACACTGCACGGTTTGGATTTATGATGGAGTTTTATCGTAAATGGATCTAAAGGACGCTTTGTATCTGCAAATAAATGAAACCGAGATAATTGGAATTCTGGACAATGCGCGTTAGCATGGTACCTCCCTCACTTAGCCTCGTTGGTATGTTAGTAGCCAGCAACAACTTTAGTGGAATTCTAGTTGGTGACTTGAACTATTATCAAAGTAAATTTTTGTGAGGGTATCTGTACTTATACTTAAGTGTGACTTTCGGGTACTTTATACAAGACTGGTGAGATACCTGCTGTGTACTCAGGAGAATATGGCGTTTTATTTAGGATTCATATTCCAAGAGAGGTTTATTGTCGATACAATATATACAGTATACAGTGTTCTGAAAAGCCATTTCACGCAGGCCGCCCATGCCACGTTCATTCATTCATTCATTCATTTTCCCAACTGGGCTCGCGGGGGGACCAGAGCCTATCCCGAGAACTGATGGGCGCAAGGTGGGGCCCATGGCACATTTACATAGAAAATCAAAATATACCCCAAAAAAAGAACAAGAAATTACACATAGTACATCTAACTACATGTAGTAATATTCATTTAATCCTAATTAGGATGTATACCGTTAACGCATGGATCGCGTAGTTTTGGATGTATGTGCAGCTACAAAAAAGCTACATATGGAAAAAAATTATTAATAATTTTTCTGAAAATCATATTCATTATATGTGTCCGTTCCAGCATTTAAATACAATTAGGAAATGTCTCAATGATAAACTGTGCAGCTTTTGCCACCATGAACATGGTGAATAAGCCCAAGAGAGTCTGGCTGCAGACCTCCTCTGTGGATAAATCTCCTCTGTCCTTGTGCGTCATTTCCTTTCCCTCAGAGGAGATGTACTGACAGAGGAGCTTACCCACAGAGGAGGTCTGCAGCCAGACCCTTCTCGAATAAGGAGCTAACTTCAGTTGCAGAACGAGACGCTGCCGAATAAGAAGCCAAACGAATCGGTGCGCGGAAGAAGAAGTACTTCCAGTTTCAGACATCGAAAATACGTCTGGTTTGTTGTTTTTGAGCTATTATACTTTCATTATTTGAATCACAAAGAAATCCATAAAAGTATGTGTAATTTTAAGTTTATGATGGCTATTTGTTACCATAGAATTAAAAAATACATTATTTTCCCTCATTTCCCTCATTCTTTAATCAAAAATCAAAATCTGAAAATTCCTTTCATTTTTTTTTTTTCGTTTTTGCTTCTGAAACAAAATTTCAAATACCAAAAAGTACACAGACCGCTGGATTAAGTAATCATCTGGAAAAAAGAATTGCTAATATCTCTGAAATGAAAGCAGCACAAATCTTACTTTTTGCGGCACAAACGGGCACAAATGTAGCACTAACCAAATGCGAGGGAATTTTTATTTGTGCCCTTTGTAGGGGGGCCAGCTTCACGCAGCTCACTATATCGAATATACTCGATATATTGTGGTGGTTTCACATGTGATGTAGTAAATGACTATATCGTGAACATCAGTTACAAATTCTCATGTTAATGTTAGACAGTATGTACGTTACTTTCGAGTTTTGCTTTTCTGCCCTCTCAAAGCGGAGTGTGCACTCCCCCACCCATCCAGAACACTCTCCTAGCGCATTGTTACTTCTTGTAGAAGGCACGCGTGTTTTTTTTTCTTTGGTGAAAATGAAATTTGCCGGTGACATCAGCGAATCAGCTGTCGGATTGGGGCGGAGTTTAGCATCTATCCACGTACTGGAGCTGCAAGATGGCGGCAACCAGCTTTTACGCGATCGTCCACCAACAGGAACATTTCTGTGGTGGTGTCGTAAACTAATTTACGCCATGCGTTTTGTGGTGCATGCTGTTTAGTAGTGTTATTAATTTTATACCACCCAATCACTCATCTTATGGAATGGGGTAAGTGGAGGAGATAGCTAGGCTGTGCGTGCATATACAGTTTTAGGCAGGTGTGAAAAAATGCTGTAAACAAAGAATGCTTTCAAAAATGGAAGTGTTAATCATTTATTTTCATCAATCACCAAAATGCAGTGAATGAACAAAAGAGAAATCTAAATCAAATCAATATTTGGTGTGACCATCCTTTGCCTTCAAAACAGCATCAATTCTTCTAGGTACACTTGCACACAGTTTTTGAAGGAACTCGGCTGGTAAGTTGTTCCAAACATCTTGGAGAACTAACCACAGATCTTCTGTGGATGTAGGCTTCCTCACATCTTTCTGTCTCTTCATGTAATCCCAGACACACTCGATGATGTTGAGATCAGTGGGGGCCATACCATCACTTCCAGGACTTCTTGTTCGTCTTTATGCTGAAAATAGTTCTTAATGACTTTGTATGTTTGGGGTCGTTGTCCTGCTACAGAATAAATTTGGGGCCAATCATATGCCTCCCTGATGGTATTGCATGATGGATAAGTATCTGCCTGTATTTCTCAGCATTGAGAACATCATTAATCCTGACCAAATCTCCAACTCCATTTGCAGAAATGCAGTCCCAAACCTTCAAGGAACCTCCACCATGCTTCACTGTTGCCTGCAGACACTCATTATTGTACCGCTCTCCAGTCCTTCGACGAACAAACTGCCTTCTGCTACAGCCAAATATTTCAAATTTTGACTCCTGAGTCCAGAGCACCTGCTGCCATTTTTCTGCACCCCAGTTCCTATGTTTTCATGCATACTTGAAGCATTGTATCCACATCGGAGGTATGGCTTCTTGACTGCAACTCTTTCAGGAAAACCACTTCTGGCCAGACTTCTCCGGACAGCAGATGGGTGTACCTGGGTCCCACTGGTTTCTGCCAGTTCTGAGCTGATGAAACTGCTGGACATCTTCCGATTTCAAAGGGTAATAGGCTTGATGTGTCTTTCATCTGCTGCACCAAGTTTCCTTGGCCCACCACTGCATCTCCGATCCTCAACGTTGCCCGTTTCTTTGTGCTTCTTCAAAAGAGCTTGAACAGCACATCTTGAAATCCCAGTCTGCTTTGAAATCTTTGTCTGGGAGAGACCTTGCTGATGCAGTATAACTACCTTGTGTCTTGTTGCTGTGCTAAATCTTGCCATGACATGAAACTGTCTTCCACAACCTCACCTTGGTAGCAGAGTTTGGTTGTTCCTCACCCAGTTTTAAGCCTCTTACACAGCTGTTTCTGATTTGATTTAGATTTTTCTTTTGTTTGCTCACTTTTCATTTTGTAAATTGATAAAAATAAACAATTATTATTTATATTTCTGAAAGCATTCTTTGTTTACAGCATTTTTTCAGACCTGTCTAAAACTTTTGCACAGTACTGTACATACTCTAGAAAACTATTTCCCTGTACTGAGTGATAGGGGGCACCAATCCTAGTATGTTTTAAGAGACATTTAGTACAGGTAGCTAGTCTGTCATTCTAGTGTTTTAGAGCAGACTAGTTTCAGGGTAAGTATGTTTTATTAAGTTTTTTGCTTATGCGCAAAGTACACTCATGTCAAAGTACAAAGTGTCATGTCTGCTATGTACTATACAAATTTACAGAGAGAAGAAAGAACAATGAACAAAGAACAATAAGGCACATAGAATAAGCAATAAATAAATACAATCAGAGCTGCAACTGAGGATTCTTTTTGTTATCAAGTATTCTGTCGATTTTTTTCATCGATTAAGTCTAAAAAGTAAAGTATAAAAAAAGTATAAAAGTCTTTTTAAAAGTGAAAAAATTAACCCTTACACCCCTGAGAGAATTTGGGGTGTTTTTCTATCTTTGTTTTAGGCATATTATAGTGTGTGTGTGCAGATGTTAGCCATACATGCTTTATGGGATGTCTGGCACTACTCAGTTTTTTGAGGGAGCCTTATGTAGTATAAAAGTTCTGAAACTGTAGATATATTAGAAATAATAAGAAAAGTGTCTGCTTTTATTTTGCATTCTATGGCTTAATACTATAAAGAAAATCAAGGTAAGTGCCAGGCAGAAACACTTCTTTATTCACTTGGTATCTATCAGAATATAAAACAGATTTTCTATATTTATTTTTTTCCTTTTGATTACTCTGATTGATTAAGTTCTGAGTGATTTTGAACCAATTTGGACTGATTTTGTTTTATAAAAAGATCTGCTTTTGTCCATTCTGTGAGAGAACTTCCCTCATTTTTTCAGTTCAATTCAAATTTATTTATATAGCGCTCTTAAGAACAGTCATTGTCACAAAGCACTTTACATATAACCGGCCTAAACCCCCGAACAAGCAAGCCTGAGGCGACAGTGGCAAGGAAAAACTCCCTCTAATAGGAAGAAACCTTGAGAGGAACCAAGACTCGGAGGGGGACACCATCCTCCTCTGGGCGACCGGGTGCACGAATATTTAATGTACAACAAGCAATAGTTCAAGATGAGTTGTTAATTATTTAAAGAAGCAAAGATACAAAAATAGTCCAAGGGATATTTCGAATCCCGGGTTGTTGATGGGCCACTTGCAGGACCCTCTCAGCAACATTAAGCTGAAATTAGTTCAGTATTGTGCTGCTAAGTCAGTAGACGTCCATAGGGTCCAATCCCAGTTGGTTTCATGATGATGTCCCCATGGAGTCCTGGTGCGGGTTCAGTGAGTCAGGATCAGCTCGGGAGGGTTGACAAGGTCAAGCGTCAGCTCAGGACGTCTCCGGGACTCCTGGTGAGTTCGGTTGATCAGCGTCAGCTTGGTAGGGTCGAGATGGTCAGTGTCAGCTCGGGGCATCTCCAAAGAGTCCCGGTGAGGGTTCGGTCAGCCAAGCGCCATCCCAGGATCAGCTCGGGAACAGCTCGGAAAAAGAAGAAGAGAGAGGAGAAAGTTAAGTGCCCTAACCTAACCTCCGGCAATGCTAGAGTAGCTATGGCAGCCTAGCTAAGAAGGGAGAGCTGGAAGGTAACACAGACATAAGGGCTTCCAGGGGTCTCGGCATCACACCAAACCACCGTCTGCAAACTTGAGCGATCAGCAGAGTGGTAGGATGACAGCACCAATCCCCCCTTTCACCTTTAATCTCAAATGACCATGAACCCCCAGATCTCACCTTTAACTAAGAAAAAGGGATTTTAATAATCAAAAGACTGACTAAACAAGTAAGTCTTAAGCCTTGACTTAAAAGCAGAGATTGTTTCTGAGCTCCGAACACTAACGGGTAGTTTATTCCACAATTGTGGCGCTTTATGAGCAAATGCTCTTCCCCCCACGGTAACGTTCTTTATTCTAGGTATTACTAAAAGATCTGCGTCTTGTGATCGAAGCGTACGCGCCGGATTGTAAGTGCAAATGAGGTCACTTACATACTGCGGTGCAAGACCATTTAGAGCTTTATAGGTCAAGAGAAGTACTTTATAGTCGACACGAAATTTTACTGGTAGCCAGTGGAGTGAGGATAGAATTGGGGTGATATGATCATATTTTTTAGTTTTAGTGAGGACTCTGGCTGCATTCTGAACTAGCTGGAGTTTATTTAACAACCTATTTGGACAACCGGAGAATAAGACATTACAGTAATCGAGTCTTGAGGTAATAAATGCATGAACTAGTTTCTCTGCATCTTGAAAGGATAGCACGTTTCTTAGTTTAGCAATATTACGGAGTTGAAAGAAGGCGGTGCGACTAATGTTAGAAGCATGTACATCAAATGAAAGATTGGAGTCTAAAGTAACACCAAGGTTTTTAGCAACATTACTTGGTACAATGGATAATCCATCAAGACTGACTGTGATGTCAGATAGCTGACTTCTGGTGGCGTTAGTGCCAGTAAGAAGGACCTCAGTCTTGTCCAGATTTAGCTGGAGGAAGTTGTCCGACATCCACTTTTTTATGTCACATAAGCATTTTTCCATTTTCTGAAATTGCTGTCTGTCTTCTGGTTTAGCCGATATATATAACTGTGTATCATCTGCAAAACAATGGAAACTAATTCCATGCTTACGAACGACTCAGCCTAAAGGTAGCATGTACAGCGAGAACAGCAAGGGACCTAAAACTGATCCTTGTGGTACTCCATATTTCACCCTGACGTGCTCAGAGGAATCACCATTTACATTCACATACTGATAGCGGTCTGAAAGGTAGGATCTGAACCAAGAGAGGGCCACTCCTCTGACACCAACAACGTGTTCAAGTCTATCTAGGAGAATGGCATGATCAACAGTATCAAAAGCAGCACTAAGATCAAGCAGCACTAGGAGCGAGGCGTAGCCCTGATCAGCAGATAAGACAAGATCATTCACTACCTTCAGCAGAGCAGTCTCTGTGCTGTGGTTGGCTCTAAACCCAGACTGAAACATTTCATAAATATGGTTTTCCTGCAAGAACGAGGTTAGCTGACTGGCAACAACTTTTTCTATTATTTTGGAGATAAATGGGAGATTAGATATTGGTCTATAGTTTAACATTACCAGGGGATCCAGGTTGGGCTTCTTCAGCAAAGGTTTAATCACTGCTAATTTAAGAGATTTGGGTAAATAACCAATGCTAATAGAGGAGTTAACTATTGCTAGTAGAGGTTTAATCACTACTGGAATCACCTCTTTGAGTAGCCTTGTTGGAACAGGATCTAACATGCAAGTAGATGAATTTGAGGAAAGGATTAAAGACGTTAGATTTTCTCTGACCTTTTTAATTTTTAACGGAGCAATTTTATCTAAGGTGGAACGAAGCATAGAAGTTAGATAGTCCGTATTACTCTCAAGTTCAGCAAGATTAGACATTTCCACTGTCAGGAACGACAGATCGGGGAGATTATCAATAAAGTTACTAGCTGTATCTGAAGTGATTGTACGCTTGGAGCAGAAGCGAGTTGTAGTATTTGTGTTTTAACTAAAGTGAAAATCAAATGTAATGAGATGGTGGTCAGAAATAATACTCGTCTGAGGCAGTACTGTTACATTATCTACATTAAGACCAAACGATAGGATTAAATCAAGGGTATGACCGCAGTTGTGAGTGGGCCCAGTTACATTTTGAACAATGCCCATGGAATCTAGTAAATTAGTAAAAGCTGCTGTCAGAGGATCTTGTTCATTATCTACATGAATATTAAAGTCCCCCACAATTATTGCTCTTTCAGTTGAAATAACCAGGTCTGACAGAAATTCTGCAAATTCAGTTAGGAATTCAGAATAAGGACCTGGTGGACGGTAAATCGCAATGAGAGGGAGCGACAAAGAATTAGGTTTTGCAGATATGTCTGCAATTCTAAGGAATAATAATTCGAATGATTTAAATGTAAATTTAGGTCCTGACTTCTGTGTTATTGAAAGAGATCTTTCATAGATCGTTGCAACACCTCCCCCTTTACCACTGAGTCGGGGTTCATGCTCATAACTATATCCTGGAGGCGTCGCATCATTTAAGGCTAAATACTCATTGGGTCTTACCGATGTCTCAGTTAAACAGAGCGCGTTTAGGACGTGGTCTGAAATCATTTCACTAATAATAAGTGCCTTAGTAGTTAATGATCTAATATTTAGTAGTCCTACTTTCAGCTTAGTGCTACAGATATTCTGCATTGGCTGCTCTAATTTAATAGAAATTAGATTTGAAAAGGACGCCTTTCGCATTTTACGCGAACTATTTTTGGTTCGGGGCACAGAGACAATGTCAATATGGTGGTACCTAGGTGGCGGTCAGTTTAGCCTTTCTGCCTGCGGCCTGGTCTTGGCTCCGGTTTGTCAATGGCTGCCTACACCTGAACCTGCATAAAGGCTAGCTGCTATGTTCATTGAAATACGGGCAGCACCCTCCCACGAGGGGTGGATACCATCTCGGCTCAAAAGACCAGGCTTTCCCTTGAAGGTGGACCAGTTATCTACAAAACCTATGCTATTTTCAGAGCACCACTTTGACAGCCAGCAGTTCAGCGACCAGAGCCTGCTGTAGGTCTCGGAGCTACGTCTAGCTGGGAGGGGGCCAGAGAGAATTACTGCCTGCGACATTGTTTTGGCTAGCTCACACACCTCTTTAAAATTACTTTTGGTTACTTCAGACTGAGCTTGACGTCGTTGGTGCCGACATGGACGACTATCTTGGAATATCTACGTCTATTACTGGCCAGCACCTTAAGATTGGCCCTGATGTCCGGCGCTCTGGCTCCCGGTAAACAATTTACCTCGACTGCTGGTGCCGCTAAGGGTCTAGCTATTTTCACGTGCCGTAGAATAGAATCACCTATCACCAGAGCACTTTCAACAGGCGTCTCAGCGGGTGTATCACTGAGCGGGGTAAACCTGTTCGACACGCTGATAGATGGAGAGTGGTGCTCGGGAGTAGCCTTTGCCGAAGCTCGGGGTCTCCGTCTATGTCGCCGAACCGCCACCCATTGGTTCTGCTGTGGGAACCCTAATGCCGGAGTTTTTGGGCCTGAACGCTCTAAATCTGAACCTGAAGCCCCCAGACTCCCTGACTGCGGACCTGCAGCTAAAAGGCTACCTGGCGACTGTGCTAACGTCTGGAGGCGAGCCTCTAGTTCTATGATCTTCTCCGTCAGAGCTTCTACCATCTTACACCTTTTACAGATAAAGTTATCACTACTTAACCTATTACTGCTGACAGAGGAGCTAAGGCTAAACATTCTACACTCACTACAGAAAACAGCATCACTGTTAGGCATCTTATTTAAAAGAACAGATATCACTTACATTGTTATTAGTTGAGCAGGATCGCTGAGAAGTTGCCGTCGGTTTTTGCGTCTCAGTCCCGCTGCGGTTGGAGATAAACTATATTTTAGGTTTTAGCCTCTAGTTATATTACTTAAATCGCTTAGCGTAAGGAAAGGTATAAAAAGAAAATTAAGGTTAAGGCGCTGTGTGTTTTGGGTGGAGGAAGCCCTATACACTTGGCGGTTCCTCACGAAAAAAAATTAAATGACATGCCAAGCAGTGTCTAATCAGTCGTTAGTCCTTTTATATAAAAAGTTTGTAGTAAGAAATTGACAGAATATATACAATTTGAGTATAAAAGGGAAAAAAAAGGAGTGAAAGACTCCGAGTTGCACCGGCAAGAGACGCCGACTTGCACTGGCTAAAGCAGGAAGTGACGTGACGTGACGCAAGAACCGAGAACAGCCTCTCACCCTGTGTGCCACTCGGAGCAGCGTCACAATAAAGCGATTAACTTGTTCGCTAAAAATCTCAATAAATGGCAGTATGGTGAGCAGAATGCTGGTTGTTGTGGTTAGTTATCAGCTAAAATATGTGTTTTGTCTGTTATCGATGGGAAAATCTGACTGAACTGGAGAGCGTTTTAGCAAGTAATGGCGTTGAAATGGACTGACGCACATTCACAAACACAGTACGCTGTTTACGCATTTTTACGCATTTACTTCTGTTTTCGTGCAGGGAATATCTCACAAATACTTTCACATGCAGAGGGATTAGGTCTTGATCGCGCCACTGAACAAGCTGTGTGTCACTAATAAGCGTCCATGTGAAACACAAGAGGAGCATGCTCCAGCGAATGAAATGAATTAAACGAAGCCTCGATTCTAGAAAAATTGCCTCAACCATTTTTTGTAATCAAATTATTCAAGTTATTTGAATAATCGTTTCAGCCCTAAATTGAATATAAAACATACTAGGAGTAGAAAGAGAGAAAATTAGGATGCAGTATTCAGCCTTCGGCTATGGTCTTGGAGTTGTCTTGTACACTGAACTGACCAAACAAAGAGTGATTCCGGATACATTTCACTGCATATTGTATTTGTATAATTATGCATGTGACAAATAAAGAATCTTCAATCTTGAATCTACAGTACCCAGAGCATTGAGGAAATGTGAGGAGATATTTAACTTCATACTGTGAGAGCCCAGCCCAGACCAAGGGAGGAGTCCACCTCATCAGACGCCAGTTCCAGATCTTCACAACGACCTCAGCCTACCATATTGACATCACCAGAGTTTTAGCCTATCATAGCCAGGTTACCAGTATTTAAAGACCTTCAGTAACAACCTTTCTTTGCAAAGTATTGTGATGCCTAGTGCTACATACTGAGCGTTCCTTTTGTTTGCCTGTTTCTGTTTTGACCCTTGCTTGCTGTGTTTGGATTACCCCTCTGCTTCTGGCGATTCGGATTTGTTTGCTCCGCAGACTGTGTTTTGTGGTTTTGACCTGTGCTCTAATAAACCCTCAGTTTTTTCTCAACTTGATCATGTGCCTGCGACCTGGTTTTGTCGACTCTGCATTTGGGTTCACCCTCCTGTGGTTACAGAATACTTCCCCTCTACAATGGACCCAGCGGAGTTCCAGCGGCTACTGGCTGAACAAGTAAGCGTGATTACTAACCACGCCTGAGCCATGGCGTCCCTCACTCCGGCGACACCAAAACCACCACCCACGGCTGGAGCCACGGCCGCTAATGCTAACGAGCTAACGCTAGCAATGCCGCACTCGTATGGAGGTGAGGCCAGCCAATGCAAAGGATTCCTCATGCAATGCGTGCTATACATCTATCACCAGCCATCAAAATTCCACAGTGAAAGCGACAAGGTACACTTTATAATCTCTCTACTTACCGGCAAAGCACGCGACTGGGCCACAGCACTTTGGGCATCCCAGAGTCCCGTCCTCGAGAGCCATGAAATGATTGTCTCTGCATTTCGCCAAGTTTTTGATCATCCTACGTCAGGAAAATCCGTCCATGACCGGGAGCGGCTGGAGCGACGCAGATCTCCTCACTATCTTCCGGCGTGGACTCCATCATGAGTTACAAACTGAACTCGCGTGCCGTGGCGACATCACCGACGTGGAACAGTACATCCAGACCACCATTACAATGGATCAACTCCTGCAACAACGATGCCGTCTGACTCCACCGTCTGCCCAACCATCTGTGGCCATGCCCCCTGCTCCTCGTCAACAAATGGAGGCGGAGCCCATGCAAATTGGGCATGCCCCGTTGGCTGCTGCAGAGAGAGAAATACATATCTCCAGCTCTCTTATCTTTACTTCTCAGCAATTTACCATACCAATCCGACTTTCACTCGGCTCTTTTTCCTGCATAGTCTCAGCGCTTGTGTATTCCAGAGCAGGAAATTAATTGGACATGCAACTAGCAAGACAATTGGGAGAAAAACTCATTCCTCTACAGACCCCATTACCTGTGAAGGGTTTAGACGGAAGACCTTTTGACAACGGCCACATTACCCTCCAGACACCACCACTAGAGGTCAGTGTGGGAGCATTACACCATGAATCTCTGTCCTTCTTCATGTTCCGCTCCCCACACAACCCCATTATTTTGGGTCACCCCTGGTTGGTTCTTCATGACCCTCCTGGACAGATAGAGAGGTAGTAGCCTGGGGTTCTCGATGCTTCAATCATTGCTTATCACTTCCAGTACGAACCACCTCTGCCAAGAGTCCCATGGAACCGGCTCTACACCATATTCCAACCGTTTTTGCTGACTACCTCGACGTCTTCCGCTCTCCGCAAGATCCGGGTCTTCCACCACATCATTCCTGCGACTGTGCAATCAACCTCCTACCTGATGCACTCCTTCCGGCCAGGCATACCCCCTGTCACCACCCAAAACCCAAGCCATGAACACTTATATAGAAGAAGTCCTAGAGAAGGGAATTATCTGGCCTTCTACTTCCCCCGCTGCTTCAGGGTTCTTTTTCATGGAGAAGAACGATGGAGGTCTTCATCCCTGCATAGACTACTGTGCCCTGAACAAGGTCACCACTAAGTTCCGGCACCCCCTTCCACTCATCCCATCGACCCTCGAATGTCTCCGCACTGCCACGGTTTTTACCAAACTCGACCTCAGGAGTGCGTACAACCACATCCATATTCGAGAGGGGGACGAATGGAAGACAGCGTTTATCACTGTACAGGGATACTTTGAATATCTGATTCTCCCATATGGCTCTGGTTAATGACCTCCGTGTTCCAGTCGCTCATGGACAAGATCTTCATAAGCTGTTCAGTTTGTTGCCATCTATATTGATGACATCCTCATTTACTCGCCTGACCTTGCTCCGCACATTACCCATGTCAAGAGAGTTCTACAGTGCCTTTGAGAACACCACCCATAGTGCTAAAGGGAGAAGTGTGTTTTCGGTCAACTTGTTACCTCTGGGCCATGTCCTCAGTGCTGGAGCGGTAGGGATGAAGTCGCAGAAGACCCAAGCCGTGAAGGAGTGGCCTGAACAAAACACTCTAAAGGAGCTCCAACATTTCCTGGGTTTTGCCAAGTACTATCAGCGGTTTATCCGTGACTTCAGTGAGAAGGCGGCCCCCTTATCCGAACTCCTCAAGATCAGCAACAAGTGACTGACATGGAACCCACTGGCTACCCAGGCCTTCCAGTCTCTCAAGGAGGCTTGCTCAGCCCCAGTTCTCTGTCACCCAGACCCAGAATTGCCATTTGAAGTAGAGGTTGATGCATCTGAGAACGGAGTGGGGGTCAGACACAGCAGCAAGGCAACCCCCAGAAACCCACCCCTTGTGCCTTCTTTCTCACATAAGCTGTTCCCTCGCTGAAAGGAACTATGTGTAGGACCAGAGTTGTGGGGCACAAAGCTAGGCCTGGAGGAATGGAGAGACACCTGCTCGAGGGAGCTGCTCAATCTGCTCACTGTATTCACAGATCATAAGAACCTGAGTATTCCCGAGAAGCAAAACACCAACTCCCAACAAGCCTGGTGGGCTCCTTTCACTCAGGTTCCAGTTCATGTCACATATTGACCTGGCTCCAAGAATGTCAAGGCTGATGCTCTATCCATAATATGAGGGGGAGAAGACACCACCTCGATGCTGGCCACAGTACTTTACCTCCCAACTGCATTGTGGGTCCCATCAGGTGGGAGATCATTGACCAAATAGAGGAGGCAAACCTCCAAAATCCTCCTCCAGCCAAGACCCCGCCTCATAAGGTGTTTGTACCCAGCGAATTTCAGTACTTGCTTCTAATTCTGTTTCACTCCACCTTAGGTTCCGTCATCCTGGCATCACCTGCACCATGGCCTTACTGAGAAGTGTTTTGTACCCCATTAAAGAGGACGTCACTGACTTTGTGGTCTCCTGTCCCATGTGCGCCCAGTCCAAGACCTCGTGTCAACCTCCCAGTGGCCTGGAAAGCAATAGACAAGTGGAGAGGCTTAACCAAGAGATTGGTTGCTTATTGAAAGCCTATATTGTGCTAATCACCAGCAAAAACTGGTCCAAAATACCTTCTGGGCCGAGTACGCACAGAACTCTCTGTCACTCAAGAAGGACCCATGTCTCTGCTCCAGTGTGTGCTTGGGTTTCAGCCCTGTTTGTGGTTTGTCAGATCAATCCGTGTATTGAGCCTCCAGTTGCCCCCACGATACCGTATTTCACCCACCTTCCATGTGTCCCTGTTAAAGCCAGTCCCCTACACCCTCCAGTCCAGAACTGTCCTCCAGCTCCCCTAGAAGTGGACGGCGACACTGCTTATTGGGTTCGCATGCTCCTGGACTTGCGCCGTCGTAGGGGCAGACTTGAGTACCTGGTGGACTGGGAGGGATACGGTCCGGAGGAGCAGTCTTGGGTAGTGGCAAAAGATATTTTGGACCTCGCCTGCTTGAGGAATTCCACGCCCAACTGGACTGCCCTGGTCTGCATCCACGGGAATGCCCCCGCACCAGCCTGAAGCTCGCCTGGAGCTGCCGCGGAGAGGGGGGGGGGGCACCAGAGATCAGCCCAGGCTCAAGTGGGAGGAGTCCGCCTCATCAGACGCCAGTCTCCAAATCTTCAATGACCTCAGCCACCAGATTGACGTCACCAGAGTTTTAGCCTATCATAGCCAGGTTACCATTATTTAAAGACCTTCAGTAACAACCTTTCTTTGTGAAGTATTGTGATGCCTAGTGCTTTACTCCTCTGCTTCTGGCGATTCCGATTTGTTTGCTCCGTGGACTGTGTTTTGTGGTTTTGACCTGTGCTATGATAAACCCCTTGTTTTTTTTCTCAACTTGGATCATGTGCCTGCGTGACCCATTTTGTCGACTCTAAGGCTTGGGTTCACCCTCCCTGTCGCTACACAGAACACTTCCCCCACAATGGACCCAGCAGAGTCTCCAGTGGCTACTGGCTGAACAAGTAAGCGACACAACTTTCACTGAGCCATGCATGGCCCCTCACACTTGCTAATTGGTTTCTTTCGACTTCAAAGCTTTGGGTTCACCCACCTGTCATTACACATACAGACTAGAGGTCAAGTAATATGTGTTTTTCTATAGCCGATGCCTGTGCCAATGTTTATAAGTCAGGGTCAGCCAATGGAAGCAATATTCGTGCTGATTTTGGTGATACTCAGGACGGTTCTCTATTTACTAAAATGTCACACTGATAAAACAACAACAGATACAATAAAAATTTATTGGAACACCGACTTAATTTCGTTTCTGAATGTTCATTTTCCAGCACTGCACTTATATTGTCTTAAAATGCAAAAAAAACAAATAAATCAATTTATTAAATAAAACAGGTAATGTTAAAACCGTCAAACAAAATGCTTTAGATGAAAGTTAGAGCATTTATCAAGCAGACTTACATTAGGGCTTTTTGAATGTCATGTAAACTTAAATATAAGCTAAACAACATCAATAAACTTTAAAATATAGCAAAAGTCACAAAAGCAGCACAAAAGTAGGTGATGCAGTAAGCATTGAAGAAAGGAGTCAGTAACCCACACTGCATGAATTTATGTAGCATTTTTTGTGTCCCTAGAAGTCAAAGATCTGTAACTACATTAATCATAGCTAGTCTTATTAGAAAGTAGGAAAATATAAAATGAAATAAAAAGTCATAAAGAAACAAACTTTAACTGTTTTAAATAGTACTACTGTATACTGTATTTCTTCGCCTGTCATGTTTGCCGAAAGATTCCATGACAAAACACAAGAGTAAAAAGGTTCAAGTTCGCTATCAACAAAGCACGCAGTCTATGAGAATACAGAAACAAAAAACATGACTAGTACGCCAAACCAGGACCAGCATGAGTCTATAAATAACCAACATTGTGTTCGCCAGGAGCAGTCTGTAGTAGATAAATCCAACAATCTGAGTTCAAGAATCTAGAGTCCAATTTCTGAGTTTGTGACGAGAGTCCAACTTGAGTTTAGAAGAGAGTCCAACACTCTGAGTTCATAACAAGAGTCCAACACCTGAGTTCGCGGACAAGAGTCCCCACTCTGAGAGAGACGGAGTTATAAATCCAATATCGAGTTTGTGAGGTGTCCGGAAGCTTTTGTTAAATACAACACTCCAGCACCTTGAGGAAAAAACACTGAGAGATGGCAGAATGGGTTCCGGAACCTTAATGGCCTCAGGTGGGGCGGAACACCTAGACAGGGCATCGACTT
The DNA here is from genome assembly GCA_032718565.1 of Distichodus sexfasciatus. Lineage (NCBI taxonomy): Eukaryota > Metazoa > Chordata > Actinopteri > Characiformes > Distichodontidae > Distichodus > Distichodus sexfasciatus. The sequence continues at coordinate 302,642 of JAVGVS010000431.1, read as the reverse complement.
TACCGTTTTTGGACACAAGTCAGTAGGTAATTTGGAAATTGAAAAGGGTAAAGAATAATGACCATTGAGCCTGTCTTAGGGTTGAGTCTTTAGTTTACGGATGTATTCAAGATTACGATGATTCAGAACACAACAAAAGGATGACGAGCCCCTTCCAGCCAATGACACTTTCTTCTAACACCGCTTTGACAGCTAACAGTTTGCGATTACCTATGTTGTAATTCCGCCAGCTCTGTTAATTTCTAGAGAAGAAGGCACAAGGATGGAGCTTCTCCAGAGCTCCAGACCTCTGGGTGAGCCAGCATGCCCCGGAAGTCCCACCAAAAGTGTCAACTCACCACAAAAGCCTTGAAGGGTCAGGTAAAATTTTAACACTGGAGCTTGAGTAAATGCCTTGGTGTACAGGCCAGCCTCGGCCTGATCAGTCATTTTGGGCTTTGGGCCAATTCTTGGAAGGCTGAGAATGGTGCTGCCACAGTGCTGAAACCCCGGATGAAAAATGGTAGAAACCCCCAAAACCGCCAACTCTCTAACCATGGATGGCTTGTGCCACTCAGATACTGCTGCAATTTGTTTTTTGTTTTTTTTTTGTTTTTTTAACTCTGCCACCACCCCCTCGAGGTCAACTTTATTCATTTATTTATTTTTTCCAATTAATTAAAAAATACTTAAACAGGGATAAATAAGCCACCACACCCCGTTGAGGGAAATGAGGTTCAGCTTGCAGCCCATACCTGGTGGTCAGAAACAGCCTTTTTTTTTTCTTTTCTCCTCTGTTGCCTCTTTTCAACCTTATTTATCCTGTTTAAGTATTTTAATTAATTGGAAAAATAAATAAATGAATAAAGTTGACCTCCGAAGAGGGGGGGTGGCGGATCAACAAAAAAAAACAAAAAAAAAATAAATAAATAATAACAATAAGGTTGATAAGAGAGGCAACAGAGAGGGAGAAGGAAGGAAAAGGAAGGAGAAGAGGGAAATATATGAAAGGAAAACAAAGTGGAAAAGAAGGGTAGAGGAGAAAAATAAAAAGATATTCTGCTTCCATACCTGCTGAGCAAAAAATAGAACACAGGAGACACAACAGCAGGAGAAATTGCAGCAACAACCAACATCTGCATGAATCATGAAAGTAAATACTAAATGTTACTGAGCAGCGCACATAAATACATAGAATATATTTTTAAGTATACAGATCATGTATCTGTGAAAGCACTTTGTTTTACACCAATGGATGTTGTGTCCACACCTGTGTGTGTGAGCGCGCTTGAATTCATAAGGTTCCTCCATAGAAATGTTTAGTAGTGCGTGTGGGTCCCAACCTGCAAGGTATGGAGCAGACATGGAGGGGACCCGGGCCCCAGACCTCTGGAGGCCCCCAGGGCTGGGAGTCCCAGGAGAAACACCACCGAGAAGTCTGAGGTACCTCCCAGAAAAGGCAGAGGAGAGCCCGAGTGGTCATCCAGCAGCCAGAAGAGGAGGCTCAGGGGCCGCGGCGACAGCCAGTCCGCAGGTTCACCGGGCGCCGCCCACCCCAGGGCAGTCCGGGTCCCGGCCCGGATCCAAGGGCCCCCACCCCTCAGCCGGGGCCCAGCAGAGCCAGGAGGCGCCTCCCGCAAGGCACCGCCGAGAGCAGGCGCCAGCACTCCCCGAGCAACGCCCAGAGCGGAACCGCCAATCCATCTGGGCCAGGGCACCTCCCACTGGCAGGGTGCAGTGCAGGGAAGCCTGAGATGTTGACTGAGGTGGAGTCTTAGGCCTGACCCACATATGGACAAAGACCAACAGGCACCCATAAACATAATGCCTCCTCCCTCATGCACACAAACAAATATACACCTCACCCACATGTGGACATACAAAATCGACGATGATACTCCACACTCACACTCTATACTGCTTCCTAGGATCCGACACCACTACTCCCCAAGGGGGCACCGGAAGCAGAACCTGGAGTTGAACCCCGCTTGGCGGAGACAGAAGGCCACACTCCCAGTCCCTCAAGAGAAAGCAGCGGGCGCGACACAACCAGCCCAGAACCCAACCGATGGGCCAGCTTGTCTGCAGCCCCAGCCCTGACACATGTAAACAGGGAACACAGTGCAGGAAGCACTTTGTGCCTCACCCCGCCTGGGCCAGATGTAGTATTGATGTGTGTGTTGTTCCTACAGTGCTTTCTTTAAAACAGGGAGGAAGCAAGACACCCAACCACCTCCGCCAGCTCAGGTCAGCTGGGCTCCCTCCCCCGGCCTCAATGCCTACATGCAGCTTGTACTGAGGAAGTGGCATCGGTGCCAGAGGTAGGACTGTAACCAGACCGCCTCTCTCTGGACGCCATTCAGTGTGCCCACCCCAAGCCTCTATATGTGTGTGTCATGTGACAGCAAGCATGAGAGGCCCGGGCAGGATATGATTGAGATGCAGGTGTTCACAGGAGACAGGGAGGAAAATTCTGTATCCCAGCAACGCACCAAGATCTCAAAGCACTCCCCACGTGGATGTTGCTGGGTGGCGGGAGTGGAGGGGGGAGCAGTAGGATAGGGGAGGAAAGAACCAGAGGAGGCACTTCTGTAGCCAGCCCCCCACTGTCCGGCTCCGCCCTCCACCTCTATGGTAACTGCAGTATGCACCCTGATGGAGATGGGATGACCACATCCCCGCCAGCTTAAAGGGGCTCCTGATCACACCTCATCGATGCGGAAGGCACCAGGGCCGGGCCCAGCAGAAAACAACCCACTCCCCCAGCGCACGCCCACCAGACCCAGCCCCCCAGGTCCAGCGCCGGAACCCCAGGCCAATTGGCTGCATGAGCCACATCTAGCAGTGCTGCACTGCCCCAGAAAACACTACGTACCCAAGAACCACCAACACACCCCATCCAGGCTAGGACTGGACCATACGCTTGAACCCCAGGAATCCCCCCCAGAGTAACCCCAGATTCCCCAAGCCCATACGGTCTCCCCCCACATCTGGCAACAACAAAAGACCAAAGCCGACAGAACCGCACCCCACCACACTTATGGATAGCCAATCAAAGGAGCCCAGAGAGATTGGTCTAATGTGGCAGCAGAAGCTGTCAAGACTATTATAGTCCAAACAAATAATCTCTATTGATTGATATTAAGATTATTTTTTATTTTCCAGTTCACGAGGAGGCCTCTAGCAATGCATAAAGCGGAAAGCCATGTGGATTAGGGTTAACTCTCTGGTATATGACCATCTAGGTCGCCTTAAACAAGCAGACTGAAGGAGAGGCTGAATGGAACATTTAAGACACTTTGATAAGTCTTCACAAATCCCATACCAGAACCTCTGAACAGGTGGACAGAACCATAGAGGGTCGATGTAATTATCGGGTGTATTGCCTTGACAGTGTGAGCAATTGTTAGATGCTGTAAAACCCATCCTAAAATATGAGATGACCTGTGTAGTGCAATTTATGCAGGATTTCCAGGCCAGGTTATTAATTAAAATATTGGGATTTCTAATCGTTTTAATTGTTTTTAAGCATATCTCAGACCAGAAATTGTGGTCCCAGCTGACTGATAAATCCGCCTCCCATTTTACAATAGGAGCGAGCATTGATTCATTCTTATTTTAAAACGTCTTGCATATTTTAGACAATAATTTTGGGGGTTTTGAGGTTTAAGAATTATTAATTCTGGTGGTACTGCTGTAATTTTATATGATTAGATCCTAAATGCTGCAATTTTGTTTCCATCTATTCCCACCCTCTGTGGTCTGATGTTATAGCCGAGAAATGCAATCTCCTTCAGAACCCCCCAGACTTCTCAGCTTTTGGCATACAACCCGGTGCAAAGCAGATAAACGCCAGGCTGATGGTGTTGTAATCTGGGAGTAGATGAGAACACGATCCAGGTAGGTAGATGATAGCAAACTTATTCAACGCGGTTCTAAAGGATATTGTTCGGTAGGCTTGGAAAAATGAAGGTGACAGCCAGCCCAAACAGCTTAACATTGCACTCATAATGCCCTGATGTACTCAAAAGCTGTCTTCACCCGTCAGCCTGCCAAACTAGGCCAGGTGCACTCTGGGAGATCGAGCTAAACAGCTTCCCGACCCCGAGTTGTTCTTGGCGGCCTAGGGAAGGAGAGACTGGGGAGGTGCAGTGCCACAGAAGCCAATAGCACAATCCCACAGCGCTGGTGAGAGGCAGAAGGTGTGCAGCCTTAGTTATGCTAAACACCTCAGCCAGCCTGTGTGTTTTTTAGGAAGATCAACAGGAGGATGTGCATTGGGACCTCCTATGGACAGCCAAAACTGAGACAGAAGCAGGGTGATGTGTAGGTGTGCAAATGGCGGACCAGGCTAAAATGCGGGCTGCATTCCAATCAGTGGTGGTATTATGAGACAAAATCATGCAGCAGACCTAAAAACTATTGCAGGTTGTGTGTCTCTAAAAAAGTTGGATGTGTTTATTGTATGTGGAGGAATGTCTAAATGGAGTGGGAATGTGAGATGAAGCTAATGGTTTTTTGAACTAACTGGGTGGCCATCTAAGGCTTTTACAGATGGGGGCTGAAGATGTTTCCATAACAGGAACAGAAAGGAGGACACTAGGGACTTTGTAATGAAATTACCAGCCGAACCAGAATCTAACAAAACAGAGACAGAAACAGAAACATCATTAACAAAAACAGAACCCAAAATAATAAACTGATTGGTGTGTAGTGTGTGGTTGGCTACACACCATGATCGGCACATTTCTCAAGGGCATGACACAACTAAATGGAGGACCAGCCCTGCAGTACAGTAGAGACACAATCCACATCGTCAACATTGACCCTTTTCTTCAGACGACAGACAGGAGGCTCAGGCTCCATGGGCTCAGGGACGGCTCTCTTCTAGACCTGCTGTGGTTGTGGGCTGGATGGTCCTTAACCTCTTTCCCCTGAGATGTTGATCCAGATCTTCATCCCTGCATGCTAACTCTGTCTGAGATCAGGTCTAAACCCCATGGAAAGCACCCTCAAGTGCAGGCTTGTTCCACCCACTGTCTGTGGCGATAATCCAGAACTCGATTGCTTGCCCCAATGCAACTGGAGGAGATGCTGGCTGCTAGACTGTCCTGGTCCGGTGGTCGAACACAGTCTGAAACAGTCTCAGAAAGAGGGGTAATCCAAAAATAATGTTACCTCCAGCTCTTCACGTTGCTGCAGCCCAGTCCTGAGCCCATCCCGTGAGTCATTGAACCTGCATTGATATCTTCTGCCTCGACATCATCTCAGGGAACACTGCAAAGTATAACTCACATACCATGATGAATTTACAACAACACCCTGGATCACCTGCATACCTCTCTGTTAGTGAAGCATGGTGAACATATGATTGCGATGGCATCACGGTGGCGAGTGGCACTGTAACTAGTGGATGCATTGCTGCAGGCAAGCGCACAAACTAGACAAGCTCCAAGATGACGTGAGTTAGCTGATCCAGCTGTCCTTGTTGGTGAGCAATGCGATGGCTGAGCGGGCTCTCCTTGTCTGCCAGCAACAATACTCCTGCTGCCATGTTGACGGTCTGTTCATCAGTCATTTTTCACAGAAGGATTCGGACATGAAAGCAGGAGTAAAAGGTTCTAGTTAATTTAATAACAAAGCACACAGTCTATGAAAACATGAAACACAAACCAGTCACCAGGGAACAGCACAGCTAAACCTGACCAGGCATGAGTCTATAGATCACTCCAACACTCTGTGTCTGTGAGTAAGTCCGTAGATAAATCCAAGACGCTGAGTTCGCAATGAGAATCCAACACTCTGAGAGACATGAGTTAGTATATATATCCAAGACTCTGAGTTCGTAGAGAAAGTCCCAAATGCTTTCTGAGCAAATACACCATTCCAGCACCTTGAGGAGAAAACACTGAGAGATGGTAAAGAAAACAATAGCTGTTTGGCTTAAGGGCTAGCACAGAGCCATTTTGTGTGCATGAATGTGTGAATATTTAGATTTAATGTTTGTAGCTGTTTGCAATAGAAAGCAGAGAAATATTTTGAACCTCCAACTTTCCATATACAGTGCTATGTAATAGAATTCTCATCAATACGCATGCATGTTAAACGCATTTAGTATGTAACAACAGAAGCACACGTGCTCTTACGGTCATAATATGAGGTATATATAGGAGGTAAGAACGTAAAAGAGTTAGTTTCACATTGAATGTGATAGAGCTAATAGTTCAGGAGCATTACAGTTTTTTGACCGTCACATAACGCCATCGAAGTATCTTTAGTCTTAGGGTTTCACCCTGTTTAGAAACTTTGAATTGTAGTAAAAAAAGACGACGAAGACAACTCAAGAGTCAAGACTTTTTTGGTACGTGTGGCGTACAAAGACAACTCAAGAACTCTCAGCAAATGAGACGGCGAGGCGCTGATCTCTTAATTCAGTCAAAAAACTGCTCAAGAAGCGAATAACCAAGAAATCCGCCGGTACCAACACACATCTTGGGTAAACAGATAGCGCCAACCTTCGGCCTGGAAGAAGTCCCAATAGGAAGTCCAAGAAGAAGTCCGAATAGGAAGTCCAAAGAGATCCGAAGAATCAAGGTCCCAAGAAGTCCGGAGCAGTGCCAGGTCAGGTGCCTCTTGGTTTGCATTAGACAGCTGGCTAGCTTGTCAACAAAGTATATCCGAAGAAAAGCGAAAGTAAACATCCACAGAGTTTCCAGTTTAGTAAGCAACTTAGGGCTTAAGAGAAATGATTCTGCACATTAAGAAACTCTTTTCACAAGCAGTGAATTAGTTGAAAGACTGCTGCATAACGGTAGAGGAAACATCACAGGCAGTGTGTTGGAGAATCGCACAACGAAAATGGAAGCAGAGACGGTGGATGCTTGTAGATCAGAAGAGGCCAGAGACCGAAGAAAAGGCATCAGATGAGAAAAGCTTAAAGAATAACCACAGGGGAAGCTGTCACATCTACAAAGGAAAGACAATCTAGATGAATTGATGCAAGATGAACCTAATATTGACATTGTGAGGAAGCTTTGTACAAGGTTCATATATTTTGAAGAATACACATGCGACTGTAAGCCAGAATTGTGGAGGCTGTTGAGTGAAGAAAAGAGTGTGTCTAAGAAGGCAAGATTAAAAGATTTATGTTGTTCTAGCAAAAATGAAAGAGAAATGGATATATTCTGCTCAACGATGAAGATAGGTAAACAAAGACAAGTGACGCTTTGTCGACATGGTGGACTTCAAGGATCAACAAGTTAAAGTGCACCTAATGACCCATTTTGTTTGGGGACATTCCAAGATTCATCCCAAGTAGACAAGAAGAAAATGGCAAGTGAAATTTGGCCTCAGCTGCAGTGGGAACCCAAAGAAGTAGCTTTGCAGGGTCACGGCTTGCTATAGCTATGTGCAAAGACTGGTTTACTTAAACATCCCGATATTCTTCACATATAAAAGGCAAAGGTACATAAAATATCAAGGACAATGCTACAATTGCAGGTGACAATGCAAAGGGCAAGGCTGTAATAACAAATGCATTCTTAGTGGCAGGGCCTGAAGGGGAGGAGCATAATGCTTGTTTGCTTGTTATACATTAAATGTTACCCGGTTGCCCAGAGGAGGATAACCCCTCCCGAGTCTTGGTTCTCAAGGTTTCTTCCTATTAGAGGGAGTTTTTTTCTTGCCACTGTCGCCTCAGGCTTGCTTGTTGGGGTTTAGCCGGCTATATGTAAAGCGCTTTGTGACAATGACTGCTGTTAAGAGCCAGCTTATATAAATAAAATTTGAATTGAATTGAATTGAATGGGGCCGAACAAAGAGCATTTCCCATAGTGCCTGTCAAAGTAAAACATAAGAACGGATGAGGGAAGTTGAAACTTATGTTTCTTAGATACAGGAGCACTATGAATTTTGAAGTGAGGATTTAGCCAAAAGGTTAGTATCCGGGCAAAAAGAAAGAGTTTGTCGTTCTTGCAATCATGACACAAGAGCAGAAAGTGGGTTGTTACACTATAAGGGGCTTGATGGTGTGTGGTTTAGATGAACAAGAGTACATTAGCTTGTCAGATGTGTATACACAACCAAACATACCTGCAACAAAGAGTAACGTACCACAGAAAAGGATTTCAGATAATGGCCTTATCTGAACTGGCACCAGTTCCAGGAAACAGCAGAGTTAGATATTGGCCTTCCTACTGGTTCTAACGTCTGCCGAGCCATGGAACCCTGAGAAGTGATTAATAGTCAGAACAATGGGCCATATGCTATGAAAACCACACTGGGTTGGGAGTCGGCGGGCCAAATAGCATACAAAGATCAGGAATTAAATGATGCTAATGAACTAAACTTTCTTATCAATTTTATCTCAGAATCTGACATTAGGGAGATGCTAGCAAAATACTACGTAGATCGACTTCCAGAACGCCGTGAAGATAAACAAGAGCCTTCAACAAGACAAGCGTTCATGCAAACTGTGTCGATATCGCACACCTCAAAGACGGTCATTACTGCATTAAATAGCCCTAAAAGTGATGAAGCCAAGATAATCATGGAGCAGCTGAACAAAGACTTGATTCCTAAAGAGAAAGCTAGATAAAATCCAGACTTCTACCAAGATTACAAAAATCATGGACAACATTCTAAAGAAAGGTTCTCATGTAAAAGTTCCAGTTGTTAATTGAGCTGTGAGCGATGGCAGAAAGTGAATATCCCTACATCACGGGTATACCATCCAAAAAAAGAAAAGCTAAGAGTTGTGTTCGCTGTACGCAGGTACTAAGGGAACATCATTGAACAAAACAATCACTACAGGGACCTGATCTCACAAACACTCTCTTGGGTACTGCTAGAAGCTTAGGCAAGAGCCCACTCTTATGGCAGATATAGGAATCCATGTTCTCAGTATTAGGATGCACTCTGCAGGAGGCAAGCATCAACAGAGGTCACACAGACAGTCTTGTGAAACTTTACGAGACAATTGCTTGGAAATCGGTTGTCACGCAGAAGACCAACATTTTGACCGGAGCTAACAGATACTGTGCTTGGAACACCATGGAGTGCTTTTTTCACGTGTTTAAATAAACCACACAGAGTGAAGTCCACTCCAGATTCGCCAAACTCTTTCTGACACAGACTTGGGGAAGAATCACCAAAGTCATGCCAGACTCAGGAGGCGTGAGTTCGAGCGCCTGAGGTCCGAGGCAAAGGAGATGCACCATACAAAGACCATCACTAAGCTTGTCTTTGTTAATACAACACCAGGAAAAGAAATCAACAGATAAAAAATGTTTAATGGCTCTGAATTTAAGTTATAATTGATATGCTAATGCCTAAATAAACAAAAATGGGATGGTGGAGCCATTTGTGCATGAATGTGTGAACATTTAAATTTAATAAGCTTGTAGTTGTTTTCTGTAGAAAGCAGAGAAATATTTCTGAACCTTCCATATCTCTTCCATGTACACAGTGCTAATGTAATAGAATTCCTAAATATCGAGTAATGTTAAACATACTAGGTATGTAACAATAGTAGCAATATTTGATTTATTGCATATAATCTGAGGTATATATAGGATGTAAAACTTAAAAGAGTTAAGGTTTCATTGAATGATGAGCTGATATTCAGAGCTATATTTTTTGACTGGGTCACGTACCGCCAATGAAGTATCTTTGTAGTCTTAGGTTTCATCTCTTGTCAAAAACTTTGAATTGCAAAGAAAAGACGACGAAAAGACAACTCAAGACTCAAGACTCTCTTTGGTACGTATGCATAAAGACAACTCAAGAGCTCTCAGCAAATGGACTATGGCGCACTGTTTCACAATCTATATATAGCTGCATGTTAGCCCGGTTATGCTGGGCTGGCTTCAGATCATATGACAATGGTACGATCACGAGAGTGAACAGACAAAGAGTGATCAGTCAGACTGGTTAAATAATGAAGTACAAACAAATTAACTGAAAGTAAACCAATGAGAAAACAGAACTAAAACAACCAATGAGACACATTAGGAATGTGAAGCCCAAACCAAGACACGGCAAACCAGGAAGTGACTAAAGGGGATTTCTTAAAGGGACAGACACACACACCTAAACAACTCCAGACGTAGGACTCCGGCTAAACCTCAGGTTCAATATTTCCAAGTAGTCCGAGCATTGGGAGGGGCCGGACGTGACACACTACCAAACTTGTTCATTTATTATTTCTTGATTTCACTTTTCATTTCATGTTTAAACTTTCTACTATCATAACTGATTTTATTTAATTTATTTTGGAGATGATTAAAATGTGGAGAAGTGACTTTTATTTTATAAAAGATACTGAAGTGTGATTTTTGTTATTACATGACAAGTAGTGAGAGCATCTGACGGAATGATTTTTTGGGAATCTCTTCCCACACGTTGCACATTCTTTGAGACAGATCAAAACTAAGCAAGACAGCCAGTTGACAGTTATGTCTGTAGGAAACACAACACAGATCTAATGAAACAGTGTAAAGCTGAGGTAGAATGAAATCCTGGATGTGTATGTGTGTGTGTGTTTTTCTGACAGGAAAGCAGAGCAGTCTCTGTGCTATGGTGGCTTTAAACCCAGACTGAAATTTTTCATAAATCTGATTTTCTTGTAAAAATTAGGTTAGTTGACTGGCTACAACTTTCTCTATTCTTTTGGAGATTAATGGGAGATTATATATTGGTTTATAATTGAATATCTCCAAGGGATCTCCAAGGGACCCTACTTAGCTGTTCCTCACAATAAAGTGACAGCTGCTCAGCAACGTAACAATAGACACCTCCTTCTAGCTCTTCCTGGCAGTAAAGTTGCAGTGCATTCAAAAACACAACTTTGCGAAATATACCATAATTAGTGCTAATTTAAGAGACTTGGGTAATGCTAATAGAGGAGTTAACTCTTGCTGGTAGAGGTTTAATCATTACTGGAATCATTTCTTAAAGCAATCTTGTTCGAACAGTGTCTAACATACAAGCAGATGAATTTGAGAATAGGATTAAGGACGTTAAATCTGACTGGTCAACTGGTGTAAATGATTCATATAAGGCAGCTACAGCATTAGTACATGCCATGTCGGCGCCAGGGACTGTAGTTATTTGAGTATTCAGAATATTCTGTCTAATTGAACACATTTTTTGGTCAAAACATTTCATCAGTTGGTGCAGAATGCTGCTGCGCGACTGCTAACTGGTACGAAAAAATGTGAGCACATTACTCCAGTTCTGGCATCACTTCACTGGCTTCCAGTTCATTTTAGAATTGATTTTAAAATTCTTCTTTTGTTTTTAAATGTCTTCATGGCCTTGCCCCACAGTATCTGTCTGATCTGCTTCAGCCGTATGCTCCTTCACTGCTCTCTTATGTCAGCAGATCAGTTATTGTTAGTCGTCCCTAAAACAAAGAGAAAACTTAGAGGGACAGTGCATTCTCAGTCACCGCTCCAAAACTGTGGAATGAATTACTTTTGTGCATCAGGCAGGCTCATTCACTAAATGTTTGTAAGTCCTCTCTTAAAACACAATTTTTGAAAAACAGCCCCAAAGCATAATGTTTCCACCTCTGTGCTTGACTGTAGGTATAGTGTGCTTTGGGTCATACTCAGCATTGCTCTTCCTATAAACATGATGGCTGGGAGCGATAAAAGTTTAGATTTTGTAGACACATCTGCAATTCTAAGGAATAATTAGAATGATTTCAAGTTAAATTCTCACTTCTGCGCTATTGAAAGAGATCATTCATAAATGGTTGCAGCGCCTCCCCCTTTACCATTGAGACTGGGTTTGTGCTCATAACGATACCCTGGAGGCGTCGCCTCATTTAAATCTAAGTACTCATTGGGTTTTACCCTTGTCCAAGTTAAACAGAGCACGTTTTGGACATGGTCTAAAATCATTTCATTAGGAATAAGTGCCTTAGTAGTTAATGATCTAATATTTAGTAGTACTATTTTTAGATTAGTGATGTAGATAGTCTGCATTGGGCACTCTAATGCACTCCGAATTGAATATGAAAAGGACATGAACTATTTTTTGTGTGGGGCACAAAGACAATGTCAATATGGTGGTACCTAGTAGAGCCGTAATCGGGCCTTAAATGTTAGGTCCGACAAGGCGTCTAAACCTACAGTAGAATTGCCCGGCCCGCATATTTTGATTGACAATTTAAAACCTGTTTACAGTCTGACATTATTCAAATGTAAGCATTACACACACAGCCTCCTTTTTTTGCCTTCTGTCAAGAATGAGTCATTGATACATTCTTTAACATTTGTTCATGACTAACATAGGCTATAGGCCACTTCGAACAAAGAAATAAAATAAGTCCTCTGTTGACATCCTAACATCTCAGCACTCTGGCAGCCCTAGGTATACACTTAGCCTAAGGGGTCAGCCAATGTGTCAATAAAAATTAGTCTTTCTTAACAAATTAAGCTAAGATAAATTCTAAATTAAGATGGGTATTTGGAAATAACAAAATTAAGATAAAGGCTCCGCGGGATTTGCTTCGCCACTTCTCTCCACAATCCAGCCTACATTATGCATTTAAGACTCAATTAATATTAGTTACAATTTGAAAAACTCACTATCAAAAGATTAGGTTACATGTTTTTAGGTTTATTATTGAAATACGGTAATTGGTATCTGGGCTCCAACACACTTAGCAAATGTGTGAATCCGTCGTTCTCAACAACGGAAAACGGCCGCATATCTAACGCCATGAAAACACCTATTGCCTTCGTGATTGTTTGAGCACGCTCGGCATTAGCTTGTAGTTTCATTCTAAAGGCAGTGGGAAAGGTTTCCTGTTTTTGAGGCTTCTTACGTGTGCCACTGATATCAATGTTGGGGTGATGTCTCCGGAGATGCGCTTGCATATTAGAAGTGTTTCCTGTCGTATAAGTAAGTTTCGTGAAACAGTTACGACAGATAGTGTGCGCTTTGTCTACGACACGAATTCCATTCCTGTACTCCACTGGAAAACCAAAATGTTCCCACACAGGCGACTTAAATGTGTCTGGGGGATCTGCAATCTCAATACTATGCGAAGCAGCCATCCTGCGTATACAGTAGTAACCGAGTGTGATCGCTCACTCAAGTCACATGACATGACATGCACTTGGAAAATACTGACTTTAGAATATAATATTTAGAACAAAATTTAGAACAAAAGCTCATCATTACTAATACAATTTAATCAAATGTGATAAAATAAAGATGTGTTTAAATTGGTTAAATTAGTTAGAGACAAGTGACGTTAACCTCAACAATGGGCAGCAGGGGGCGTGAGAGTACCGCGGTACGCCACGAGAGTTTCGCGATACGTATCGTGGTTGGTGTATCGCGATATTTCGGTTCGGTTTGTAATATCGTTACACCCCTATGGCCAGCACCTTAAGATTGGCCCTGATTTCCCCCTTAGTGTAGGGGGAAATACGAAGAAGAGTTACTGTAGAGATGCTGCATGTCCGGGCTAAAAGGAGCTCTGTACGTTTGGCAAATCCCTTACAGCAAGCAAAGTCTAATAGATCTTTAGTCTCTTCAATTTAAAGGTTCGTAGTAAAGATTGGTAAAATATAAATGGAATTGAATCAGAATGTGGATAGGCAAAGCACTGAGAATTGTGTTTTGAAAATAGAGAACAGAGAAGAATGATGCAGAGATTTTGTGCAAGAGAATTTCAAAGTTTGAAGGCTATAAAATTGAATAGTAGTATAGTAGTAGAGTTCCTGCATTGAAGATCTGTAAGCAGGCCAATTCCAGAGGAACAGAGTGGGCTATAGTAGGGGTAAACTGTCAAAATAGGAGTGGGCAAATCCATGCAGGGCCTCTAAAGTAATGAATAGGCAAATGAAAAAATAATACATTATGTGTATGGAGAACGGGGGAGAGAAAACTGTAATAAGAACTGCAACCACAGATTTTTACGTCTGGATAAGGTTTTTATTAAGAGAGGATTATAATAGCATTTCTGCATATTTCAACTCTGAAAATGGAATGAGACATGGAAAAATGACAGGTTTGACTAGTGCGCTGACGTGTTAACCAAAGTTCAATGAGTAGTTCGGAAGTACTGAATCAGACTGTCAAAAATTCACCTGTAGTTCATAAAATGTTACTTAACATAAGTAGCCAGGGTTTTAAACTAATAAACAACAGTAAAGACACGCGGCGCTCATACTGAACATACAGTATAACGTAGGAATGGAAGTTTTTTAACAAGAAAACTTCAAGAACAATCGATGCTTGGGAATTTTAAGATATGCCCAACATTTCATAGATGTATCTGTTAGACTAGCATCTAGTACATTTGGTGGTGAAATGAGAGGTAAACAGACATAATTTTGTTTTTTAGGTTTTTAGGGTATAGTACTTTTTGAACTTGATTTGGAGTGTACTCTTTAAAAGTCCAAATAAACACAAAACCCAATCAACTTGGAGACGTATTACAACGTATAACAACTTGTCCATTTTCAAGAAAACTGTTAGATTAAAAAGAACATTTATTGCACAGCTACACTATACTTTTAAATTATGCAAAGCAGTAATATACTATTGCCATGCACTTATTCTGTTGGCCACCCTATCATTTGTCAGTTTCAAAACCAGATACTCCTGTCTAAGGTTCTTTTAATGACATTACACATTTATGTTACATAATGAGCAATTATGTAACAATAACTGTTAGACAGCCACAATATTGCAGTTAATAATTAATGTTATTTGCACCTCTAACCTTGGATAGAGGAAAGTGCAGTGTAAAAAACAATACGTTTTAAGTAGTAAATATGACATGTCTTGTGACATTTAAATGAGGTTTATTGTTACACTCTTGCATTTTTCTCAAAAAAAGTTTATTTTTAAATGTTGGCAGCTGACATGATTCTATGCAGTTTAAAGACACAAAAATATGTATGCACACAAAAACAACTGATTACAGACTATAGAGACTACTTAACAATGTTAAAGGTCAGGAAAAACCAAACGAGATTTTTACTGACTTAAGAGTGGTACAACTTGTATTAATAGACCAGCGCAGATAGACCAGCTGAAATGTCCTGCCAGATAAATATGATAGATGAACCTCACAGTATTGAAGGTGTGAGCCAGGTTTGACACTAGCATGCACATGGCTGGGGTGGTGGTCCAGTGATACTAGGATACTTGCCACTGGATCAAGAGATTGTGGGTTCACAAATGTAAATACTATCCTACAGTGCTGTGAATATGTATTTGCCCCCATTTTCACTTAAAAACTGCATTTTGTGTTTACTTGGGTTATCTTGGTCTAATATTTAAATTTGTTTGATAATCTGAAACATTTAAGTGTGACAAACATGTAAAAAAAAAAAAAGAAATCAGGAAGGGGGCAAATACTTATTCACAGCACTGTCTTTTACATACTATATTATATTCTTACTAACAAGGTCATAATATGATGTCATTATTGTCAAGTTGTGTGGTCAAATTCCACCCCAGTAAATGATTGCCAGTAGTGTTGTTTTTGCAGCTTTCACAGAATCCACCTACTCAAGTATCCATCTAACACTGAAACTTTCCTTTTTAAAAACAGGAACTCAATGTTTAACTATGTTTTTCTCATACATTGGACTCAGAAATCACAAATCATGCTATAACATTTATTTAAATGGATTTGGATATTCATTGGTGAATTTGGATAATCTAATACACATAAAGCAAACTATCAAACATAATCATGACAGGTTATAACATGAGTTATTACAACTCGTAAAAGCAAATTTCCTTAACATAATCCTCATTCATTCAGGGAGAGCACACAAGAAAAGGTGCCAACGGACAACCAGTGTTATTAAAAGATCTGGTAGACTAATGCTGCATTCTTGTTTTTCTGGTTTCATCGGAATTAATGTGAAGACTGTGTCTGAATGAGATTTTCTGCTGGTAGTGGCTTAATGATAAGATCTTTAGCTGTGGGCTAGGATGTTGCAGGTTTAAGCATTAAGATGTTTTTTTCTAACATTCAATAAAAACCTTAAAAAATAACTAGTTGTTTTTTCTTCTTGTCCATGCCTTACAGATATACCTTATAATAGCACATACAAAGATAATAGTCATTGAAACAACAGCCAACAGAAACACTATAATATCAACACAGTGGTAAGTATACCAGGGCATTTTGTAAGATTCTGTTCGTAAATGAGGAGTGCCACCATGCCTCATAGCATACTCAACCCAGAAGACAGCATTGTCCAGTGGCTTTACCGGTACATCTTTGTGCAGTCTGGAAAGTTTTTGCATTGTTTCCCAGTATGAAGGCTCATAAAGAACTTCTTTCAAAGCCTGAAGGAAAGAGTCTTTATCCAAGGTTGCAAAGTCAACAGTTCTAGCTACTCCTTTCACCCTCATTTTTGCAAGATTGTCAGGCTGGTCCCAGATGAGACCTAAGCCAACGATGGGAATGCCATGATAAATAGCTTCCTGAATTCCGTTTGTTCCACCATGTGATACAAACGCCCTGGTCTTGGGGTGGCCAAGGAGGTCATTCTGAGGAATCCACTCCTTGATTAAGGTGTTGTTTCCCAGAGTAGATGGTCTCACTCCTTTGTATCTCCAAATAACTTTCTGTGGAAGTTCGGCAAAAGCCTCAGCAATCGCTTCAGCGACATCAATGGGGAGCTGTTCAATCAAAGTGCCAAGAGACATGATAATGACACCATGTTTACCAGAACTCTGCACAAAGACCTCAAGTTCTTGTGAAAGGGGCTTTGATGGCTTGCACTGGAAGCCACCCATATATACTACATTTGGCATAGTAGGTCGTGGAAATTCAAATATGAAGTCAGCCCTAAAAAGCCATAAATCTGCGCCTTGAATTATTTCAAAGTAGTCTACGCCTGGACCAAAAATCTCAGTACATAATTCATTATATGGTGAATCCAGAAAAAAGTTAATCTGCAAATTTGATACAAAGTACATGATTACATTTAGTATTTTCTCACTAAAACTCATTTTGTCTGATAACTCCAACATTGGCATAGGAACATAAGAAAGGGGTGATGGAGCAATTGCAAAATGACCCTCACCTTGTACTGTCCAACGGACATTAAAGATGAGGGGCAGTTTCAGATAATGGCCTATAATAACACCACCTATTAACGCAGGATCCGTCAGAAACACATCATATTTGGTGTCTTTCAAGGACTGCATTAGATGTTTATCTTTTATAATGCTGATCACCATTTCTTTTTCTTTTTCAATAAATTCTAGTGTTTTATCCCACATCTCCTTTTCCAATTTCAGACGAGCCCAGGTGGAACGCTCTCTCAATATTTCCAAAAGCCTGTTTACAAAGTGTTTGATGAATTCCTCCTCAAAACTTCCTGGTTTTGGTACAGTGACAGAACTGTAATGAGGGGAGGTTTCTTCAATGTACCAGCTGTCAATAGTCCGTATAACGGTAACATTATGACCTTTTTCATGAAGTGCTTCAATCAGGATCTTCATGTTGATCCAGTGACTGCCATCCACAGGGAAGACCAGAATATTTCCACAATAAACCAAGGCTAACAACATGGTGCCTATAACCACAAAACATACTTTCCCTTTTTGGCCATCCATTGAGTTTAATATCTTTAATTAAAAAAAAAAGAAAATAGGTAGTTTTAAAGAGTGCATTCTTAAACATATTGTGTGTAAATGATAAAAATAATTAGTTATAAAAATAAATATTTCAAAAAAATCAACACAATATGTCTGAACATGTCTTTTTTCAGTCTAGTATTTTATTGAGTCATGAATCTTTAAAAACTAATTATCAAATACAGCTACCAAGTCATTTATAACAATTTCTTAACTAATTGAAATGTAAGACATTTGTGATGTGCAAAATCATTACCAGTAAACTGCTGTAGAGTCCACTATTGATTTTATCCAGTTAGGAAGGCTGTCTTTCAACTCTTAGTCCATGCACACTGACACTTATGCCTGAGTGGTATTTGAGTGAAAGTTCAGTCTGTGATATGTGAAAGTGCGTGGAACGCTCATCGTCAGAATCCAGGTTAATTATTAATCATTAGCCATTACCACTGCACCATCTTAGAAAAGGGGTTATCAGCGATGTCTTATTTCAAAATTTGCTTTAAGCGTGAACAGAGGCTAATGGGGAAAAGTGTCAAAACTGAAAATAATATAGTATGAATATATTTATTTATTCTCAAATACAGTCATTCATTGTATGTTTTTTTAATTAAATTGTTTTCCTTGTGTTAAGAAGTAGTCCTGTCCTTTTCTATATTGTTGGGAAATTCGACTTCGACCCTTTTTTATTTCCTAGATTCGGCTCCTCTATTCCTCCTCATCTATATATGTGCACACTAATGGGACTCAATCCCTACCTCGCTCGAGTGAGGGACACGCCAGGGATGCCCAATTTCCCCTTTGCTTTTTAATTTGGCAAATAAGGCCTTAGGTATTTGGCTGCGTAATGAGAAAAACTTTGAGGGCATAGCATGTCACAGCCTGGTGCACTTATCTCACTTTATGCAGATGACTTGCTTCTACAGTATATATTTCAAATCCCCTATTTTCCATTCTTCTGATAGTCAATTCAGCAGTTTGGTCGGCTATCAGGATATAAGTTAAATCTTCAAAAAAGTGAACTATATTGTGTGAACGAAAGTGCTAAAGAGCTAAAGAGCTATCTTACTCTACATTTCCATTTAAGTTGGCAGTAGATGGTTTCAAATATCTCGGGGTGACCTTTGCCAGTTCCATTGAGGAGATGTTTTGTTACAACTTTTGGCCAGTGCAAAGCTGATATTATGAGATGGGCATTTCTTCCCTTGTCCTTGTTTGGTCTTGTTAACCAAAATCTATCTATTTTTTTCCAGTTTTCATTGGCACATCCTTTTTCATTAGCTTTGATCAACAACTGACTGCATTCTCATAGAACAATAATCTGCATGTCTCAGAAAATCTGTTTTTCAACTTCCCAAATTCAAAGGTGGCCTATCACTTCCGAATTTCCAACAGTACTACTGGGCTTGTAATATACATAAAATTCTCTACTGGGCTAATTCTCAATCTGCCAACTCCGCCTCCTGGGCCCATACTGATGCCTTATCCTTAAGATAATTCTGTTGCTCTCTGTAGTCGACTCTTCACTTCCTGTAACTGTAAGACCTCAGCCCAGACCGAGGGAGGGATCTACCACATTGGAAAGGCTGTCCAACCAAGACTCCAGTTCCAGACCTTCACAACCATTATTACCAGATCAGCATCACCTGAGTTTTAGCAAATCACATCCACATCACCTGTATTTAAGGCCTTTTGCTTTCAAGTGTTCCCTGCGAAGTATTATGCCTAGCACTGCGTACCAAGCATTCTCTGTTATTGCCTTCCTATGTTTTGACCCTCGCTGTATGTTTTTGGATTACCCTTCTGTTTCTTGTGATTTGGATTTGCTTGCCCCGTGGACTGTGTCTTTTGGATTTGACCCCTGCCTGAATAATACATTGCCTTTCGTCAGTTTATTTCTGTGCCCTCGACCTGGTTTTTGACCCTCCCCATTTGGGTTCACCCGCTGGTTGTTACAGTAACAGCCTCCTGTCACGTCGCGTGCTGGCATGATGTGAGGTGAGGTCACGGTGCAACCCATTTTATTTAAACACACAAACATAAACCGGCACGAGGGCCACAAAGAAAAACAAACACTTCTTACTTGGAAAAAAACACGTAGCACGCCAACACGGGAGGGATAGTGTGAGGACCAACAAGAGACACTGGGAACACTGACCTTATAAAGGGGAAGAGAAATAATGAACAGGATTAATGAGACAAGGGAAAACCAGTCAGAAAATAACACAGAAAACAATCAGAATTAAACAACAAGGGGAGAACCAATAGAAACAGGGGGCTGGACTAAAACAAACACGACCCAGGTGAGGGGATTAATACACTGTGATTACCCAATCAGAAACAAGGGGTTTGACAGAAACAAAGCAGAACCAGGTGAGGGAACTAATACACTGTAATCAACCAATCAGACACAATAGGAAGGTGGGACAAAGACTTTGACAGACAGGGAGCACAGGACAAAACTCAAAACACTAAACCAAGACAATGGCGGCATGTGCTGGCTGCTTAACAAAAGTCCAGGGGCATCATGACACCTCCAAAGTTACCCTTATTCCAAAACCTGTTGTTGTTAACATAGTTAAAATTAGGTGCAGGTTAGGAAACCTTTATTATTTATTATTTATTGATTTCTTTTCCCCTTCTCACGCAGCCTCTGGAGGGTGGCAGTGGATAAGGGAATGTATATGTACATGATGTATAGTGGAAGGTTTTTGTTCCTTTTTTTTCCTTTCTCTTACCATTCAGATCACATAATACACTGTAATGCTGTCTGTCGAAACTCAATAAAG
This sequence comes from Distichodus sexfasciatus, assembly GCA_032718565.1. Taxonomy (NCBI): domain Eukaryota; kingdom Metazoa; phylum Chordata; class Actinopteri; order Characiformes; family Distichodontidae; genus Distichodus; species Distichodus sexfasciatus. The sequence goes on along the minus strand of JAVGVS010000431.1, from coordinate 282,246 downwards.
ACGAGAACTGCAAGCAGTTATCAACGGGGTCCAAGCACCGGCGTGGACCGCCTCCCGGGCGCTGTTGTTCCATATGGTCCCATATGAGTTAAAATGTAAATGAACATATTGTAGTGCCTGCCTTTTGGTGGACATGTCATTGCTGATGTGTGTGGTCAAAGGATCATCCCACATCAGCAGTCCAAAGGGTTTCTACCAAACTTGTACAGTGCAGGCTGTACTACATGAAACGTATGGCAATGTGTAGTCATTGTAATAGGCCCCGTCCCCTTTAAGCAATCATAGCCATATTTTAGGATTTGACTCAGGAGTGGAGATCGATGAAGTCTAATCCACGGGGTCCAAGCACTGGCGCGGAACGCCTCCCGGGTGCTGTCATGCAAGTCAGACCTGTGTATCTGGTCCAACCAAATTATTTAGCTCTGTGTAACTCATGGAACTGTGTCTCTGTGCCATGCTCATTCAGTTCTTGAATTAAATTTACACAAGTGACTTTGTGCCTTTTTGAAAGTGACAACAGTACAATGCTTATACAGAATAACTTTTGACAAGACATTAAGGTCAAAGTCAAAGTAAACTTTGTCATCTCTATATACAGAGAGACGAGATAACATGGCTCCAGTTTTCACAGTGCACCAAGAAACAGGGAACAAAGAACAAATAGGGCATATAGAATTAACAGTATATAAATAGAATACAAAATATGCATTTTAAACTAGAAATGGAGTATTAAATATAAACTTTAAACTAGAACTAGAAATAGACATAGAACGAGAGACAACCTGGATGCAGTATTAACCTACAAAAGTAGAAATTGACTTTTACACTGAATGTGCATGAGGTTAGTAACAGTTTCAATGTGAAAAATTCTATATCCAGTCTAGTAATAAAACAATATATCTTACAGCAGTGGAGAACTAGAGTCTGTGCAATACTTTTCAGTAATATGTGCAGATACAGTTAGTTAGAAGGTGACCAGTGACTTATACATTCAATGTTCAATGGTTGTGCAAATAAGTAGCGGCAGTGCAAAAATTGTGCAAATGTTATAGCAATGTTGTAACAACAGTCATTTAAGGAGGATTACTATTTCAATTGTCTGGCATTAAATGTATGCCAGATCAGCAGCAGTTTGGAGTGATAATACTGTACAGTTTGTAAACATAAACATTACTCTTAAACATCTTTCAGGAGACAGTTTCGGTGCAACATGAATGAGATTGTTCCTATAGCAGCGTGTGCATCACAGTGGTGGTGATGTGTAAAGTGCAGAGGTGCAACAGAGTCAGTTCACAGTCTGGGTGTGTGTGTCGGGGAGAGTGTGAGAGCAGGAAGTGTGTTCAAGGGTTTGATGGCTTGTGGGAAAATGCTATCACGCATTCTGGTGGATAAAGTCCTGATGGGCAACAGGGCAGGTTGCTGCTCCCACGCCTCCTTGGCAAAATCCTGGAGCCCCTGCGGCCTTCTTCCAAAGAGGAGGATGAAACCCATGGACACCCGAGGTGTTTCTTGGACTGCAAAAAACACATAGGGCAGCATGAGGTCCCAGTTGCAACCATCCTCCTCTGTCACCCATTTGAGCATCTTCTTCAGCATCTGATTATATCTCTCCATGAGGCCATTCATCTGGAGGTGATATATGGAAGTCTGTAGGTGTTTAATACAGAGCAGACGGCAGAGGTCAGCTGTAAGTTTGGAGATAAACAGGGTCCCCTGGTCGGTTAGTATCTCTTTTGGTATTCTGACCTGACTTGCGAGGAGAAAGAGCTCATTAGCGATGTTCTTGGAGGTGGTTTTGCACAAGGGGATGGCTTAGGGATAATGGGTGGCGTAGTCCACCAATATGAGGATTCGTGTCCTCATGTTGATTGTGGTAGCAACCCTACGATATCCATGCCCACACATTCAAATGGGACCTCGATGGTGGGTAGTGGTACCAAGGGAGCTGGTGGTGGTGGACTTGGGCTGGTCCTCTGGCAGGTGGCACATCGCCACATTCCTGGCCAGAAGAACTGATCCTCGATTTTCTTGAGGGTCTTCCACTTCCCCAGATGGCCCCCGAGCAGGTGGGTGTGTGTTAGGTGCCATTAGGTGATGTTGATTTTGAATTGGGGAGCCACCAGGAGGTCAGTCGGAATACCCCTGCTTGGTATCACGTAGTATACCAGATCAACCCAGTCATCTACCAGCTCCAGCTGCCTGCAGTGCTCTGGATCCACCCAGTATTCCACACCTCCCAACTCAAACCCTTCATCACCAGCCTGGCATCACTTCTCCTATGATGCCACCCACTTCCGTCCCTTCTCCTCCCCGTATCATCGCGGGTGGTCCCACCTACACCATGTGTCAGATCCTCGATGCGCGCCCACAGGACTGAGGTATGCAGTGTCTTGTCGACTGGGAGGGTTACGGCCCTGAGGAGTGGTCGTGGATTCCGGCCCGGTTTGTGTTAGACCCGGAATTGATAAGGGACTACCATCGCTGGGTATCCTCCGTCCCAGGCCTGTCTGGTGCCGGTCCTGGAGGGGGGGGTACTGTCACACGCACTCCAATTATGTGACCAACACTAGGACTCAGAAGAGTCGGTTCATTTCTGGAGTATAAGAGGAGTTTCTTTCACACGGCTTTTAAAAAAATTATTTTATTTCTCTTTTTTTATTTTTTATTTTATCTTCTTATTTTTTTGCAATTTTATCAAAGGTGAAACAAAGTGTAGATTTTCGGTGGAATTTGACTTTACTTTTGTCAAGGATGATAAATTGGGGAGGTTATGAATAAGGTTAGTAGCTGTATTTGGCATAATAGTATGCCTGGTACAGAAGTGAGTTGGTAAAACTGTATTTTTACTAAGGCAAAACTTGAACATAATAAGCTGATGGTCAGAAATAATACTGGTCTGGGGCTGAATTATCTTTGGTTTGGGGCACAGAGACAATGTCAATATGGTGGTACCTGGGTGACGACTAAACCTGAACCTGCATGAAGGCTTACTGCTATATTCATGCAAATATGAGCAGCATGAGCAGAGGGGTGGATACCATCACAGCTCAAAAAACCAGGCTTTCCCTTGAAAGTGGACCAGTTATTTAGAACCTATGCTATTTTCAGAGCACCACTTTGACAGCCAGCAGTTCAGTGACCAAAGCCTGCTGTAGGTTTTGGCGCCACTTTCTGGTATCTCATTGAGCAGGGTGAATCTGTTTGACATGTTGATGGATGTATAGATAGTAGCCTTCACTGAAGCTTGGGCGCTCCGTTTAAGCCGTCAAGACGCCACCCACTCGTCCTGCTGCAGGAGCTCTAATGCCAGAGTTTGGGGCTCTCTAAACGCTAACCCTGAAGCGCCCAGACACCCTGACTGCGAACCTACAGCTGACTGACTTGCTATCAACTGCACTACATGATTAACAGATGAAGTTATCTTTAACCTATTGCTGTAGACAGAGGAACTAATGCTAAACATTCTGCACTCACTACAAAAAACAAGATCACCGATAAATATCTTTCAACCAAATATTACTTACGTTGTTGCTTTTGCAGAGATTCACTGGAAGACTGCAGTCAATTAGAGTAAGACTACATTTTAAGTTTTAATCCCTGATTATGTCGCTTAAATTGCTTAGCGTAGGATGATATCCAAAGAAAAATGAGTATAAAGTGAGTATAAACTATAAACTTGGCTAGTCCCTTGCTGTCACATCCACGGCTCCTCCCCAACGCTCGGACTCACCAGAGTATTAAACCTGAGGTTTGATGAGTCTGGGGTTGTTTGATGTGTGTCTGTCTCTTTAAGGAAGACCCTTTAGACAATTCCTGGTTTGTCGTGTCCTGGGTTGGGCTTCACATTCCTAATGCGTCATTGGTTATTTTCAGTTAATTAGTTTGGTCACTTTATTATTTAACCAGTCCGACCCAGGCACTCTTTGTCCATTTGACCCATTGTGATTGCTCCATTCATGTCTCCAGTTGTAGATTCCAGCCAAAGCCGACTGGGGCTAACCGCTAAAGCTATGCTGATGCTAACTGCTATGCTACATTGAAGCTAACTGCTAAAGCTACCACAAGGTGAAGTGCCAACTCTCTAGCCAAACAGCTTTGCTACTTCTCAGTGTTTACCTTCACGGTGCTTGTTGTGAGATTTTAGCTCAGAGAGCTTTGGGACTGTGTTCACCAACTCAGAGTGTTTTGAGTCGCTGAATCCACCGACGTAAACTGTCATGCATCAGTGGAGCTAGAAGCTAAGCTACCATGAGGTGAGGTGCTAACCTGTTTAGCCAAACGTCTATTATATTTTGTCTGCCCTCTCTCATCAAGGTGCTGGCGTGGTAGAATTACCGGAGGGTTACTCAGGACTTTCGTCAAGGACTCTGAGTATTGGGTTTATATATGAACTCCTGGAGTATTGGACTGTGTTGCGTTTCCAGAGTGTGGAGTTATCTACAACGTGACCACGAATAGTGTTGGAGTTTTCAAGTATTGCTCGGTTTTGGCTTGGCTGTACTATTCAGTGTTTCACATGCTTCTGGACTTCGCATTTTGTCATTAAACAAAACTTCAGACTTTTACTCCTGCGTTTGTCTCCGAATCTTTCTTGCCGAGCGATCACGAACCATGACACTTGCAGAGAATTTTAAAATGCCACACCAAGCAAAGTCTATTCAATCAGCTTCATACACATCACTCTGACACCCTTTTCACCTCCAGGAAATTCTTAATATATTCTTCCTTCAAAGTGATACCTATCCCATTTCTGAACCCACCCCTTGATACTCCTGGTCTTACTTCCCTTTTCATCTGACACAATATGTCAGCGTCCCTTCTCTCTATCATTTCATCTAGCTCTCTCCCTTTACTAGTCATATTGCCAACATTCAAAGTTCCCACCTGTAATGAATCCAATGTCCACACAAGCTTTTGAATCCAACAAGAGTTATTATTATTTTAACGTGAACATCAAGCACAGACAGGGAGCAGTAGCTTTTTCTTCTTTATTGACAATGCCCACGACAATGCGGTCGCGAATGTGTTCATCTCTAGTTGTGCCAAAGTCATTGTGTTCTGACATCTCATAAAGAGCTCTGATAAACATTTTTGCTTTTTCACCAGGCTGCTGTACTCTCTGGTAAAAACAAGCACGCTTGTGAATCACGTTGCGTTTAGGGTAGAAGTATTCATCGTATTTCTTTATCACGACATCAAACTTCTCCTTATCCGCCTCCTCCGCAAAGGTGAAGGACTTGAAAATGTTTTCAACCTCAGGACGCATGGCATAAATCAGTGAACTAACCTTAGTCGCCATTCGAAATCGCTGGAAACGCTGCTTCCAGTCTGGCCATTCAGTCGGACGATCAAAGGCGAAATTTTCCGGGGGATTAAACTTGGCCATCTTTCCAAAGCGATGCATCCGTCAAGCACTTCTGACACCATGTAATGAATCCAATATCCAGCTTTTGAATCCAACAAGAGTTATTATTTTAATGTGAACGCCAAGCACAGACAGGGAGCAGTAGCTTTTTCTTCTATCCCTCTTTTTGCAGGCCTCCCCACTCATGAGTCCCTCTGTAGGTGATGCACGCTACCCACATAATCAAAAAACACTTAAAGGTGTATTGCACCATTTCCATGTGCACACTACATGACACCACCCTCACTTCTACTTTACTTTCCTTCCTTCTCTCCTCTTTCCGCTGGGTTTGCCTCCCACCTTTTCACCTTCAGTTTCTTTGGCCAACAGCGGCCCAATTTCCTTCCTGTTGGCTAACAGTGCTCAACCTTTATAGTGCAGAAATCTGTATTGTTGTTCGCATTTTGAAATGGCAAAAGTTTTACACCGGATGCCCTTCCTGGTGTAACCATCCCTATTTACCTGGGCTTGTTGCCGGCACCAAGAGTTACACTGACCTGTGCATCCCCAGTGGCTGAGTTAACACTAGAATTCCCACCAGTATGAAAACATTTTGTAAAATTTGAACACCCCCAGAACTCGCCAAAAAATTGCTAATTGCTCGCCGATTGCCACTTTGTTTTGCAAATTACGTTATTCACATGTGCGCTAAGCCAACACCACCCCCCGGGAAGCTTCCACTACAAGCTTCCTCTGTTTTCTGTGTCATTTTCAACCTCTTATATTTGATATAATAAAAACATACACTTGATTTGTCAGTAACATTCTATACAAACTTTTTGTACTTGTAGAGGTTCATGTTAAAAATGTGAGTTATCAGTGTTATAAGTGTAATAACTACATTACAAATTAAATAATACTGACTGCCAGATCGGGAGGAGCACACATGAATAGTTGAACGATTCATGTTTACTACACTGCATTCTGGAATAAAACCACACTTATGTGGTAATATATTTTGTGAAAGTGTTTATTTCAAATTGCAGTCAGAATAAGCACTGCAAGTACTTAAAGAGCACTCGGTTCACCATAATATCACTCGGTTCACTAAGAGTGCCCGCTTCTTGCTACTGTGTGCTCACTTCTCTTAATGAACCGAGTGCTCTTTTAGTGAACTGAGTGCTCTTTTAGTGAACCGAATTGTCTCCAAATCTGCTCCGTTCCAAAACTTTATTCCAATATACAATACATAATGTATAATGCAACAAGTGTGCTTTAATTCAAGAATAAAACAGAATAAAAGTAATTATGACATAAATTGTGTTAGAGAGACATTTGCATGCATGTGTTTTACGTGTCATTTTTTACCTGGCCAGTGCTCAAGGAGCAGTGCTTTGGGACGGTACCTTGCTCATGAGTACCTCAGTGGTACCTTTACCGGTCTATGACCTGGCGAAATTCTGATCACTTCCTACCCATTACACTACCAAATGCCCCCCCAAAATAGTGTAACAAATAGATTATTGCAATTCAATTCAATTTCAATTCAACTCATGATTGGAAGGTTACTGGTTCAAAAGCTGCTCACTGCTGGGTAATATTCCAATTTAACCTAGTTCTCCCTATCACTGATTACTGTCAACAAAACTCTTGTGAAACAATTTCTAAAAACCCAAATACATTCAAGTTCTTCATTCAGATTTACCATTTAATTCAAGTAAAATGTATTAACTAATTTGATTAACTTATTAGATCAAAGGGTGGCACGGTGGCGCAGTGGCACAGCAAGAAGGGTTCAAGCCCTGGGTCGGCCGTGGGGTTTTTCTGTGTGGAGTTTGCATGCTCTCCCCGTGTTCACGTGGATTTCCTCCAGGTGCTCCGGTTTCCTCCCACAGTCCAAAAGCATGCAACATAGGATACTTAATTGGTGACTGTAAATTGGCCCTGTAAAGTGTGAATGTGTGTGCCCTGCGGTCTGTTGGCGCCTGCCTAGAGTTGGTCCCCGCCTTGTGGCCGTAGATTCCTGGGATACGCTAGTGTCCATCCGCAACCCCAGTTGGGATTAAGTGGTTCGGATAATGAATGAATGAATGAATAAATAGATCAAAGTAATTAATCTGGGAGCAAGACTGGGAACATGTAAGCACAAGTGTCTGTGAAGATGTTTCTTATGTGCTGTCAGACAGAAATTGGTCTTCCTGTGTGTGTGAGAGAGGAGCTGAGTGCTTGATCTAAACTATTTTTAGCTTCCACAGAGTAATAGAGATCATAATGCTTGTGAACTTAATAATGAATTTGACTAAGTAAAAATGTGTCTAAAAAGCTTTAAAACATTGAACTTTGAACTTGATTAAAATGTGGGAGGACACCAGTGAGGGTCAAAGTTTTTAACCCAGAGGTTTTAACCCAGTGTTCATGTGTACTACACTGCAAAAAATGAAATCTTAACAAGCCAGAAAATCTTAAAAAGAAAAAATAGATCTGTTTTTTTATTTTAAGAATAACTGACTTGACTAGACTTGTATGTGTATGACAAATAATCTAATTGTAAGAAACGTTGACTTCAATTATCTTATTAAGAAAAAATTATTGATTAAAAGAACTTTTTAACATGTAATAAGAAATTTAATTAAGAGAACTGAAAGGCTCTCATGCTCTCCACTACGAGTTAAGAAATTCATGACAACTTTGCTTATTTTAAGAATACAATGTATTATTAAAGCTAGAAACATGGAAAAATTGAAATATTTTTTTTCTTGTTTTGGGAGACCTTTACAAGATAAATTTTCTCACTATATTGGCAGCTAATTTTGCTTGATTCTGGTACCTTTTTTCTTATTATCCTTTTCTTTGTCTTATTTTCTGACACTGATTTTTTGCAGCTCTATTGAAACCCAAAGTCTAAAGTTACGGGCCACCAAAGGCTGTAAGTTCCCTAGTAATAAATCGTTTTTTATGTTTCTGTGTTAATTTTGTCCTGTTAGTTAATGTTAGTTACACTATAATGGCTGGTGGCTTTATTTTGAAAGATAATGCCGGTAGGTATGTCTTGCTAAACGAAGAAGGGAAGTTTGTTTAGCAGCTGGCTGATGAGGGGAAAACGTCCGTCAATATCTCGTTTGTTATTGTGATTGATAGTGAGTAATGTTCTTTTGTACTTTTACTTTGGAGAATGTGTGTGCGTGCGCCCGCGCACTTATAGGCTAGCCACGATTGTGTTGGCTCTATGTACTGTAATACTAGTTATGTTAACAAGCAATTAGCATTAGCAATTAGCAAGCTAGAAAGAGCGTAAGAGTATAAAGGGCACCCTCGAATTGTGAAAATCCACGAATTTGTGATGTGAAAAAATGCCTATAAAGATCTCTCCTTGCTGCTGATTGGCGGCTGTCCTGTGACGCTCTCGGGTTGGCTACTTTCAAGCCTCCCGCCTCTGAGTACAGAGGTATTTCCTCATGCCAAGACGCGCTTTCTTTGTGTTCTCTAGACGGTACTAAAAATGTAGTTATTCTATATGGAAATTTAGTTGAATATACGTTAAGATTTAGGTGAGTACCAATTCATTCATTAGAGTACTTGAACAAAAAAATTGTCAATCTCTGCGTATAACCATGCCAGCAGGCTGACACTTCTGATGAGTGTCACACTTGACAGAAATGATGTATTTTCGACAGGAAAAAATGTCTCTTGAATATGTGGCTGAATATTGCTAGATTTTTTGAGGCTATAATGATATATTTTGTCAGGATATTAAAGGATGGTAATATTTTTGTTTTATTGTTGTTCTTAGCTCTTACAGCAAAAACATGTTCACAGCATGTTTTTGGAGCTATTATCAGAACAGCTTTTGTCTTACTCAGTGTTCAGTAAGGATGACAAAGTGAATAATTAACATCAAATGGCTTTCTAGCCATTATTACTGATGTTTTATGTGTTACTATTTTGAGTATCAACAAAGTATGTTGCACTTTTAAGAAAGCAATTTAATTAAATAAATAATTGTTGACAATTTGAATTCTGTGTGCTTTATTTTAGGGTAATTTCTTTGTCTCATATTAACACAGAAAAACTAATAATGACAACTCTTGAATTGAGAAGAATCTTCTTGTTTAGTAGCTCTGGTTTTAAGATTGTATCACTCAAAATAAGAAAGAAGTAAACAATCATCGAAGAATTGACAAGCTAATTTTGAGTTTATTTTACTTAGTACAGTGCATGGAATTAGAGTTTTACAACTTATTTCAAGACATTTTGCACTTTTCTAATGCCAAGATATTTTTTCCTATTTCAAGAAATCTTACCAAGTGTAAATATCTTACTGCACTGGCAGATAATTTCACTTGTTTCTAGTCTTTAGCATCTCAAATAAAATGTTTTATTTCTTATATTTAGATAGTCAATTTTTGCAGTGTATTTCTCAGATTCTCATATGGTCTCACATTTGGTCTGATATTTCTTTTTCAGAGGCGAAATATAGGAAATGAGGCCAAGAAGCAAAAGGTTCACCACCAAATCTTTAAGGGGCCCTAAATGGAGCAGCTCTAATATGCCGTTTCACCAGCATTTGCACACTGCAAAATTCCAGAGCATTACTGCACTTCTTTTCTTCAAGTGAAAAACCCCCCTCATAATTCCAGCATCTTCCTGCATGAATACAAACAACTCTGGACAAACTGCTCTGCTCATCAGTGTTTACAAGACAACTGTTACTGGTTTGAACATCTGAACGATACAGTTAAATCCTTGATCTTGTTTCATGTGAATTACTACATAAAACATAATAACAGCACAACCACCTGAGTGAGCAATGAATGAAGCACAGATGTCTGTTTTGACACGTTCATGTGGAATGAGAGAAGGTATGATGACAAGTGCATTATTCTGGTGGGCAATGGCAATTATATTTTTGTCATGCTCGCAGGTATCTGTTGTACAGGCTGACTGCTGGTTGATTGAAGGGGAGAAAGGTTTTGTGTGGCTGGCTATCTGTAGCCAGAACCAGCCAGTGTATGAATCAATCCCTCTACATATCAACAGTACAATTGTTGACCTACGACTCAATGAAAACAAGATTCGGAGCATACACTTTTCTGCTCTAAGCCGCTTCAGCAACCTAACTTATCTGAACCTGACTAAGAATGAAATCTCCTACATAGAAGATGGGGCCTTCTCTGCCCAGTTCAATCTACAAGTTCTGCAGATTGGTTTTAACAAGCTAACAAACTTGACTGAGGGTATGTTGAGAGGCTTGGGGCGACTGCAGTACCTCTACCTTCAGGCGAACTTAATTGAAACTGTGTCACCTAATGCCTTCTGGGAGTGTCCTGCCATTGAAAATATTGACCTCTCCATGAACAGGATTCAGCAGCTGGATGGAAATACATTCCGTGGCCTATCAAAACTAACAACTTGTGAGCTCTACTCAAACCCATTCAGCTGCTCATGTAAACTTCTTGGGTTCTTGAGATGGCTAGCAGCATTTCCTAACAAGACGAGTGAGAGGATGGTATGTGACACACCAGCTGGCATTTCTGGTTATAGCCTCTTATGTCAAAATCAGAGAATGCCGGCATTCCGTAATGCTTTCCATGTTCTTTCTACTGTTTGCACGGATGACAATGTGACACCATACTTGCTGAGGTCTTCTGATGGGGACACACCCACCATCCCATCTGATCTAACCCCCTGTGGTTTGGATGACTGCCCTTCAGGAACAGTTCCAGATGAGCCTATAAGTATCAGCCCAACAAATTTTTTTCCTGATGCCCGACCAGGCATGAGGCTTAAAGAGGTGACCCATACAAGTGCCATCATAATTGTTTACATCCCTAACCCATTTCGCAAGATGTATATCCTTGTCCTTTATAACAACAGTTTCTTCACAGACATCCAGAACCTTAAAAGTCAAAGGGAGGAGATTGAGTTAGTGAATCTAAAACCCCATACAGACTACACATTCTGTGTGGCTTCCATACGTAATTCTTTAAGGTTTAACCATACCTGCCTGACCATCCCCACTGGTCCAAGGACAATGCAAAAGCGTGTGCCAAATGACTCCACTGCTACTTACTACATTATGACCATACTGGGGTGTTTTTTTGGAATGGTTATTGTATTAGGTATGGTGTATCGCTGCCTGAGAAAGTGCAGGCAGAAAGATGAGCCAAAGAGCAAGAAGCTGGAGAAAATGAAACAAAATTTGATTGAAATGAAATATGGGGCTGAACTAGAAGTCGGGACCAGCTCACAGCTATCCCAGAAACAAATGATGCCTGCTGCAGAGACAGTTCAGAGGATACCATTTTTATCATCTCTTGGTGAAGCAGACCAGTATAAGATGCCAGAGATGTCTGGCACGCCGAAAACAACAAAAGGAAATTATATGGAAGTAAGTTCAGAGCAGTCAGACAGAACAGAATGCAATATTGAACCATCTGAAAACAATCAAGGTTCAGTGACAGAAATATCAACAATTGCTAAGGAAGTTGACAAAGTGAATCAGATTATCAATAACTGCATTGATGCACTCAAATCTGAATCAGTGTCCTTCCAGACTTTGAAATCCGGGACTGTTTCCTCAGCTGAGCCTCAGCTGGTTCTTACATCAGAACACCTGTTAGGCAAGTCTGGATTTCTGTCATCTGTGTACAAAGAAGGGTACCATCACCCTCTGCAGAGGCACCACAGTATGGAAGCTACACCTAAACGTGCCAGCACATCTTCAAGTGGGTCTATGCGTAGTCCTCGATCATTACGTTCTGAAGGTGCCTATCGCCTAGAGTCCAAATACATTGAAAAGGCTTTTCTGGATGAGCCAGGAGTCCTAGCCGCCACACCTGCTATAATATTTAAAGGGGAGGCAGAGCGAATTCGACACTACAGTGAGCACAGGCATTCATATCCTGGTTCCCACCATGTGAACGACCCTTTAGAGGTTTCCAGTAGTCACAAGTCATCTATCTTGGAACCATTAACACGTTCACGGCCACGTGAGCTCTCTTACTCAGAGCTTTCTTCACAATACCATAACCTCAGTGGCTGCTCCAGCCCTGAATACAGCTGTCGACCATCGTTTAGTCTATGGGAACGATTCAAATTCCATCGCAAACGTCACAGGGATGAAGAAGAGTACATGGCTGCGGGTCACGCATTAAGGAGAAAAGTACAGTTTGCCAAAGATGAGGACCTACATGACATCCTTGACTACTGGAAGGGTGTGTCCGCTCAGCAGAAATCATGATTGCTCATTTTATAACAAGTGTGCCAACAAAGGGCCAAACAAAGGCATTCTTAAAGATGAAACAAAAACTAATTTTAGGATTAGTTGAATGAATTTAGATGTATAGCTATACATCTAAATTCATTCAACTACTTGCTTTTACTATTTGACAAGGAAAGGAAATGTAGTTCTTGCAATCAGTGTATGTGCCAAATAACAGATCAATTTTAATAGTATTAACCTCAATTAAAGACACTATATCATCATTGTTGCTTATTATTATTATTATTATTAGTAGTAGTAGTATTATTATTATTATGAAGGTTAATCATTCTTATTAATTGCTATTATTAATCTTTTGTTATCGCATGGCCGTGTCCTCTGACAGTATATTGACTGCAAATATTCTGCCGAACACTGTTGGTCAGAACACAAGACAAGACTGTGCTTCTTTGAAACTACTTTTTCACAATTTTAATGACTGTTCAGTAGAATCAGAATTGAAACACATCTGTTTTGGCTTTTCAAACAATGACTTTTGGGAAACTGCTTCTGTTAGTGCTTTCTTAAATCTTTTTTGTAATGTTTATGTTCAAACCTGCAATGAATGTCTCCAGTCCTTAAGGATTAAATCTGCACTGCTCAGTTACACACACACACACAGAAAACTGCGCTGTTTAATTTGTCCTTGTGTTAAGGGTTTTATTTTCAGTTTTAAGCAGTGCCAGAGGGGAAACTGAGTTTGCAAACAAAAATCTGCTTATTCACACACACACACACAGACGCACGCACGCACACACACACAGTCTTGTATTACTATCTTTGTGAGGTCCTTCCATAGACTCCCATAATGACTAAAGTACATAATTTTACACCTACACCTAATCCTAACCCTAACCTTAACCTCAGTAACCAAACGCACATCTTTTACCTCTTTTAGTTTCTCAAATAAAACAAGCACATTTTCTGTAAAGTCATTTCTCCTCATGGGGACCTCTCAAATGTCCCCATAAAGCCCAAAAAAAAAGTGATTTTAGGGGACGAAGGTCCCCACAATGCGATAAATACATGTACACACACACACACACACAAAACAAATAAAGCAGATAATGTACAGTATATGGGAGAATGTATGTACGAATACATTAAGCTTTCTCTTCATTTTATCAGTAACCACTTGAGATTTGTCGTCCACTCCAATACCCTAAAACATCCTGAGCTCAACACCAAGTTCATGTACAATACCAGTTCAGCTCTGTATAAGGCCATGTGATGTACAGAGATGCCTATTCAGTTACTGAGCAAGTGCTAGACTGCTGATGATGGCAGTCCTCACAGACAGCAATGCTAAAAGGCTAATTAGACAGCAGCACTGCTGTACTAGAATGTGCTATAAATTCTGAAGAACTGCATATTATAAAAGGGAACAGCCATTACAAATTTCGGCGAATATACAGTAGATTCATAGACTGGTCTTGGTTTGATCCCAGAGGCTCTTATTTTATACAGAAATTAATGCAAAAATTCAGAGAGGTTATAATGTGATTGTTTAAATGTCAGCAATGCTAATCAAACAATATTCAATACTAGCACATTATTTCACAATATTATATATAAAATGGGGTTTCATATGATCTATGCCTACTTAAATTTGGAAAATATGTACATTCAAAAGACCTGCAACAACAATAGATTTTACACAAAAACATTCTAAACATGCATGTCTGATACTAGGAGGTCTGTTAACAATAAATCATGTTTATCAAGAAAGCACACAAAAGGAAACTCTGTTGGTAGACAAAAGGTTTGTTCATTTTTTTTTCCTCAATATTATTTTAAAGACTGGGAAAATGTGTGAATATTTGACTTTGTTACTTCAGTCTCAGTTACTACTTGCATATTGCTCCCTCTCACTAGGAATGAATCACAGCCATTAGAATTACAATTATCCTGATTTTTTTTAAAAACATGTGCTTAAACATCTGGGCTAACCCATTTGATTTGTAAAAGCTAATGAATTGTGTGATGTACAAAACTGTAAACAGTAATATAATAGCAAAGACAGATATTAATTTTAGATTTAGATTTTCCAGTAAGTCATGAGTACAAATCTTGCTTCCAGCATTACCACCATTGGGTCCCTGAGCAAAGCCTAAAGTTGCTCCTGGAAGACTGTAAATAGAAAATGGAAGTCGCTCTGGATAAGAGTGTTTGATTAATGCCATAAATGTAAATGTTCAATAAAGCAAATCATAAGCAGTCTTATTGCCTTTCGCCAAAAGTTTGGCATCTTGTGCAAAAATGTCTGCTGAAAATTAACTCTCCTCTTCATAGACTTCTGTTTAAAGTAACAAGTAAAACTGTTGGAATATGACATACAAATGCTTTGTTTTCCATTTAATTAACAATCTTAGATATTATCTTTATTATCACATGGTATTGAAGTGTTTTGACAATGTCAGTGGAATTTATTTCCTTTTCATGAATTATAAAATTGTATAATTTTTTACCGGACAAATACATGTAGGAATATTCACTGTACACTGCAAAAAATGCCTTTTTAAAAATGATAAAAAAATTACTATTTTTGGGAAAAAATACTTATTTCAAGCAAAATTATCTGCCAGTGCAGCAAGAAAATTGCACTTGCTAAGATTTCTTAAATCAAGAAAAAAATACTCAATGACTAAGCATATACAACTTAAATTAAGCAGAATATACTAGTTTTTTTCTCCAATTCTCTTGAAACAAGTAAAAATATACTTACAGTCTACCTTTTAACACAACTCCTTTACCAATGTAGGTACTGCTCAAAATTAGTTGTATTACCTAGGTAGGATAACTCAAGATACATTTTCTTGAAACAAGTCAAATAATCTAAACAATATTCAGTCTTACCAAGAAAATAAATCCAAAAAATTAGAGATTAAAATGCTGAATTCAAGTCAATTACACTTGTACAGATTTTTATTTTTTGCAGTGTATTGATGATGAATTGAATGTCATTGCTTTATCTGAATATAACCCTCATGAAAATATTGAGACTGAGATCGAATAATATTGTCCCTACTATCTCAGTTATTAGGGATGACTGGTGTTTAATGATCAGTTTTATGTATTAACAATTTTCTGTGAAGACACAACTGTCATTATACCACAGGTGACAGGCCTTAAAACTGTGATGCTTTTTATCTATATCAACACATTTCTATATTCTACTGGCAGTGACCTCTTTTATGAATCTTAATCTTCTTCTACTACTTTCGGCCTCTCCTAATAGTAATATGAAAAGAAGTCCTGCAAAACTATGTTACTATGTTACACTTATGTTGTGTAACACTTGCCAACTTTCATGTTGGAAATCTGAAAAGTGTTCAGGAAAGACTGCAACATGGCAAAAGCTTTGGATTGAATAGGATTTTATTAACATGAGATTATTTTCCAACAGCCTTAATTTTTTAAACATTTGTTACTTCTTTCCATTGATGTAGCTTCCAACATAAATGAATCTGGATTTGGAAATATGTTTCCCCTGAAGGCGCATTTTTGCATTTCTGTGGAGTGGTTCTGTAACTTTTACGCCTAAAACTGCAAGATGTAGCACTACTGGACACAAATTAATGGACATCAATGGATCCTGAACAAGCACCTGCACATGATGATTTTGATTGAATTATCTTGAACTGTACTGTAAAGACTTGCTCGTAACATGGAACAGATGGATCCCAAGGGGTTTTGTGGTCTGATGGAAATTTTAATGAGCACAAGACAAAAAAAACTTTGTTGCTTAGTAAATAAAATCATTTTCTATGAAAAATGCATTACATTTAGTAGTCTTATATTTTTACTTGGATGTAGTAGAAGTTTTAAAACGTCTAACTTGAAATGTTAAATATTATAACAATCCTGTTCAGTTATTATTTAGCCATTATTTCCCACTCATGACCCAAAATCCCAAGACCTTTTTTTTTCTTTTTCCTGTCATAACACCCATCCTTTCGCTTACATTACAAACAGATGTTAGGTCGGTGGATGACTGTCCACTTCAAATAATAATCCAATGCATGGAAGGGAATGAGTAGCTCCATCCTTTTTGAGACACTACATATTTACTGCTGGTTATTATTAAGGGCTGCCCTGCAGAAGCTCAGAACTGGATAGCACCACTGTGATATACTTGGAAAAAAGGGGCAATCTCCCCCACAGAGAACAGGGCAAATTGTTTTGCATTTGCTTCCCAGATGCAAACAGCTAATATTCATTTATTACTTTTTTGGGGTAAAATATTTATATTTTACCCCTAAAAAGTAATAAATGAATATTAATATTATGAAATGATTCATTAGCTAGTGATATGTGTCAGAGGTGCATACAAAACACTGAAATTTGCAGTGTAGGGCCAAGCTCTGGAAATATTTTTAAAATTAGTTTCCCTGGGATGATACCCCTTTCCACTCTAATGGAAATATATGCCATTAAAACTGGGTTACCTTCTGTTCTAATGAAATTGTCACCTAATTTCATGTCTGTCATTTTTGTTACTAGTTACTGCAAGAAGAAAATACTGTATATATATATTAGGTTTTAATGCAGGTTTTTTGTAATCGCAGCATATTAACAGATTAAACAAGCCACAATGGATAAAAAACTATATTATTTGTATGCCTTGTAAAACTAGTTTAAGTAATTAGGTGGAAGCTACCATAGTTCTTCATTGCTCTGATTTAGTAGCTATCTGTCAGGCATGTGGCATTAAGGTGAGCAGCCCATCCATCCATCCATCCATCCTCTACCGCTGTTCCGGGTCGGGTCGCGGGGCAGCAACCTAAGCAGGGAAACCCAGACTTCCCTCTCACCTGCCACTTCGTCCAGCTCTTCTGGGGGAATCCTGAGGCGTTCTCAGGCCAGCCAAGAGATATAATCTCTCCAGCGTGTCCTGGGTCTTCCCCGAGGCCTCCTCCCAGTGGGACATGCCCGGAAAACCTCACCAGGGAGGCATCCAGGAGGCATCCTAACCAGATGCCTGAGCCACCTCATCCGGCTCCTCTCGATGCAGAGGAGCAGCGGCTCTACTCCGAGTCCCCTCGAATGACTGATTTGGAGGTGCTGATCTTCATCCCAACCGCTTTACACTCGACTGCGAACTGCTCCAGTGAGAGCCGAAGGTCTCGATCCGATGAAGCCAACAACACCACATCATCTGCAAAAAGCAGAGACCTGATCCTGAGGTCACCAAACCGGTGCGCCTAGAAATTCTGTCCATAAAAGTTATGAACAGAATCGGTGACAAAGGGCAGCCCTGGCGGAGCCCAATCCTCACTGGAAACAAGTCCGACTTACTGCCGCCAATGCGGACCAAGCTCTGACACCGATTGTACAGGGACCTGTATAAGGCAGCCCGGCACCCCATACTCCCGGAGCACTCCCCACAGAACTCCCCAAGGGACACGGTCGAATGTATACAGTATAGAGCTGGTCCACTGTTCGATGGCCAGGACGAAAACCACACTGCTCCTCCTGGATCCAAGGCTCGACAATCTGGCAGACCCTCCTCTCCAGGACCCCCGAATAGACCTTACCAGGGAAGCTGAGGAGTGTTATCCCCCTGTAGTTGGAACACACCCTCCGGTCCCCCTTCTTAAAGAGGGGGACCACCACCCCGGTCTGCCAATCCAGAGGCACTGCACCGATGTCCATGCGATGCTGCAGATGCATGTCAGCCAGGACAGCCCTACAACATCCAGAGCCTTAAGAAACTCCATGCGGATCTCATCCACCCCTGGGGCCCGGCCACCGAGGAGCTTTTTGACCACCTCAGCGACCTCTGCCCCAGAGACAGGAGAGTCTGATCCCAAGTCCCCAGACTCTGCTTCCACACTGGAAGGCATGTCGGTAGGATTGAGGAGGTCTTCAAAGTATTCCGCCCACCGACCCACGACGTCTCTAGTTGAGGTCAGCAGCACCCTATCCCCACCATAAACAGTGTTGGTGCACTGCTTTCCCACCCTGAGCCGCCGGATGGTGGACCAGAATCTTTTTGAAGCCATCTGGAAGTCATTCTCCATGGCCTCACCGAACTCCTCCCACACCCGAGTTTTTGCCTCAGCTACCGCCGAAGCCGCACTCCGCTTGGCCTGCCGGTACCCATCAGCTGCTTCTGGAGTCCCACAAGCCAAAAAGGGCTGATAGGACTTCTTCAGCTTGACGGCATCCCTCACCGCCGGTGTCCACCAGCGGGTTCGGGGATTACCACCACAACAGGCACCGACCCCCTTACGGCCACAGCTCCAGTCAGCTGCCTCCACAATGGAGGCGCGGAACATGGCCCATTCAATGTCCCCCGCCTCCCTTGGAACATGGGAGAGGCTCTGCCGGAGGTAGGAGTTGAAGCTCCTTCTGACAGGGGATTCCGCCAGACATTCCCAGCAGACCCTCACTATATACTTGGGCCTGCCAGGCCTGACCGGCTTCTTCCCCACCAGTGGGGCCAACCCACCACCAGGTGGTGATCAGTTGACAGCTCCGCCCCTCTCTTCACCCGAGTGTCCAACACATACAGCCGCAAGTCCAACGACATGACCACAAAGTCGATCATCGAACTGTGACCTAGGGTGTCCTGGTGCCAAGTGCACATATGGACACCCTTGTGTTTGAACATGGTGTTCATTATGGACAATCCGCGACGAGCACAGAAGTCCAATAACAAAACACCACTCAGGTTCAGATCGGGGGGGCCGTTCCTCCCAATCACACCACCCCAGGTCTCACTGTCATTGCCCACATGGGCATTGAAGTCCCCCAGCAGAACAAGGGAGTCTCCAGAAGGAGCGCTCTCCAACACCCCTTCCACAGACTCCAAAAAGGGTGGGTATTCTGAACTGCTGCCAAGGTCCCCGCCTTCGGCCACCGCCCAACTCACATAGCACCCGACCCCTTTGGCCCCTCCTACAGGTGGTGAGCCCATTGGAGGGGAGACCCACGTTCCTTCTTTGGGCTGTGCCCGGCCAGGCCACCAGGCGCTCGCCATTGAGCCCCACCCCCAGGCCTGGCTCCAGAGGGAGGCCCCAGTGACCCGCATCCAGGCGAGGGAAACTGTGACTCATTATTCTTTTTCTTCATAAGGGGTAATTTTGAGCCGAACTTTGTCTGGTACCTCACCCAGGACCTGTTTGCCTTGGGTGATCCTACCAGGGGCATAAAGCCCCGGACAACTTAGCTCCTGGGATCATTGGGACACGCAAACCCCTCCACCACGATAAGGTGTCGGCTCCAGGAGGGGAGATGAGCAGCTTGTCATGGAAAATTAAAATCATAGCACCTTTGCTAAACCAGAAACAGAAAAGCAATAATAAACAAATACCCAGCCATAAAAAAGAGAGCTCCACAATCTGCAGACTCAAAACACAAAAGACTCAAAAAGCCCTGAAGCACTTAGAGTTTTATCATGGAAAGAAGTATTTATGCATGTACAATGCATCAATGACTATCATGACTGCCATTACTGTTAAATATAATCACATAAAAAGTTCATTATTGTCTGTCTTTAAATCAAAATTGAAATTTATTAATCAAATAAATTAGGATAATACTGTAATATGCTTAAAGGGATTAAGGATAAGGGGTGGCAGTCAAAAGACCAAAAAACGGTAGGCTCAAATTTAGTTCTTTCCTTGCTTCAGCACTACAACCACTGGGCCCCTGAGCAAGACCTTTAATCAGCAATGTTCTGACACACACCTGCAGAGAAACACAAGCACCATCCTTCACCGTAGTGCGTTACTCGAAATGTGACAACCAAAATTGTGGCCTTTATCAAAAAATTGTGCCATTTCTTACAATTATATATAATAATATTATATATAGCAAGATTAAATCTTTTCGGCACTTCCTGAGGTTTTGTACAGTTTAAATAGGCCAATGTTTTCTTGTAAAAATGTTAAAGTTTTCAGTATGGGGATTTTGACAACTTAAAATTTCTATTGTTGTTTGAATATTTTGAATGGTATATACATCTTTATATTTAATGTAAAAGTGCAAGTTATCTTTAGAATAACAGAATACCTAAAATAGAGATTGTGAGTACATCAATATTTTCAACTTCTGCGAAAGAGAATTGTCATTATGTATATTAATGATGAGAATATCACTGAGAATTTTTTTTACTGTTGCTGTTTAAATAATCGTAAATTACACAAAAGCAACATATTTCTTTGATGAAAAGGCGCTGCAAGAATTACAAAGTGCTTTACAAAGTAATCATGTGCATGACTTTGAATAGTAATGCAAACACTACATATGAGTTTTTAATAATAAGCTAAATGGCTGCAGCAGATTCTGGCTCTTGGTAGTATTATGCATAATATGCACATTAGATTCCTATTTGCACACATTAAAACAGCGTAGTGTGTAACCCTTACTCATATTTGAAGTTTTAAACTAAATACTTACAGTAATAGTAACCAGGGTAGTGTAGTCTTTCTGTATGATTGCTACACACCTTTGGATTTTTAATCCTTAAATTAAATAAGAAATTCTGGATGTTAGAACAAAGCAAACATGAACAGTTACACACATTTTCTTATTTAATTTTACACACAATTTTCCTAACACAGTTGCAATATAATCACCTAGACAAGCTATATTTATTTTTGACAAATCAATGTTTTCTCAAGAGCTCATGTTCTTTCAAATGAGCAAATGAAATCATCAGTTTCCATCAGTTTTTTTTTTTTTTTGGAAGTTTGAATGCACCTCTCACATTTAGTTTGGAGGTGTGTGTCCTCAAGTGGAGAAGAAAAAAAAACGTTGCGGGAATTTCAAAATAAAAGTCTTTCTTACAAATGACTACATTATGGTAGCGTTTGGTTAATGAAGCAATACTATTCAAACTCTTAAGTTTATGTACTGCTATTTCAGGAATAATGAATATGTCAGCTCGGGTGCAGTGAAACTTGTGTCATGTCATCTAGTTGTAATTGCCCAGGAGCTGGTACAGAGGCGGGCTTTAGTATTTCCATAGAAATGCTTCACTTATTTCATGATGAACATTACAATATGTACCATGTCTAATCGATGTTTTCATTTTGGATCGATGCTATGGGATCGTTGATGAATGAATCAATGTATGGTAAGATCTATGTATGTTGATCGATAAACAATTACACATCTAATGTAAACACACATGCTATGTTTGTGGGCACATGCAAGTGTCACAGGGAAGTCAAACATTCAGTAAAGCATTCCAGTTCAGTCCAATCCTTTATTACAGCCTTTATTACTCACAATACAGCAATTTATTGATATTTTAGTGTTATTCTAGACGCGCGTTCAGCACAGATATTTATTTTCTTTTTCTTTTTTTTTTCTTTTTCAAGTGGCACTAGAAGAACACTATGTTAGTTGCTAATGTAGTTGCCAACTATTTTTTGGGAAACGCATCCAAGATTTGGCTGTATGTTTCTGTAGATTAAAGCTGTTGCACGAATGAAAATGGGCTGAAAAACTTACAGTGTATGCCCAATACACTACGATTTTTGGCCCATTTTCACTCGTGCAACTTTTTAAAGTTTCAGCTTAATTGTGTGTCATGCATTGTGTAGTAAACATGGGGTAAAAAGCTCTGATAAACCCCTCACGTATAACTCCCGACCGGCAATCATGTGGCCGGACGAAAATCAAACTTTGGAAATTCTGGTCGCCCCTCTGTTGAAGCAGAGCCACAAGCTGACTCATCTGAATCTCAGTGGATTTTCCCTCATTGCATTTGTGTGAACACAGAACTGGAAGTGAAATACAAGCAGAATACAGAGTACAAGCATAGTAGCAAGTATAGCTGCTAAAAATGTCATAACTTACAGTTTGTTTGCACCACAAAGGGGGATCCTAAGAACTTCCTACTAAGTTGAATCCCCTACGAATCAGTAGCACGGCGCGAAGCACACACATTCATGAGTAAATCTGTCGGTTAACTTTTGATAGAGCTGGAAACATATAACCGAATCTGAATAGTGGGTTAGCGCTTGTCACTGTCATGAGTGAATTTGCCAGTTAACTTCTTATAGCTGGAAACATCCAGCCGGATCTGAATCTGAATTGTACACACGGGGGTTGGCGCTTCCCAAACCACATACAGAGTGAATCTGCCGGTTAACTTCCTCTAGTGCCACTTGAAAATAAATATTTGCCACTCTGGTGGCCTTGTATTGATACTTTGTCATGTATTTGGAAGTGCATTAATGCTCATCACAAGCCACTTATACTTTCTTTTTCTATGAAAAAAATGATTCAGCTGGCAATTTGGCAATACTGGCTCAAGTGACTTACACACCCGGATCCATTCAGTGAGTGACTCAGAGGTACCCAAATCCTAAAAAGGAACAGAATATTACAATCTACTGGATAGAGGCATTGGAGGCTCGACTCGTGGAGCTTTGGCAGGGCCACACAAGCCTTTTTGATGTGGCCTCGTCGACATACCATGACTGAAACAACCATGAAAAAGTTAGAGGAAGATTGCTGCTCACTTCAGCTACCTGGTAAGTTTATGTTTTTGTTTAGACAAGTAAAGCATAGTAAAGCATAGACAAAAACATAGTAAAGTTACCATGTAGCTAAACTGTTGTGGTTGTGGTGGAGTGTGACGAGTGAGAGATTTTACGTATAATTTCATATGGGCTCCAATAATTCAGCTAGCTACATGGACGTCGTAGTGGGGTGAAAAGTGCCACTGACTTACCGGGGCCCCAAGTGGGGAGAGGGCGCTTGAGAAGTCTGGAGTTATATTTTATTATCGGAAGGGGGCCCATGGAGACTGCTTGTGTATAGGGCCCAGAATTTGGTGCTACATCCCTGGCTAGCAAAAATTTGCCTAGCAGTGCATGAACAAGTTAATTTTTCTATGAAATGTGAACTGAACTTAACACATCTATAACTAAAGAACTTGAACTATGTCAGATTGTTGTGATATTCTGAATCACTGTTTAGGTCCTAGTCGAAATAAATCTTGGTAATGCAGGGTTACTACTAGTTGTGATGAATGAAACAGCAGTTGGAGATGGCAGTGGTGGGCAGATGATTATGAAGAGGGTTTATTTGAAAACGTAAGCACAGAAATATTCACTCGCTCTGTTTCTTCACTTTTTTTTTTCTATTTAATGAGCTTTAACGTCAACTAGTTGTCAATTGAAATGGTGAACAATGAACATGAATTTATTCATTATTTTTCTGTATGAACTAAACTTAGGTTTGCCACCTAGGTCTGACAAAAAATCAGAACCTCGCCAACTCGACCAAACACTTTGGCTATAAGTGTCCCGTTCAGTGTTCAGTGTCCCAGGAGAGTGATTTTTTCCAAGGGAACAGACCAATAGAAAGGACAATCCTGGTCAAGCCAGGACAGGTGGCAACCCTAACCGAACTTTGAATTAGGCTAGTACATGTGAAGTGTGAATTTGCACAAAACTGTTGCCTAGATTGTGAACTACTCCTTGGTGTGGTGGTCTTCTTGTGTATGAAACCATCAAAATAATGTTGGATTAGCATGTAATAATGGCAAATATAAATTAGACTGTAGCCTACATGTTAAATTTATTTTTAAGTGAATGAGGTGCAAACCTAGCACCTGGCATCACACAATATGGAAAACTGCTAAAGCCCAAGTCAAGAGGCAGTAGCCAAAAGACATGATTACTCCAACACCTAGATTTCTTAAGGGGCCATGTCATAAACCGACACACAGAGTCCACTCTGAGAGTAAGTTCAGAGCCAAGTGGTGCTGTTTTATTCTGTTCTAACCATATTATCATCATCTGACTCAATACTGCAATACTGATGTTTATTTTTGATACTGAGGTCAAGTTTGAATGCTATCCTTCATTTAATTGAAGTTTATTTATATGGGCTGTGTAATTATTACAATTTTAATCGTGATTACAATTATTGCTATTACAAAAATAACAATGTAGCCACGAATGGCGAATCCAGGGGTCCAAGCACAGCACACACTCACCACCATGGCACACTTCGCCCAAAAGCAAATCCTTTGAGACTCAAAAGTTCAAATCTGCTCACTGATGAAACCTGCAGGCATTGCTGCTATACTGCACGTGCTTGTTCTGATGCACTATCTGATGAAAATTGTACAGTTTCAAACAAATATGCTTAAAAATCACAAAGTATCTGTCAGGGATCCAGTTAGGATGTGATGAGAAAGCCAGATGATCACAATCTTTCAGTGAACGGGTTAGGCAGCCATCAGACTGTTTCACGATTCGGACAGGGATCTGGTTAGGATTTGAACCCGAATGCCGAATGCTCACAGTCTGCCAGTGATCTGGTTAGGATATAACAGACTGCGTTAGCCGTTAGCCCATGTACTGTGGTTGTTAACCCAAACGTGGCTGAGAGCGTGAGTAGGTAGAGCGATGTGCCGCGGGGATATGACTCTTTTTATACTCCTGAACCGTGACCGACCACTTCCGGGTCCTAATGTTGATCGCGGGAGGCAGTGCGTGTGACAGTATCACTCGATTGTTACAAAAGTGTGTTATGCCTATTGCTTTTTTGCCTGTCATTTTTTGACAAAATCACATGAGCTTTACAAGTTCTTTAGAGACAAACATTTGAGAGGATTTGTCAAATTTTTGTGCATCTGGGATAATTATTTTCAGATATTTAAGACTTTTTAAATGTATTTGAACTTTTTGAAACCCTGTTTTCAGGGTTTTGAAAAAATCAGAGTGAAGCAATGTCATCGAAAGTCATAAGTTGCAGCATATGAAAGTTTAAGAATGTGCGGTGCTACATTTTTATACAAGTCTTACCTTTGTTACTCAACAGGTTCGAGTTACAATGCTTTGAAGTGTGTGTTATGTGCAAAATGTACCAAAAAGTTCCGTTGAATGAATGAATGAATGATGAATATTTATTTATAAAGCGCCTTCCACAGACAGAGTCACAAAGTGCTGTACAATAGTAAAATACATTAAAACAGAGGCATAACACATAAAACATGACAGAAATAAAATTAATAAGAAAAATAACATCACAAGTCAACATCACATAAGGTGTCAAAGGCCGGTCCCCTCTAAGCTTCCGCTTAGTTTTTGGCACACTCAGAAGCAGCTGATCAGTGGACCTGAGAGAACAGGGTGGGTGTATATGGGTGTAACAGATCAGACGGGTAGGAAGGAGCAATGCCATTGAGGGCTTTGAAAGCAAAAAAATAACCTTAAAATGAATCCTAAAATGTATAGGCAGCCAGTAAAGAGTAGGAGGCTAAAACAGGAAAATATGCTCATATTTACATGTGCCAGTTAAGAGACGTGCGGCAGCATTTTGTACCCTCTGGAGATGAGTGATACATGAACTCCCATATAGAGAGCATTACAGTAGTCGGTGAGTGGTGACAAAGCATGGATATACTCAAAAGTGTCATTGCCTGGAAAAGAACTTTGGCTTTATTTTGGCCAGCTGTCTCAATCTAAAAAAGCTTGATTTAACCACTGCCCTGATCTGAATGTCAAACTTAAGGTCAAGGTCCACTTTAACACCTAGGTTGGAGATGGCTGGCTTGATGTACTGGGACAAAGTACCCAAATCCACAGGGGTGTCTCAAGTTCTGCCAAGACCATCGCCTACTGTCTTATTTTCATTAAAATTTAAAAAATTAAAGAACCATCCAGGCCTTTTATATCATCAAACACTTAAATTAACGGTCTCACAAGTCTATTCCTCCTTCTTTTAAGGAACATAAATCTGACAATCGTCCTAGCTGCCCAGTGGGAATGAAATCCTGTTTTTCCTAAGTATAGAACTGAAAAAAAGGAAGGGGCCTAAAAACTGAGCCCTGTGGAGACCAGCCCACATGAGAGGGCAGGGATGATGTATAATCAAAAGGCTAACCTGAAAGTTTGCTAGTAAGTATGATCCTAGACACACTCTAGAGTAGGTGTCCCTGATGCCTGCCCAGTGTTCTAATTGAGAGAGTAAAATTTCATGGTCCACTGTATCAAAAGCAGCAGTTAGATCTAAAAGCACAAGAATAACACACTCACTAAGGTCTGCAGCTAAAAAAATATCAATAAAAACCCTCAAAAAAGAGCTGATTCTGTGCTATAGGCTTTAAACCAGACTGAAAAACCTCCAAAATATTATAGAGATTTTCCAGAAAGGCAATTAATTGATTGTAAACTCATCTTCTCAAAGACTTTGACTTAGAAATGGTAGTTTGGAAATAGGTCCTGTAATTTGCAGGACCATGGGATCTAGCACAGCTTTTTTAAGCAGGGGTTGGACTATTGCATGTTTAAAAATTTCCGGTACCAGACCTGAAAACAGACTGCTTTATTAACAAGAGCAAGGATAGATGTGGCCCTGATGGGAACATGTCTTTAAGTAGCCGAGAAGGGACAGCATCATTTGAGGGGCAAATCAAGCGACAACAATCTCATCCATAAAAAACAAGTCCCACAGGCTCAAACTTATAAAAACAGCAGAGGGACCAGAGACTAAGAGATGTGAACAGATGATGATATAAGTGCCCGGTGGAAGAAGACCTTATCAAGAAAAAGGTAAGAAACTATTCACAAACAGCAGGGGGAGGGGGCTCGATGCAAGGCAGTCTCTTGGGGCATTAAGAATCGAATCAATAGTCTTAAACAAAATGGGGCTTGTGACAAGGTGACAAAACAATATCCAACAAAAGTGTTTTCTTTTGCCATCTTTGACAGTTGTCTGATAACGATGCAGCAATCATAACATTTGAAATGACGCCTGCAGTTGTCAGCCACTGCTTGTGCTCCAACATCTCACAGCGATCCACATCTGAGAGCACGTGTCACGTCATCCAGCCAGGGCTCAGATTCAGTTTTTGGCCTCCTGGTTTTTAAAGGAGCCACAGTGTCTAAAATGGTTTGGCAAGTGCAGTGGACCCATGAGCTAAGCTCCTCTATATTGTGCACATAGACACTGGCCTGTGACAATTTTGATTCAACAATGTTGCAGAGAGGGTCCTGCAAGTGGCCCCAGCAACAACCCAGAGGGGTTCAGAAATATCCCTTGGGCTATTTTTTGTATCTTTGCTTCTTTAAATAACTAACAACTCTTCTTGGCTATTTATGGCATTTATTGCATTTAATGTTTCTGTGCCAGTCACCCAGAGGGAGGATGGGGTCCCCCTCTGAGTCTTGATTAATCTCAAGGTTTCTTCCTATTAGAGGGAGTTTTTCTTGCCACTGTCACCTCAGGCTTGCTTGTTGGGGGAGGTTTAGGCCGGTTATATGTAAGGGTGCTTTGTGACAGCTGACTGTTGTTAGGCGCTATATAAATAAATTTAATTTGAATTTGATTGAAAGCGGCCGAGAACTGAGCAGCAGTGGAAGAGAGTTAATAATGCGACAGCGCCGAGCAGCAGTGCGAGGTTTAACTGTATTACAAGCAAGTGCAACCTCAAATAATACAGGCATATGATCAGAAAACACTGCATCACAAACCTCTAGGTTAAGAATAGGCAAATCATATGATAAAACGAGGTCAAGTGTGTGTCCGCGTTCTTGTGTAGGACCAGACACCGACTGCACAAAGATTAAACAAATTAATGAGGTTTAAAAGTCCTTTGCTATTGGCTTATCAGAGTAACACATGGACATTAAAATCTAACAAGCAGGCACCCGATCATGTTTTAGGCATAATTGCAGCCAAGAAATCAGAAAAGTCATTCAGAAGGTCATTATATTTAGGAGGGTGACAGACGACTGCACACAACACACTGTATGAGAGTGACCCAACTCGAAAACGCTCAGTTCAAAACTGTTGAATGTACATGATAGCGATAGGTGCTATTTATTGACAATGACTTTTTAAAAATCATTTGCTATTTCTCCTCCTCGACCCGACATCTGCAGGGAATTAAAATAGCAGCAACTGTGAGGTAAAAGTTCAGTGAAGATGCTGGACTCACCAACACCGAGCCACGTCTCAGTCACACAGAGAAAGTCCAATCCTCAGGATTTGGCGTCTGTAGAATCTCCTGGTCGCTAGCGATCCTGGCAGGAACTGGCAGATCCGCGTTGTTAGCGTTTGCTGATGTAGCGAAGCCCAGAAGCCAATTACCCCCAAATTCTGTGCATGTATTTTCTACTGTTGCCTTACACACATCTAACCAAATTTTTGTGCAAAGTGTTTGTTCAGAATTAAGTCACCCGCATCTCGCTTTTTGCACTTTTTAGCAGTCATGGTGTTGAAAAATATCAAAATGTTTTTGATAATTATTTGACTAGGGACTCTTGAGAATTATGTAATACTGGTTTCATAAAGATTCAACCAAAGCCTAAGTGTCTGATGGGTGTCGGCATAACAAAGGCGAGTCAGTTGCAAACCATCCTTTATTAGACACTTCAAAAACAGAAACTTTCAAAACAAGCACGAGGGCCACAAACTAGTAGAACTCTTCTCTTTGGAAAAACAGACAGCACGCTGACACGGGAAGGGTGGTGAGAGCGTGGACAGACAAACACAGCGGGGAAAGAACCTGACTTAAATTCTAGGGCTGAGGGGCTATGCGGGTGCAGTCTTGACATCATCTCTGACCCCGCCTCTTCTGCCCCCGAGCCACAGAGCCCCCCCCACACCATATTGCCCAGTGGGCCCCTTTGAGCGAGGCCATGGGGGAGTCCTCTGTGGCAGAGTCGTCGGTGAACCGTCCTGACGCCGAGGCTGGCAGGATGGTTGGCGGCTCCTCGCCATGGCCTTTCCCGAGCTGAACCCAGCACCCAGGGTTCCTCCTCCTCGTTGGACTCAGGGTAGCCCAGAAGCTCAGGAATGGAGAAGCGGCTAACCTCTTTTGGCACACTCAGAAGCAGCTGATCAGTGGACCTGAGAGAACAGGTGGGTGTATATGGAGTGTAACAAGATCAGAGCTGGTGGGAAGGAGCAATGCCATTGAGGGAGCTTTGAAAGCAAAAAAAAATAACATAAAATGGAATCCCTAAAATGTATAGGCAGCCAGTAAAGTGAGGGCTAAAACAGGAAAATATCATATTTACATGTGCCAGTTAAGAGCGTCTGACAGCATTTTGTACCCTCTCTGGAGATAGGTGATACATATGACTCCATAGAAACGTACAGTAGTCAGTCAGTGGTGACAAAGGCATGGATTACTGTCTCAAAGAGTGTTACCTGGAAAGAACTGGCTTTTATTTGCATTTAGCTGTCTCAATCTGAAAAAAGCTTGATTTAACCACTGCCCTGATCTGAATGTCAAACTTAAGGTCACGGTCCACTTTAACACCTAGGTTGGAGATGGCTGGCTTGATGTACTGGGACAAAGTACCCAAATCCACAGGGGGTGTCTCCAGTTCTCCAAGATCATCGCTTCTGTCTTATTCTTATTAAAAATTAAGGGCCATCCAGGCCTTTATATCATCAAAACACTTGAGCAACGGTCTCACAGAGTATTCCTCCTTCTTTTTAAGAGGAACATAAATCTGACAATCGTCAGCATAGCAGTGGAATGAAATCCTGTGTTTCCTAAGTATAGAACTGAAGAAGGGGCCTAAACTATGAGCCCTGTAGAGACCCATGAGGAGCAGAGGATGATGTATATAATCAAAAAAGGCTAACACAGAAAGTTTGCTGAGCCAGTATGATCCTGAACCACTCTAGAGTGGTGTCTGATGCCTGCCCAGTGTTCTAATTGAGAGAGTAAAATTTCATGGTCCACCGTATCAAAAGCAGCAGTTAGATCTAAAAGCACAAGAATAACACACTCACCAGAGTCTGTAGCTAAAAAATATCATTAAAAACCCTCAAAAGAGCTGATTCTGTGCTATGTAAGGCTTTAAAACCAGACTGAAAAACCTCCAAAATATTAAGATTTTCCAGAAAGACAATTAATTGATTTAAACTATCTTCTCAAGGACTTTTGACAGAAATGGTAGTTTGAAATAGGTCTGTAATTTGCAGACCATAGGATCACTTTTAGCTTTTTAAGCAGGGGGTTGGACTATTGCATGTTTAAAAATTTCGATTACCAGACCTGAAAACAGACTGCTATTAACAAGAACAAGGATAGATGGCCCTACAGTAGGGAACATGTCTTTAAGTAGCCGAGAAGGGACAGCATCATTTGGAGAACCGTCAAACGACCAACAATCTCTTGTAAAAACAAGTCACAGGCTCAAACTTATCAAAAACAGCAGAGCAGGACCCAGAGACTAAGGGGTCATGAACAGATGATGATACCAAGTGCCCAGTGGAAGAGACCTTATCAAGAAAAAAGGTAAGAAACTATTCACAAACAGCAGGGGAGGGCTCGATACAGGCAGTCTGCGGGGCATTAAGAATCGAATCAATAGTCTTAAACAAAATATGAGGCTTATGACAAGGTGACAAAACAATATCAGCAAAATGTTTTATTTTGCCATCTTTGACAGTTGTCTGATAACGATGCCAGCAATCCCTTAACATTTGAAATGACGCCTGCAGTTTGTCCTTCTTCCGCATAAAGCTCACGGCAGTCACGTCTGAAGCTGCGTGTCACGTCATCCAGCCAGGGCTCGAATTCAGTTTTGGCCTCCTGGTTTAAAGAGCCTGATGTCTAAATGGTTTTAGCAAGTGCAGTGGACCCGCCAGGCTAAAGCTCCTCTATTGTTGCACATAGACACTGGCCTGTGACAATTTTGATTTCGGCAATGTTGCAGAGAGATTCTGCAAGTGGCCCATAACAACTTGGGGATTCGAAATATCCTTGGGCTATTTTTGTATCTTTAGCTTCTATTTAAATAACTAACAACTCTTCTTGAACTATTGTTGTGCATTAATGTTTCTGTGCGGTCACCAGAGGATGAGGATTCCCCCCTCTGAGTCTTGATTAATCTCAAGGTTTCTTCCTATTAGAGGGAGTTTTTTCTTGCCACTGTCACCTCAGGCTTGCTTGTTGGGGGGTTTAGGCCAGTTATATGTAAAGTGCTTTGTGACAATGACTGTTGTTAAGAGCGTTATATAAATAAATTGAATTTGAATTTGATTGAAAATGGCCGAGAACTGAACAGCAGTGGAAGAGTTAATAACATGACAGCGCCGAGCAGCAGCCTTGAGGGTTTAGCAATACAAGCAAGTGCAACCTCAAATAATACAGGCATATGATCAGAAAACACTGCATCCCACAAACCTCTAGGTTAGAATAGGCAAATCATATGGTAAGCGAATTCAAGTGTGTGTCCGCATTCTTGTGTAGGACAGACACCGACTACAAATTAAAAACAAGTCAATGAGGTTTAAAGTCCTTTGCTATTGGTATCAGGGCAACACATGGACATTAAAATCCCCCAACAATAGGCAGCGATCATGTTGAAACAATTGCAGCCAAAAATCAGAAAAGTCATTCAGAAAGTCCTTATTATATTTAGGAGGGCGATAGACGACTGCACACAACACTGTATAGAGTGACAACTCGAAAACGCTCAATTCAAAACTGTTGAATGTACATGATAGCGATAGGTGCTAACATTGACAATGACTTTTAAAAATCATTGCTATTTCTCCTCCTCGACCCAACATCAAATTGAGAATTTAAAATATAACAAAACTGTAATTAAAAGTTCAGTGAAGATGCTGGACTCACCAGCACGACCGCGTCTCAGTCACACAGAAAGAATAAAATCCTCCAGGATTTAGAAAAAATCCTGTAGAATGCGATTTTTTGTTACTTCTTGATCCTGGCAGGAACTGGCAGATCCGCGTTGTTAGCGTTTGCTGATGTAGCGAAGCCCAGAAGCCAATTACCCCCAAATTCTGTACATGTATTTCTACTGTTACCTTACACACATCTAACCAAATTTTGTGCAAAGTGTTTGTTCAAATTAAGCCGCCCATCTCAATTTTTGCACCTGTAGCAGCCATGTTGTTGAAAAAATATCAAAATGTTTTTGATAATTATTTGACTAGGGACTCTTGAGAATCAAGTAATACTGGTTTCATAAAGATTCAACCAAAGCCCTAAGTGTCACAGTGGGTGTCGGCATAACAAAAGGCGAGGTCAAGTTGCAAGCCATCCTTTATTAAGACACTTCAAAAACAGAAACACAAAACAAGCACGAGGGCCACAAACTAAACAGAACTCTTCTCTTTGGAAAAACAGACAGCACGCTGACACGGGAAGGGTGGTGAGAGCGTGGACAGACAAACACAGCGGGGAAAGAACCTGACTTAAATTCTAGGGCTGAGGGGCTATGCGGGTGCAGTCTTGACATCATCTCTGACCCCGCCTCTTCTGCCCCGAGCCACGGAGCCCCCACACCATATTGCCCAGTGGGCCCCTTGAGTGAGGCAGGTAGGAAGTCCTCCATGGCAGGTGTCGGCCCAGGCCATCCCGCAGCTTGAGGCTGGCAGGATGGTTGGCACTCCTCTCCATGATATTCCCCCAGCTGGACCCAGCGTCCAGGTTTCCTCTCCTCATCAGACTCAGGGTAGCCCAGAAGCTCAGGAATGGAGAAGCGGCTAACCTCAGCCCGCTTCCCCTGCTTCACTGAAGACACTTCAAAAACAGAAACACAAAACAGGCACGAGGCACAAACCAAACAGAACGCTTCTCTTTCAAAAACCGAGCCGCACGCCGACACAGGAGGGGTGGTGTGAGGGTGGACAGACAAACACAATGGGGAAAGAACCTGACTTAAATACTGAAAAGAAACAAACAGGGGTAATCAGAAGAGGGAAAACCAATCAGAAACCAAATCATAAATAAGCCAAATCAAACAATAAAGGGGTAAACCAATAAGGAACAGGGGCTGAACCAAACTCTAACTAACACAGGTGGGGACACTAACGAAGACTGGCCAACCAATGGGACACAAAGGAAAGGTGGGGCTACAGGCTTGATTGACAGGGATCACGCAGGACAAAACTCAAATACACTTAACAAACAGAAATGACAGCATCTGCTGGCCGCCTAATCAAAGTCCAGGGGGCTGGTATGGCCAGTGGGGCCATAACACTAAGACTACTTCAAAAGAGTACAATTTTCTGTTTATACTAATTAGGTAAAATTTAAATAAAACACACAAAAAAGATTGACATGATTTAACTTGCTATACACCAGTACTTCACCTGAGCAAAAGTTTTCATTCTGTGACTCATGCTTCATGAGATATGTCCAAAAAACCAAATCACTGGATTTAGGTGTTCCCCTGGGGGTAGTTTTTCAGGAGTTGGGCTTGTCCCATTAGTTTCAGTGAAAAGAACTCTTAGGGCTGGTTTCTTGCTCATGAATTAGGCCTAGTCTTGGACTAAGTTGTAGTACCAATGGAGATTTACAATTCAAACTCAAAGCTAGTCTAGGACTTGGCGTAATCCTTGAGTGGGAAATTAGCCCTTAATGCTTCAGCACACCAAGAGTTTTTGGACAATTTTGTGGTGAACAGTTTGAGGACGGCCCCTTCCTGTTCCAACACGACTGCACGCCAGTTCACAAAACAAGCTCCATAAAGATATGGATGATGAGGGAGTTTGGCCTGCACAAAGCCCTGACCTCAATTCAACCCTGTAGAACACCTTTGGGATGAATTAGAGCGGAGACTGTGAGCCAGCCTTCTCGTCCAACATCAGTGACTGACCTCACAATGCTCTTCTGGAAGAATGTTCAAAAATTCCTTTAAACACACTTCTAAAGCTTGTGGACAGCCTTCTCAGAAGAGTTGAAGCTGTTATAATGGGAAAGGGTGGACCAACTCCATATTAAAGATTATGGATTAAGAATGGGATTTTATTGAAGTTCATGTGTGTGTAAAGGCAGGTGTCTCAATACTTTTGGCAATATAGTGTATGTCCAAAAAACCATTGTAAAGTTTGAGTGTGTGCTATAGCACCACCTACTGACCAAATTTCACCAAAATTGATATACAACAACACTACACTGAGATGGCAAAACTTACCCTGCTTCAGCAGATCCAGAACATGTTATCCGGATCTATTTCAATTTATATCATTTTAGCCAACAAGTAGCCTCAGAGCTAAGGAACGTGAAGGACAGAGCTCTATAGTTGAGGCTTTGGAGAAACATCATGAATATTATTTATGATACAGTACACAGGAGGCAGAGCAGGCCAGCCTTTCTCAATTTGCAGGGCCACAGGCTAGGCCTTATACGCCTAAACCCTGGTATCCCATCAGGCCCAGCAAAACCCCAAGACCACCAGGCCACATCAACCCAGCTTCTCAGAATGCTGAACGCTGAGACTGAGTAGCTTAAAACCAAAATTTATAACATCAACAGTTAAATAATGTTGAGTTGCGTGGTTCCTGCAGTTTACACATGCTCAAAAGCTGTTGTTTCATTGCACTATTCATTCATTCATTCATTCATTATCCAAACCTTTTAATCCTAACTGGACTCACGGGGAGACCAGAGCCTATCCCAGGAACTTTCAGGCGCAAGGCAGGGAACAGTCCTGGGCAGGCACCCAAAACACCCTGCAGGGCACACACACTCACACAATCACATTCACACCTTAAAGGGCCAATTTAGAGTTACCAATTAACCTATAGTGCATGCTTTTGGACAGTGGGAAACCAGAGCACCCGGAGGAAATCCATGTGAATGCAGGGAGAGCATGGAAACTCCACACAGAAAGGCCGCAATGGCCAACCCGGGGCTCGAACCCAGGACCTTCCCACTGTGAGGCCGGAGTTCTAACCACAGTGCCACCATGCCGCCCCTTGCACTATTCAGATTTATGTAAATGCTCTGTATGTGACACTATGATATCTACCTCAAGGCTGTAGTGTGGTGCAGAATTGTTTGCACATTTTGTTAATAGGAATTTATATTTTTATTTATTTAATGGAGCAACTCATTTTTGTAACTTCTGTTTGCCATGGAGGTGGATTTATTTTGGTTAGTACTTACAATGTAAGTGTATTGTTTTTCATTGTTTACTACTTTATTTTTATATAAAAGAAAAACATCGAAATGTTTGTATAGGCTACCACATGTGAATGATACAGTGTTGGATAAACAGTGTTATCAAAAAATATATAACATTGTTAAAAATAAAAAAACATTCCTTGAAATATTGTGGACTTCAAAATACACTTACATTAAAAACACTGAATTTGAAGCGTACATTTTGAATTTGAACCGTGTTCCTGCACTTCCATACACAAACTTGTAATGTGTGTTGACTACAGCCATAAATATGATGGAAAACCTTGACCTATAGTTGTAAAACATGCTTCTACTCTTAGCAGGGGGTTAAATGAAGAGGTGTTGCCCATCTATGGTCCCTAAGCAGTGTGGAAATTGCCACTTGTCTGTAAAGTCTCTGGCAATGGCCTTTCACTCTGAGTCAGTGGATGGTGTCTGTGAAAAGCAATTAAGATAGGGACATAATCTTCTTCTTCTTCCTCTTTCGGCTTTTCCCTTCAGGGGTCGCCACAGCGAATCATCTTTCTCCATCTAGTCCTATCTTCTGCATCCTCTACCCTCACACCAACTAACTTCATGTCCTCTTTCACCACATCCATAAATCTCCTTTTTGGTCTTCCTCTCAGCCTCCTGCCTGGTGGCTCCAACCTCAGCATCCTTCTACCTATGTACTCATTGTCTCTCCTCTGGACGTGTGCAAACCATCTCAGTCTGACCTCTCTGACTTTATCACCAAAACATCTAACATGAGCTGTTCCTCTGATGAACTCATTCCTGATTCTATCCATCCTTGTCACCCCCAAAGAGAACCTCAACATCTTGAGCTCTGCAACCTCCAGTTCTGCCTCCTGTCTTTTCCTCATTGGCACTGTCTCCAAACCATACAACATCGCTGGTCTCACTACTGTCTTGTACACCTTTCCTTTCATTCTTGCTGAAGCCCTTTTATCACACATCACTCCTGACACTTTTCTCCACCCATTCCAACCTGCTTGCACACGCTTCTTCACCTCTTTTCCACTCTCTCTGTTGATAGGCACATAATGATAAATCAAATTAATCTTTTGTGAATGAATGTTTTTCCTTTTTTAACCACAAAGTGAAGCACAAGTTTGCAAACCATTTTCACAGTTCATTTGACTTTTCTGATCACTAATTTTGCATAGACATATGATAAAATACATCAGGCATTCAGAGAATTGCTTTTGGTGGAATTTCATTGTTGCATTGACTGATATACATTTTTGACAGTGTGCAAGCCATACATGCTGGAGACTCTTCTTTTTAAAATGTTACTGTGCACAGAATGGCACAAATGGCCAAGGCAGCGCATTTTGCTTTGGTGAGCATCTCTCCAGTTCCGGGTTCTTCTTCTTCGACTTTGACGTTACAGTTCCGGGTAGGGGAGTCCAACGTGTCGTGTAGTGTGAGCAGTCAGGTCGCATCTGAGCATCGGCCCATATATTGTGGGCACATAAATCGTGAGCTTTCGCTTTTCAAAGCATGCGATTTAGTGGTACAGTTTGAGCTGGAGGTTTACAAAACAACTGAAAAATTTTTACAGTGTATGCCCAGCTTAAGTTAAATGGCAAATTCACTCATGCCAGTGACAAGCACTAACCCACAACTCAGATTCGGTTATATGTTTCCAGCTCTACAGGAAGTAAAACCAACAGATTTACTCATGAATGTGTGTGCGTTGCGAAGCACTACTGATGCGACTGACACAAATCCTGTAGTCTACAAAGAGGATTCAACTCTGTAGGAAGTTCTAGGGATTCCTCATTTGGGTGTAGTGCTGTAAACAAACTAAATGATGAGATTTTTAGCAGCTATACTTGCTACTATAGCTGTACTGATCTTGTAATGAGTTTGACATGATTATAAAAGGTTTGTATCTGATGGGGTTTATATTTTAGTCATGGTGTTGTGGGGACTCAACGGATTCGGGTTAATGGAGACCTCAGATTCGTGACTCGTGAGTTAGTTAATGGATCCGGGTGATTAATGAATCGCCTGGCTCTATTTTTCAGTAGTTTAGACACCTGCCGTTGCCCCTGTTACCTAATGTAATAACAGCCAATAAAATTACTGATGACATTGAACCACACATTATAAAGTGCTAAAACTTGGCTGTTGGGAACAGATCAACAGAGCTCTCCTCACTCCAACGAATTCTTATTACAATCTTCTTCAAACACTTTTAAGTAAAATGAGAGTTATGTTAACTATAATGTAATCGGTTTAAGATGAATAAACCGTCATAAACACACAAGAACTCGCCTATTTATGTTACGTTGTGAATTCAAACTCCTGCGTAAAACACAGTGATAACATTCACTATGGTTCATTGGGTTAGTTAGGTAATACCTAGTTAATCGACAAATTTTTAGATGAAGTTATAAGTAACAAATGCGTAGTTAAAAGAAGAAATAAAGACTTATGTGTAGTGTTACAACTGCAGCCGTTTCCAAAGACTTTTCTCCTTGGTGTGTTAAGTTAGGTGAATGCTTGCCATTAGTCCCGCATTCTATAAGCAGCACGCTGGGTTAATATGCAGGTATTATCAATACAGTTCAGATGAACGCAGTTAAACAAAGTGAACACGCTGATAAATATATCCATTCACTTCTCCCGTCTTCAGTCCTCAGCTGAGCCTCTGACACTAACGTTGAGAACTTCGTTTCCAAAACAGTATGGATCCGCTGCAAACGATAGGATTAACTCAAGGTATGACCGCAGCTGTGAGTGGGCCCAATTATATTTTGAACAATACCCATGGAATCTAATATATTAGTAAAGCTGCTGTCAGGGGATCTTGTTCATTATCTACATGAAAATTTAAATCCCCCACAATTATTGCTCATTTGATTGAAATAACCAGCTCTGACAGAAATTCTGCAAATTCAGTTAAATATCAAGAATAAGGACCTGGTGGACGGTAAATCGTAACGGGGGGACCAACGAAGAATTCGATTTTGCAGACACGTCTGCAATTCTAAGAAATAATAATTCGAATTATTTAAATTTAAATCCTGACTTCTGCGCTTTTGAAAGAAATCTTTCAAAAATGGTTGCAACGCCTCCCCCTTTACCACTGAATCGAGGTTTGTGCTCATAACTATACCCCGGAGGCGTCATATAATTTAAGGCTAAATACTCTGTTAAACAGAGCACGTTTAGGACATGATCTGAAATAAGTATCTTAGTAGTTAATGATCTAATATTTAGTAGTCCTATTTTCAGATTAGAGGCGCAGGTAGTCTGCAATGGGTGCTCTAATTTAAACTGAATTAGATTTGAAAATGGTGCCTTTCGAATTTTACATCAACTATTTTTGGTTCAGGGCACAGAGACAATGTCAATATGGCAGTACCTAGGTGACGACTCAAGGCAACTTGCAGGCGGTCGGTTTAGCCTTTCTGTCTGTGGCCTGACCTTGGCTCCGGTTTGTCAACGGCCTCCTAAACCTGAACCTATCAGTTTGACGATCCAGTCAAGTTGACGATGATGATGAGGCAGTGGTGGTGTAATGATCGGAGGGTTGCTGGTTCAAATCCTGGACCAGTAAAAGTACCACTGAGGTACCAGTGAGCAAGGTAAGCACTGTTCCCCGGTTCTGTCCACATGGCCTGTGTGTATTGTGTTCAACATGACAAATAATCACACAATTTAAATCAATTAATTATTAAAAGCAACAGAGGATTTTTTTTAACAGACCTTTATTTTCAGTAATATAACAAGACAATTCTTAGGCATGTACATTTTTGCCTTACTTTGTGCTCCTTATATGTAAAAGTCCTTCTACTTCTATTATTTATTAAAACAGTCGCCTATAATAATGGCCAAAATGGAAACAGTATTCAACATTGTGATAAGAGTCAATTGTGTTGCCATTTGCCTGTTGGTTATAGACTATACAATGACAAAAAGATCCTGATTCCAAACAAACAAAAAAAACCTGTGAAATGCAAATCACTGTTAACTTTGTTGAGATGTTTGTGTACACAGTGGCACGTCTTTCTTTCTCTGTCTTGCCTGGAAGTGTCAGACAACAGTTTGGCGGCTGAACAGGTCAAGCGTGACGGCACTGAGGAAGACAGGAATGCTCTTCTGGTGGAAGAGGTGAAGGTCCACCAATTCAGTCAGAGTACGGGAGAAATCAGTCTCCAGCAGCTGCATACTTCCACTGCCAACTTGACCACTGGACTGGGAAAAGAAAAAAGACCTTTTCAGTGTTTGATCCTTAAAGAAATACTGTATGTACTTCTGTGCCTATGAAACATGACAAAAGAGCAGATGTAGACAAACAAAGGGCAAATGCTTTAAAATCAAACTGGCACAAGAAATTACCTAGGAGAAACTGTTCTTGAGATATACAAAGAATATGAATGGTGATGTGTGACTAAGAATCCTCATTAAGATAAAGCAATTTTTTTCATATATCATTTCCGAGAACTGCCATAAGCCAAATGTGTTGTTCAGTACAATTAACTCGGTAACACTTTGTAATAACATATGCTTATACAACATTAGCAACATCTGGTAAATAATGAACTAATTATGCACAAAATATTTACTAGGTTTCTAAGTGATTAGGAAATGCTATGTTAATATTTAAGATGTGAATTGTTCATTTGAAAAATATTAGTCAATAAGGACAATTATTACATAAATAATAACTAAACAATTACAAACATTTATATATGTTTGTAAAACCAAACCAAACAAGTTCACATTCCTCAAATGAATTGGGCATAATTTCTAAACATTGTTAAATGATGAAAGTAATATTTGAAAATCATTAGTAAACAATTTCTAAGTATTTTGTAGCTTCTGTAGTTATTATTATATTATGATTTGTAAGCCATTCAGTGTGACTGAAAGGAAAACTATGCATGAAAACATTACAAAAATGTTTATAAATAGCCTATTAATATGTAAAATTAATTTACTGAATGTTTATATCCACGTACAGTACATCCAGGGTATTAGTCAATGAGCCAATTATAAACAAAACATTTAGACTGGTTTTATAAATGATTAGGAAATGTTATATTAGCATTGTTAAGCATTGCATTGTCAATGTGCAAGTCATACATTTAAGAAAGAAACAGAGAAAATGTTAAACATTTATGAATCACTTGTGATGTGATGTGAATATTTATATACTCTATGCCCTAAGGGGTAAAAGTAGGGCCCTATGATTTCCGCGATGCGGAAAACGCGGATGGAATCGCGGAATTCAACAAATAAAATGGAATCTGTTGTAAAATGCGGAATGTTGTACAATTCGATGATATCGGTGTGTGGGCAAAGCAAAGCAATGGTTTCTAATCAATTCTGGCTGCTGAAGCCCCCTGTTACGTGTTACCGGTTGAGGTGGGACTCAGCTTT
This sequence comes from Distichodus sexfasciatus, assembly GCA_032718565.1. Classification (NCBI taxonomy): domain Eukaryota; kingdom Metazoa; phylum Chordata; class Actinopteri; order Characiformes; family Distichodontidae; genus Distichodus; species Distichodus sexfasciatus. The sequence continues at coordinate 241,365 of JAVGVS010000431.1, read as the reverse complement.
CCACACACACAAACGCAAAGACACAGAGGGGAAAAGTCAACGGTCAGCTATGAAACAGTAGCTCCTCAAAAAAAAAAAAAAGGAATTCCAGTGTTCGTGCTAAGTTTAGAGCAGGACAATACCCAAATGATTTTATGAATCGGGAGAACAACTCTTTTGTAAGTTTTGCCAGCACACGATAGACTTCACCCGCAAGAACACGTGATGACCACTTAAAGTTAAAAAAACTCACATCAGAAACGTTTCGTTTTGCACAAAAAATGAATGTTTTTTTGTTGTTTACAGGTAAATGTTTTACCAAAGCAGAAAATGTTCTGCTGAACCTCAGCACTTTGTTGAAGTTGAATAACAGTGATTTAAGGTGATTTTTTTTCCTATTGCATCGTTCTTTTTTCCCCATCCACTCCATAATCAGACACTTTTTAGGTGAATAAATATGATTTTTACGTAAATAAAAATGGAAAAAACGGAATTCAGGAAAAAATAAAACAGAATTTAGGAAAAAACTAAACGGATTTCATAGGGCCCTATAAAAGGCTTCTCATGGTTCCAGAAGGTGGGTCATGGATGGGGCACAGATTCACCTCAGCTGTCATGAATCACTTGCAAATATATGTATTAATAATATGCAGCACATTTACAAAGTTAATTGCATCCCCTAATCCGAAGTGGAAACAGACCCTCATAGACAAACATTTACTTCACTATCTGTAACTCAGTTTAAGGAATTTAGCAGACACAGGAAGCAGAAGCTCACAGTTCCCTCACTCTGTTGGGTGATCATAAAAGCGGCAGGGAGTCAAGAGACGCGCACCCCTATTGATCAGATTGCACCATCTTTGGCTGATGTCCATGAAGAGTGTACATGAAGTACAAAGTTTGCTTTTGTTTGGATGTTTTTCTAAGAAGATTTAGGCTTTACAGTAATTAGTGGCCAAGCTAGGGGTGGGCGATATATTGAATATACTTGATGTACTGTATCTCGGCTTGTTCCACGTGCGATGTAGTAAATGACTGCATCATGACCATCGAGTATAAATCCTAACGTTATTGTTAAACAGACAGCATGCATGTCGCTTTCGCCAAAACTACAGCACGCAAAATGGCTCGCCGCAAAAAAAATTCACAGGCGTAAATTTCAAAGTCGCAAGTGCAAATGTGAAAATATATAGTATAAAGTATAAAGTTTGCTATATTATACTTTGGTTTAAAATAAAAGCATTTACTATGTTAAACTTTGGCTAAATTCATTATATTGGTTTCATTTTATGCAATATAGGGCCAAATGTATCATTTATACAGTGATTTAGAGGAAATTTCAAGGTATTGAGATATATATTGTGTATCGTGATATAGCTTAAAAATATTGTGATATTATTTTTATGCCATATCGCCCAGCCCTACATCAAGCTGTAGTGCTTCCGGGAGAGGGAGAGAATGCTTGCGTGCTGTGTCGCCGCTTTCCCTGCCTGGATTTCCCTGCCTGGATAATAGTTTTCGTGCTATGGTTGTAATCTGCCACCTACAAGCCATAGTTTTTGGAATTGATGGAGGTTTTTTCTTCTTAATCTGCTACACTCTCTGAATTCCTTACCTAGCCTCCAGCAAACTCCCTCGGTGGCCGCCACGGCATTCGTGTTTTCCACTGCACAGCTCTTGAAGCTTAATGCGTACAGCCGCCCAGCGTGTATATCTACCATCAAGGAACTCGGACGTCTACGCCGACCCCGCTATATCCATAGGAGTTTGTTTGTTTATCATCATCACTCCAACCACTCTACTGAAACAATCCCTGTCCTCTGGTCACCACCCGGCGCATGCCACTCACGTCATCAGAACACTGTCGCGCTGGATCTATGTGACATGGACAGCGCCGCGAGACGGCTGCCCGCTCAGTTTGGAGAAAAACCTGGAGCGGACTTGAGCGGAGTAGATCTTACGGTGCTGCGCCCTCTACAGAGACTTGCCGTTCCTAGACTGGCCAAAATTTAACTCTTTAATACACAGTCTTTGTCAAATAAAGCCTCCTTCATACAGGATCATGTCCTCGAAAATGGACTGGATCTCTCATACCTTACAGAAACAAGGCATGAGCCTGAAGTATTTTCAGCTCTTAATGAAGCTTGCCCTCCTGGCTACTCTTACCTTGAGAAGGCACGCAGCACTGGCCGTGGTGGTGGTGTAGGTACCATGCCGTCCACTAGGTGGCGCTGCCACTAGAGTTGCACGTAGAGCTGACCCGGAAGGGGCGGGCACTTCCCACACCTGGCCGCCCAGGTGATAAAAACCCGCAGCATTTGAAAATTCTCTCTCTCTCTGGACCTGCCCTTGCGGGCTGGTCTGACAAAGAGAAACCTGGCCGAACCTACATGCGTGGGGGAAGAGCCATTTACATTTCCTTTGTTTCAAGACCAGGAACAAGGAGGTACTTTATTTTCTTAGTAACGCTAAGAAATTTAGTAAATCAAGCTTGCAACCTGCCATTTTCGACGCGGCCAGACCCGTTATGTGCAAGGCAGAAACCGAGACGAACCGGAATACCTCAGAAGCAAGATTTCCACAGCCAGGACGCCAAATTCCCTGGAACAATTCCCTCCGACCACATGTAGTAACGGCAAGACCCTCGCTTCGAGAAGACGCATTCCTCAAGCGATCGTCAGCCATGCATGGACAAATTACCTCCAAACTACCCAGAATTGCGAGGATGACAATGGAGGACGAGCAACGAAAGCAGTACCCGCGAACATGTGAGACCGAACTGAACCTCTGAGTTTAGTAACTTAGCATAAAGTCACGCTTAATGCAACGTCTGGGCCAAGTTTCATTGTTTGGCATTGTTTAAACTGTGTCTTAGAAGAATATGGTTCATGTGCTTAAGATAGGCTGTTTATTTTGCGCGCATCTCTTCTCTCTTTCCTAATTCTCTCTTTTACTAATCATCTCGGAACCCCGAGAAACACCTGAATCCAATCGCGTCGCGTACATTCCAAACATTTAGCTTAAGGCTAAATTCCACGCTGCCACTGTCCTTTATCGTGAGAGACTGCGCGTGCTTACACTCTTTTGTTCCACAGATCCAAGAATCTCGCGCACGTAGATACACACATATACCTGCGTGTGTACACACACACACACACACTCTACTACCTCTCTCTTTCTATGTAAATATACTGTTTGTTGATTGCTTTTTAGTTGTTTTAGAATTAGTGTTAACAAATGTTTCATTTATTTCATCCAGTTGTTGTGATTTCATTAACAGGACTAAACTGCCGGAACCTATATTAAAAGAATTCGTATAATTGGTAAAACCACCTTCAGAACCCAAATCATTAATATTGCTATCTTTAGTGAGAACTAAAGAGTTTAATGCTTTCGATTGGATTAAAATTTTATTTTATGAGACTGATGAATTTTATATAACCTTGATAAACTAAAGTAAGACACTGGGCAAACCTTACATAATTGGTGCCCCGTGTGAGGACTATAGTCAATTTCGGTTTTGATCCTATTATGAAATCACCATTTTTATCAAAAGTAAGTTTTCGAACAACTGCAGTTTAGCCACCAGGGGGCTGTCTTTATATTATAGGGGCCATCAGGTCAGGTGTCACCAACTCCTCCCTTAAGCATCCTTACAATGCTTGTGACAGCCCCATCTCTGATACTAAAGCAGAAGTCTCTGCTTACATACCTTTAAGGGTAAATTCCTCTCCTGCATCATTTTGTGCTGAGTTTGAAAAAGACTCCGCAGACTCACCAGTCCTAGTTCTCCAGTACCTCATCAAGAGGAGAAGTCTAAAACTAACCTGTTCTCACCTTTGTGCTCTCCGTATCGTGCACACAATGTCCGATACCGGAACACCCCTGTAGACAGAGCAGCTAGCAGTCTTGGCATGAATGTAGAGCAACATTCCACATATCTGCACACACGTCAGAAGAGTGATGTTTTTGCTCAAGCCGTTTCCTCAGGTAGAAATGCAGACGTTCTGCAACCTGAGATAAGTACAGACTCAGCGGTACCCTCTATTACCAGAGAACAGGATATTATACAATATACACTATATTATACCAGAATACAGAGAACAAGTATTCTGTTACTGACTTTTCAGTAGTGACTGTGGCTGCCTGATGTGAGTACAGCGCTGCTCCGGGTAGAAGTAATGCTCATCTCGCGGACGGCACTCACCGCAGCCGAGAATGGCGGAGGGAGTAAATTTCGCGTAATAATATAATATTGTGCGCAAACTCTATTTTTCCTCTCGCGAATGTCTTTTTTCCTCTCGATGTGTTAAATGTCCTCACGGGCAAAGAAAATTACAGACGAGCGGCTTTTTTGCTCGAGTGAGATTTCTACACGCGCGGTTTAAAAGGGGCGGGCTTTGGCAGTTTGGGGGCAGGGTTTTGGCTGTTTCTGCCTGCGATTCCTATTGGTTGATGGCTCCTGGTTTTGTGATTGACAGGAACGGCAGCAGGTAGGTTAAACGCAAGTTATAGTTTATCAACCTTATAATAATAATTTAATAGTTAGGTCTTACACGTTTAATAAGCACGCAATCAATGGCTCCCCTTGCCCACTTGTCTGTCCCCAATTCAACATAAACACAGATGCAGTTACAGACTGAAGCAGGCGTTATAGCTCCATCATTACACACACACACACACACACACACACACACCCCAAGACTGATGGCCCAGAATTAAACTTTTGTAGTATCTGCATAATCATCCATTACGTTTCGTGCTTTGTTGATCCTCTGATGGTATGTAAGATTGATATACTTATTATATTAGTTTAAATCCTTAAACAGCTTGCAGACGAGTGTCAGAATATGACACAGGTAAACTGCCAAAATGGTAACATACCATTGTAACATTTATGGTAGAGTGACAAAGGCGTTGGTTACTTTACCTTTTTCCAAATCTAACGTCTGTGTTTATGTTGAATTGGGGACAGACAAGGGAGCTTACATCTCACTGTTTGTATTTGTATTTGAAAACAATATGAAGTAATGCATAAAAATTGATGGGCTGCATTGTGATGCATCGAGATATCGAATCGAAGACGTGATAATCGTAATCGAATCGAATCGTGAGACCAGTGACGATTCACACCTCTACTGCACACACATCAGAACAGTGATGTTTTTGTTCGAGCCGTTTCCTCAGGTAGAAATACAGACGTTCTGCAACCTGAGATGAGTAAAGACTCAGCAGTACTCTCTATCACCAGAGAACAGGAAAGTATTTCGTCACTGACTTTAAGTCCAGTAACACAGGCAGTGAACACCCTGCCATCCACTCCATCACCAGACAGCTCCCAGAGCCCATTCCTCGCTTTACAAAACTTGATTCTTTAGCCAAAGACATAGAGCAGTTTGACCCCTCAATCGAAAATTATAACATTGAAGACTACCTCAGAGAGATTGAGTGGAGCCTCGCTGACCTGCCTCAAGCCTCACAGCGAGAACAAATCAGGTTGATTTGGAAAACAACCTCTAGGCAAGTTCATACCTTCATAAAGTCACAACCTCTTTCCATCATGGGTAACTACACGCAGCTATGCAAAGCCCTAGTTGAAGAGTACTCCATCGTTGCTGATGAAACTGTAGCGACCATCTCAGCCCTTAAAGTCAAGCACAGGCGTACTGAACACCCTAGAGATTATTTTAACCACTTAAAAGAAGTGTTTTTCCAGGGACAAAATGCACCAGGTCTTACAGAAGACCGAGCCTTTAAATCCCTCTTCCTTTACAACCTCCATCCTTGTGTGAGGACACAGGTCACTCTCTCGGCTCATCAAGGCAATTTTTCAATGCGAGAAATTAAAAGAACCGCAGAGCTTGTTTGGGAAACTGTCGTACAGCCTATGAGGCTGGGAAAAGACCTGGATGTTTCAGAACTCCAATGCCCTTCTGAAGCTGTTCTACAGCCTCAGGACTCAAATATTCCGTTTTCAGAGTCCTCCCATCTACGCACCCCTCACCACTCCTCACGTCGTAGAGAAAGGTCCAGGAAGCGGAAAGAGAAAGCGCTGGACCAGCCAAAAGGGGGTGGCCAACACTTCCAGGCAGATAGGAAGGATAGGCTTAAACAGTGCCACAGGTCAAAACGAAGCCCTCAGGGACACTGTGACAAATCTCAAAGGGAATTGTGATGATGCCTTTGCTCTGGACATCATAAACAGCAACCCTGGAAATTCCAAGCAGCTTTTTTCCACCATAAATCACTTGCTTAAGCCGCAAATCTCTCACTCTGATGCTACTGTGGAAAAGTGCAATAATTTTATACATTTTTTCAGGAATAAAATAGCATCTATCCGCTCCCTCCTTTCCAGTCCCTCTAGCCCCTTATCCACTTCTACCATTCGGACTGATCCACTGCCAGGGCTTACCAGATGCCTCTGTTGCAGCAGGAAGTGGAGGCTATCATCACGAAGATGAAACCATCCACTTGTGCACTGGACCCACTCCCCACAGCTAGTAAAGTCAAATCTTACTACCATCAGCCCTCTTATTACTCAGGTGATAAACCTTTCTATTCAAGCTGGTTATGTTCCACCTGCACTTACAACTGCAGTCATCAGGCCACTTCTCAAAAAACACACACTAAATCTAGATGATTTTGCAAATTATAGACCCATTTCAAACCTCCCATTTCTCGTAAAATTGCTGGAAAAAGTAGTGGCTGCTCAACTCAGAATAGTCTGTATGAAATATTTCAGTCTGGTTTCCGTCAAGGCCACAGTACAGAAACAGCGCTGGTCAGGGTGACAAATGATTTGTTGATGACAGCTGATGCAGGTTCCCCATCCCTTCTCATTCTTCTGGATTTGTCTGCCGCCTTTGACACTGTCGACCATAACATTCTATTGCACCGTCTACGTACCACCATTGGCCTTACTGATTCCGCTTACAACTGGTTCTCCTCCTATCTCACAGGGAGAACCGAGTATGTTGCTCTGGGAAAAGGCAAATCAGAGGCTCACTATGTCACTTGTGGGGTTCCCCAGGGCTCAGTGTTAGGACCTACTCTTTTCACACTATACCTGCTTCCCCTTGGTTACATCATCCGCAGACATGCTGTGTCTTTTCATTGCTATGCAGATGACATCCAGCTTTATCTGAAAACAGGCTCTAACCATTCAAACCTCTATACACTTTTGCCATCTGCTACTCTTACCAATTGCCTGGAGGAGATGAAGGCGTGAATGAAGCTTAATTTTCTTCAGTTAAACAGCTCAAAGACTAAGGCCATCCTAGTCGGCACTCCACACCAAGTTCACACTTCTACCATCACCAGTATTATTTTCTCCAATCATGACATTCCACTATCTTCGGTCATCACCAACCTTGGCGTTAAAATGGACCCACATCTTACCTACGAAAACCATATTCAACAGCTCTGTAAAACTGCCTTCTATCATCTCAAGAATACTGCGAAACTTCGTCCGTCATTGAGTCTGGCAGGTGCAGAAAAGCTGGTCCATGCTTTTGTCTCATCCAGGCTGGACTACTGCAATGCACTCCTCATCGGGATACCCAGCAAGAATATTCAAAAGTTCCAGTATATCCAGAACAGTGTTGCAAGGATACTGATGAGGGTTCGAAAATACAATCACATCACTCCCATTCTCAAAACACTTCACTGGCTCCCTGTTTCACTCCGTATTGAATACAAAGTCTCACTTCTCACTCATCAATGTGTTTATGGAGCTGCCCCAACTTACCTCAAGGATCTTCTCACTCCTCAGACATCCTCACGTTCCTTTCGTTCCTCCTGTACCTACCTTCTCAAAACTCCAAGGACTAAGCTTCACACAATGGGGGATCGGGCTTTCTGCGTGGCCGCTCCCCGCCTATGGAATGCCCTCCCAGACCATCTGAGGGTACCGCAGACTGTGGACACTTTTAAATGTGGCCCGAAAACCCATCTTTTTAAAAAGGTCTACTCTTGTTGATTTTATTTGTTGTTTATTTGTAGCACTTTGAGATTGTTTTTTAATGGAAAGTGCATTAGAAATAAAATGTATTATTATTTATTATTATTAACTGTACGTCAGTGCCGTAGTTCACTTTGGTTGGTTGAGTGCTGTTTCTATAAGACAGGCATTAAGCGGACTAGCAAATAGTGCGATTTGGCTGAGGAAAAAAATTAGGAAGAGCATAGAACCGCAATAGATAGACAGATCTCTCTGCTTTGGCAGATCGTTAGCACATAGATCGTCTTTACTATCTCACATCATCATATCGCCCACCCCTAGGTACCACTCCTCCATTCATTTTGAGTGCTATTGGTATGCCTTTTCACCATGCACATCATAACAAATAGACACATTTTCCAAAAGTATAAGAATTTTCCCATAAATGTGTCATATATCACTGAAAATAATAGAATGTAAGCTTTAATTTGGCACATAGCCAGGATAATTATGGTTGGAAGATTAGTTTTGAAAATGTGTTTTTACATTGAAATTTCCTGCAACTGCAACCCTGGGTGGAATTAAGCGATTTGGATAATGAATGAATGAATGAATGAATGAATGATCGCAAGGCTAAAACTAATAAAAACAAAACTCACAAACTAACAAAAATATCTCATAATCTCACAAGCTTCAAACGACTAAAAACTAAACTGGCCAGTAGAAATTGAAGTGGGATGTGATTCCAGTGAGCTTCAGTCTCTAAGCACTTTGATGAACAGTGCTGAAGAATCTGTGTTTAATCAAGGATGCATCATTGTGTGTGTCCTTATTTACCTTAAACAACAGTGAATCCTCCATGCGGTCAGCATAAACCGAGGTCAGGCGGTACTGGTTCTCTACTGTAATGTCGATCTGGTAGCCAGTCAAAATGTAACAGGCCGTGCGAAACTCCTGGATTTTCTTTTGGAACACCTCTTTCAAGCGCTGGTTTTTTAGCTCTGCACTCTCCATCTGTTTACGCAAATCTGACGAGAAAGAAAATCAAATAGGGTTATTGAAAAGAAGTTAAGTTGATAGCATCAAATTTAATGTGTGAGTCAAGCAGTCCACTGCAATTTGTACACTGGATATTGTCTTTGTATCTGTAATTGTGTCACTTGGGTGACTCCGTGTGGCAGGAAATTAAATAGATGATCTTAATTGAATTGTTTTTAGATTTTTAGACACAATTAAGACTGCAAATATTGGAAACTGATATTGTGCAACCCTAGTCATAATATTTATAATTATTAATTTTTTGAATACCTAAATACAAAAGCTTCTTTTGTATTTTATGTCTCTCTGATATGTCAGTGTCAGTCATAGATACATTTACCTCAAAATTCACTCACAGGGCAAACAAGTTTGCCACTACCATTTTCTGTAAGACGTCAAGTTTGACTACGTCACACCACACTTCATGTGTATCACCATGCTGCATGTGTTCCAGATGCCACACAGCACGTTTTCCAGAGAAACAAGTGAGATGGTACTTTCTTTTTTACATGCCGTCATGGGGCATTACATAATTGCATTGTGAATGTGCAAAGTGCAAAAGTTCTTTATGGAGGTCAGTCAAAATTGCGACATGCCATGATGGTTGACTGGTTTTCCAGTGCTAATCCTACTTGCGATACCTCTCTTTTTTGTGTTGCAATTATTACCAATTGTAACATTTCATATAAATCAATGTCAAGATCATGCAACTCCCGTTTTCCACTGCTCATTTAATTGCTGTTTACTGAAACTGAAGCCCCAGCAATACATGCTTATGTAATGATGCAAGCAACTAATGGGTTAAAAATATTTGCCAATTATACATGTAGCTCTGGTCACAATTAGTGATCTAAACAAATTATATTAATTAGTAACAAATTATTATTAAGTAATGACTTAAGAATGAATCCTATCCCTGTTGTCTTGCTCTACAAGAAAACTTACTGCATTACATTTATGGCATTTAAGACTGAAGACACCTTCAGCCTTAAGTGATAGTTGTTATGTAGCTTTTCAGAACAACTTACACTGACTGGGTAGTAAAAAGAATCAGTGGTCGCAAATTCATATACTAGCAGCATGTTTTTAATAATATAAACCATTATTTTTAACGGTGCAGTTTAATCTAAGGTGGAATAAAGCGTAGAGTTTAGATAATCCGTAATGCTCTCAAGTTCAGTGGGATTGTTCAATAGTTTTGTCAAGAACAATAGATCGGGGAGATTATCAATAAAGTTATTAGCTTTATTTGACGTGATTGTATGCTTTGTACAGAAGCGAGTTGCAGAATTTATATTTTGACTAAGGTAAAAATAGTTATAAGCAGAGGTGGACAAAGTAGCTAACTTCATTACTTAAGTCAGATGTTACCCCAATACAAGTGAAAGTCGTACAGTCAAATTTCCCTTAAGTTAAAGTACTGAAGTACCTGTTTTAAAAAATACTTCAATATTAAAAGCACTCAATTAAGTAAGTAATCTTTCACTGCATTGTTGCATTATTGCCTCAACACGTATAATACCTAATGCCTCTGACTAGCTTGTAGAACCTGTAGAATAAGGAATTGGTAGAATGTTCCAGAATGAAACAGCTTAAACTGATGAAGAAAACCAGTCTTTAGTTTATTTTAGGAATTAATTGTAAGACTACACACCAAACAAAACAGCATGGTAGTGTTCTGACACAGCTCTGGCAGTGTGTGCACACATACTGTACACTGTTAAAAATTGCTGTAAAAATACAGCCAATTTCCAACAGTAAAATACTGTTATTTCAATAAACAGTTTAATCCTGTAAATTTACAGTCCATGTTCCATAAATTAATTACTTGTCGTAAATTTACAGCATTTATGTGTAAACCCATTTGTTTCTGGAAAAAAGCAGTATTGGGCTGTAAAAAATAGCACGTGGGGGCGGGGCATCTTCAACGCACTACGCAGTCTATTTTCGAACAGAAAGCAGTTCGCAACATTCATCAATGGTCTTAAAGAAGGACACTGTTCAAGGTAAGTTTATGTCTTTACTGTTTAGTCTGTTATGTTGCTCCCAACCTGTACAATCGCCTTTTTCACGAGGTATTTTTGACTGTGCTGATTACTGAGCGTGAATCGCGTTTTGTCGACAGAGCTCTCAACGGTTGAGGCATTTCGCCTGCTAATGAATGTTCTCTGAGCTCCGATTATCACGGCGAACTATTTGCTTGATTAAAGTTAAGTTTCCATTTAGAAATTAGTTTGGCTTTCATTTGTAGTAACCCTTAACTCGATTTACATGAATTTCTGATTCAGTAATGTTACATGATGCGAATCTTACAAGATGCATTAATGGTAACGTTATTCACATAATCTCATGCACATAAAATGGAGAATAATTACAAAACTACTCTAAATATCCAGATCCATTATAATAATTAAAATTTAGTGGTCAATTTGTTTAGTTTCCATGCAAATAATGTAAAGCTGTTAAAATTCCCAAAGCAAAATAGATATTTATGTATATTTTTTCGATTTAGTGCTGCGATTAGGCTGTTACCTGCGTGTTTTGTGAAATTCACAAGTAACTTACATAGTATTAAAAAGTCAAAGAGGTTCTTTTTGAAAGACGAGGCGGATATTCTCGACTTTTCGGCGCGAAACACGTTTTGTAGATTGACAGTTCTCAACAGCTGAGGCCTTACACTCAGCTGAATGTTCTCCGTGCTCGACGTCGAATTTCTTTGCTTGGTTTAAGATGACGAAATAATAATTTTTTCTTCTTTTTTCTAGGAATCATTTACTTGATGTTTTACTGAGCCCTAACCTTTGGTGAGTTTCACGGCACGCCATGTATACTTGCAAACTTTGTGCACAAGCATGCAGCACCATTTGTGCATTTGTAAGGCACATGCGAATTCACAGACATGCTTCCAATATAACTTTTAGTTGTGCTCTGCCTGGTTGCAAAAAAACATTTCAAAAGTTTGAGGCCTTTAAGTCTCACAGCTATAGACATGGAAAAAGCCAAACGGAGTATAGTGCTAGGACCTTCAACTCATTTGACCTAACATGTCATGTTGAGTTATGTCAGGTCAGGTGTGAGTCATTGAAAAGCTTTTACATGCATTTAAAGATGCATATTAAGGAGGGGAAAATAGTTCCATGTCCATTTCAGGGATGTGGCAAAGCGTTTTCCAACATATCCACATTTACTGCACACTTGTCTAGAAAACATCGTGATTGTTCTGAGGGAAATCTGGTTTCTGTTAATCCTGGTAGCCTGTCTGAGAGCTCTGACCACCTGTCAGAAGTACCACATGAGGCTCCATGTGATGAAAGCCATAGTATGGAACAAGATGACAGTGCAGAAAGTGTTGACGAAGCATTGTTTTTGAGACATCTTGCTTTATTTTATCTCAAATTACAAGCTAAATGTCTACTTCCATCATCTGTAATTCAAACAATTGTTAGTCACTTTCAAGAAATTCATGAAATGAGTAAGGAACACCTGCTTTTCAAGTTAAGAGACAAATTAGTTGCATTACAGCTTGCTGAAAGGGATATATGTGCTATTATTGATGTTTTGCGAAGTGATGACCTCTTTCAGACTTACAATTCGCAAGTACTTTATACTGACCAGAGACGAAAAACCTATTTCAAAAGTAATTTTAATCACATAGCACCAGTTCCAGTCTGTCTTGGAGAAAATGAGGCAGGCAAAATGTCAATTTCAACCTGTTAAGAATACTGCATCCTGACTTGACAAACATGTTTAGCTCTATGTCTGTCTTCCCTGTCTAGTCTAAAATGTATATTGTCTGGATTAAAATGTATATTGTTTAATGTATATTTTAGTATTTGTACTTATTTATTGTTTATTCCATGTGCCTAGTCGTGCCACTGCCTATTTATTCTCTGTTCTACTGTTCTTTGTTTGTTTGCACTGGAAATAACCTGGAGCCACGTCGTCTCGTCTCTCTATGTATCTGTACAGTATATAGCAGAGATGACAATAAAGTTGACTTTGACTTGACTTTGACTATGAACCACAAATGTTTTTGTTTTGTGATGGTTGTTCATTAGTACCTTGTTTGATCTGTTACACACAGCTAAACTTTCTCATCTTGTCTTAACCCCATAATCTTTCTGTCAAGATTATGTTTTTTATTTTTTTCATCTATGCTGTAACAAACATTACACCATCATTTGCTCTCTAAGATTAGTTATGTACAATAACATGATCATTTTATGTCTCTTTTAAAAGTGTTCGTAGAATATGTGATTACTAGTTTTTGACATGTGATTTATTTTACCACTAAGATTTTCTTTTTTTTCTTTCCTCTCAGATTTGGATTTCCTCTGAGAACAGATCAAAAGCTGATGTGGGACGTGTTGGCTGTTTTTTGCCTTTTCATACGTTTTTTTCACCACATGGTTCTCTTGTCCTCTCAAATCCGGACTTCCCTCTTTCCCCCCCCCCAACTGTTCATATATTTCTTAACCTGTTAGATGTTTTAAATAAATGGCAAACAATACTGTACCATAATCTATTTTCTTCATTTATTCCATTGAGTAAAATGTCTGTTTAGATAGTCTGTATACATTATGCTACATATAGGGATGTTAATAGATATCGGACAATAGAGTAAATAGAAAACAGTATTTATATTAAAACTTTTTAATAAATTAGCTAGAACCTTTACTGCCAGTACTTAGTGAAATTAAAGCAGAGCTGTAAAATTTAAAACCGTAGAATTACGGTAAATGGCTGGAACCACAGCTGCCAGTATTTTACTGTAAAATTACAGCACTGTTGAAACCGTAAAATTACGGTAAAGGGCTGGAACCACAGCTGCCAGTATTTTACTGTAAAATTACAGCATTGTTGAAACCGTAAAATTACAGTAAAGGGTTGTAACCACAGCTGCAGTACTTTACTGTGAAATTACAGCATTGTTGAAACCGTAAAATTACGGTAAAGGGCTGGAACCACAGCTGCCAGTATTTTACTGTAAATATACGGGTGAATTTTTTACAGTGTATCTGTATCCGTATCTGTGTATGGTAATCAGGAGGGCAGTGCAATAGCTGTAAATGCAGCCTGCTCACAACATAAAAGCAACATTCCAACCTGCTTAAAACCCAGCTCTACACCTCTAGCTTCATGACTTTCCAACAGCAACAATGTTCTAATCAAGACAGAAAACAGCAGAACTGTCTGAACTTGGTTTTATATTTCCAGTCTACAGGTGTGACGTAACCCTTCTGATTAATGATAGACTGTCACCTGTCAAACAACCAATCACGTTTTAGAAAAGGGGGAATAACATCCACTTTATCCACAGACTTGAAAGAACGAGTAACGAGAACCTTGATAGAAATGTAGTGAAGTAAAAGTACAGTATTTGTCTTTAAAATGTAGTGAAGTGGACGTCCTAAGTTTCCAAATAAAATACTACTCAAGTGAAGTACAGATACTCAAAAACTCTACTTAAGTACAGTACTCAAGTAAATTTACTTAGTTACTGTCCGCCTATAAGATGTCCTTATAAGATGATGATCAGAAATAATATGGGTCTGGGGCTGTACAGTTACATTATCTACATTAAAACCAAACTATAGGATTAAATCAAGAGTATGACCACAGTTGTGAGTGAGCCCAATTACATTTTGAACAATACTCATGGAGGCTGCTGTCAGAATATCTAGTTCATTATCTACATGAAAATTTAAATCCCCCACAATTATTGTTCTTTCGATTGAAATAACCAGGCCTGACAGAAATTCTGCAAATTCAGTTAAAAATTCAGAATAAGGACCTGGTGGATGGTAAATCGTAACAAGGGGAGGCGAAAAGATTTAGATTTTATAGACACGTCTGCAGTTCTATAGAAATAAATACTATTATTTAAATTTAAATCCTGACTTCTGTGTTATTGAAAGAGGTCTTTCATAAATGGTTGCAATGCCTCCCCTTTTACCATTAAATCGAGGTTTGTGCTCAACTATCCTCATTCAAGGCTAAATACTCATTGGGTTTTACCCATGTCTCTGTTAAGCAGAGCACATTTAGGACATGGTCTGAAATCATATTATTAAGAATAAGTGCCTTAGTAGTTAACGATCTAATATTTAGTAGTCCTATTTTTAGACTAGTGGTGCAGGTATTCAGCATTGGGTACTCTAATACAAAAAACGACGCCTTTCGCACAGAGACAATATCAATATCGTGGTACCTAGGTGACGACTCAAGACAACTTTCAGGCGGTCGGTTTAGCCTTTCTGTCTGCGGCCTGACCTTGGCTCCGGTTTTTCAATGGGCACATGAACCTGGATAAAGGCTAGATGCTATCTTGGAATATCTATGTCTGTTTCTGGTCAGCACCTAATGTTCGGCGCTTTCAACAGCCGTCTTAGTGGGTGCTTCACTGAGCGGGGCAAACCTTTTTGACACGCGGATAGATGGAGAGTGGTGCTTGGGCATAGCCTATGCCAAAGCTCACAATCTCCATCTATTTCGGCGAGTCGTTACCCACTTCCCCTGCCGCAGGGGCTCTAATGACCGAGTTTGGGGCTGCAACTCTGAGCCTGAAACCCCCAGACTCTCAGACTGTGAACCTAAAGCTAACAGGCTGCCTGGTGACTGTGCTAACATCTGGACGCACGTCTCTAGTTCCATAATCTTCTCTGTCAGAGCTTCTACCATCTTACAGCTTTTACAAATAAAGTTATCACTACTTAAGCTGCTGATGGAGGAAGTAAGGCTAAACATTTTGCACTCACTACAAAAAACAAGATCGCTGTTAGCCATCTTGCCACCAGTCGGTTGCTAGATTACGTTTTAAGTTTCAACGGGGGGAATAGGAATAGCGGGGCTATTTCGCGGACGCTTCCGAGAAACGGAGTAACGTGATGTGACGCAAGAACCAATATTTAAGATGTAAAGCAGTATAACATTGAATGAACAATAAATGAGTGAGCAGTTCTAGTCTGTAATGGCAGATAGAAAAGCTCGCATAGCTTTCATTAAAAAAATTATGTGCAAAAGATTAAAACAACATATCAAATTAGAATAAAACTACAAACTAAACATGGCATGATACCATTTTTTTTTTAATGTCAGATACGGATACTGATATTGTAAATTTGTATACCTTCCGATATGATACAAATCCGATACAGTCTCTGAGACTTTTTTTAAACAGAAAATAATGTTTTAAAACTGTCTGAATACATAAAAAAATACTGGACTTAAATACTGTTTTCCTAACTAAAACAATGTAATAATTACATACATGTATATACGAACTTATTTATTATTAAAATGACACATAAAAAATTATTTGTTTAAACACAGTTCTGTAATTCTGTGATGGTCCCTAATCCTGTGGCTTTAAACCGCAGTATTAGGAACACAGATTGCAAGTGAGAGCTGGTGTTAAGAAAATTAAACAGATGTAATCGTGTGATTTGCTTTTCTTGCAGTCTGTTGATTTGCTTGTTCAGCTCATTGTCATATCAATATGTATGAATTAGTGTGATTCTCGAACAATAAAGTAAGTTTTTTTTTTTTTCCCAATTTATTAAAATACGTAAACAGGATAAATAAAGTTGATGAGAGAGGCAACAGAGGGAGGGGGAGAGAAGAAGAAAAAGAAGAGGGAAGAAAGAAAAGAAAGAAAAAGAAAAGAGAGGAAAAGGAGGATAGAGAAAAAACCCCCCAAAAAAACAGATAATCTGCTTCCATACCTGCGGACAAAAATAGAAAACAGAGGACACAACAGCAGAGAAATTGCAGCAACAACCAACATCTGTATGAATCACAGTAAATGCTACATGTTAAATGTTATTGAGCAGCGCACATAACAAATTTTACAGAATATATTTTGAAGGAACAGCAGATCAAGACAGTGTGTATCTGTGAGCACCTGTTTTTACACCAATGTGGATGCTTGTGTGCACACTTGTGTGTGTGAGCGTGCTTGAGTTCATAAGGTTCCTCCATGTAAATGTTTAGTAGTGTGTGTGGGGAACCACAGCCCCGTCCCGCAAGGCATGAAGCTGACACGGAGGGGACCCGGGACCCAGACATCCGGAGGCCCCCCAGGGCCTGGGAGTCCCAGGAGAAACACCACTGGGAAATCTGTGGTTCCCTCCCAGGAAAAGGCAGAGGAAAGCCCGGAGGGGTCATCCAGCAGCCGCAGCGCAGACGCGGGCCGCGGCGACAAGCCTGCAGGCTCCGCCTGCGGCCGCCCACCCCAGGGCAGTCCGGTCCCTGGGGCCGGAGATCCAAGGGCCCCCCACCCCCCCAGCCGGGGCCCAGCAGAGCCAGGAGGGCCAGGCCCCGCCAGGCGACCGCTGAGAGCGGGCCAGCACTCCCCCGAGCAACCAGCCCCAGAGCGAGGAACCGCCAACGCACCGGTGGCCAGGGACACCCTCCACCGGCAGGGTGTGGTGGTAGGGCAGGAGGGCCTGAGATGTTGAATGAGGTGGAGTCTAAGGCCTGACCTGACACATGGACAAAGACCAACAGGCGCACATATACGCAAGCATACGTTCCCACCCTCATGCACACAAACAAATATGCACTCGCCCCACATGTAGACACACAAAAATCGACATGGTACCCACACTCACACTCCCCATATATACTCTATGCTCCTAGATCCGGACGCCACTACCCCCAAGGGGGCAACTGGCGCCAGACCCTGGAGCTGAACCCCTTTCTCTCTGGCGTGGAGACAAGAAGACCACCCCGGTCCCCGCAGCGGCAGAGAGCACCACCAGCCCAGACCCCGACCGGACGGCCAGCTCGACCTCACAGCCCCCGGACAGCGAACAGAGAACAGGGGTGTGAGATGACCCCGTGCCTCACCCCGCCCGCTCAAATGTAGTGTTGGTGTGTGTGTTGTTCTACAGTGCTTTAAAACAGGGGAGGGGCAGGACACCAACCACCCTCCGCCAGTTCGTGTCAGCTTGGCCCCTCCCCTGAGCCCTCAATGTCTACAATAAAGTAACTTTACCACGATGCCACTTCCTATTCATAACTGAGCATGCGTGCATTTACAGATCAGCTCCACAGACTGACCCAATTTCACCGCTATCCGACCCAGCTATTTGAGTTGTTATCAGACCAATACCAACACCAATTTTTAGTGACTCAGCATCTTTTCTAACCAGTTACCATATATGACTATTAGTGGTGTGACGAGACACTAAGCTCTTGAGGCAACCCACCAGATTGGGTTCACAATACAAGACTAACGCAATTTTAAATAAAACTTTAATGATGAAACATATGACTGGAATATGGCCTTTTATTTGACAAAGACATAAGTCAACTGATAAAAAGTGCAGGAACTCAACTGTCTGATCTTGTATGATTCCTTTATATCTCTTCAGACCATTACTGTGCATCAGCTTCTAACTTCTAATTGAAGTTTAAATAATCAGCAACAATTTACATTAGGTGCACCTTCTTAATTCAACTATAAGGCATAAATAAAGCATTCATAAGAAGAATTTCATATTTTAAAGATTCTTAAAGGTCCAATTAAAGCTTTAAATGAATAAAATAACAGTTTTAATATACATTAATAACATGCATTGATATTGTATTCATAGCCCTGACATAAAAAGTTCAAAAAGCATTTCAGTGCATTATTGAATATGACATAACATAGCAGTTATGCTGCTTCACAATGCAATTTTATACTGGGTGTAAATTTACATTAAAACCTAAAAGTATTTATAATACTTTTAATGAGCAAATACCTTTAATGCACAATATTTTAATGTTGGTCGATAATGTGGCCTTTAATACTTTATGCTGTGTGGAACACTATGGACTTGCTTGTTGAAAGTTTTGTTACATTTCTTTTAAAACAAATGCAAACCTCACACAATCCTCAGCATGGTTTTTAAAATGAGTAGCAACACAAAGCTCAACCTTCACTTTAAGGATAAGGATTTATAAGCAGTAAACTACACTGACATGCTTTATAGCACATACATTACAACTTCATAAAAGAATTTGGTGCAGTTAATGTAAAGTCAAGCTATTAGTAGCTCTCATTATACATTCACAAACTAAACTGTACAGTGTACCACATAGATGTACATCAGGCTTTATTAAACATACATGTACCTTGTAACTCAGAAACAGACTTGATAAAAAAAAAGCTGTAATAGATGCTTTAAAAATCTTTAATGTATGACTAAATGCTTCTTATAAATGCCTCATTAATGCTTTATAAATACATTATGACAGTGCACTTAATGTAAATCGTTACCAGTTAATATGTTAATTACATTAACAGATACAATTAGACTAGGGTACTGGCTGAAAAATTACACCCATCTCATACATTCTCGTCTTGTTTCTTTTGGCATCGTACTAGAAAACAGTGGGTTCGTATTTGGTATATGAAATTGGAGCCATATTTGCGACCTGATTAGAGACAGCTTTCTCCTGTGATTTTTTTGTTTTGTTTTGTTTTTTTTTTTGGCAAATTTATAACACAGTACCAAGTGGAGCAAGCATGAAGGAGGAGTTGCTCACAGACAGAGTTGAGCGTGTACAGACGCGAGATTTTGCTTGGAAAGTTCCTTTGAAACAAAAGTACTTTTGAAACAAAAAATGACTTACTTTAAATCCAACTAAAACAACAAAGTTAAAGAGCAGGAAACATATAATGAACAAGATTAGAGAAAATAAGACTGCTCCTTGGTATAATGACCACTTACATACATAATAAGAATGCAAGTGGCGACAAACTAAACTAGTCGTGTTCGTACTAGCATGGAAAGTGGCTAGGGCAAGCTATAAAAAGGATCAGAATAAATCAGAATCAGAATATCTAAATATGCTAATTCAGAATATCTCATTGCTAATGGAAAACAATAACAAAGGATTGTTAACTATTGCTCCCAACATTATTTTCCAGTAACGACCAAAATATTGTTCAATTAGAATATTCTGAGTACTCAAATAACTACAGTGCCTGGCCTTGACATGGCATGTACTAATACTGCAGCCGCCTTATTTTAATTTACCCCGGTTGACCAGTCAGAACTTACGGCTTTAATCCTATCCTCAAATTCATCTACTTTTATGTTAGACCCCGTTCCAACAAGGCTACTCAGAGAGATGATTCCAGTAGCGATTAACCCTCTACTAGCAATAGTTAACTTCTCTATTAGCACTGGTCATTTACCCAAATCTCTTAAATTAGCAGTGATTAAACCCTTGCTGAAGAAGCCCAACTTAGATCCCTTTGAAATGTTAAACTACAGACCAATATCTAATCTCCTATTTATCTCCAAAATAATAGAGAAAGTTGTTGCCAGTCAACTAACCTCATTTTTGCAGGAAAATCTAATTTATGAAAGATTTCATTTAGGGTTTAGAGCCAACCATAGCACAGAGACTGCTCTGCTGAAGGTAGTGAATAAACGTCTCTTATCTGCTGATCAGGGCTGTGCCTCGCTCCTAGTGCTCCTTGATCTTAGTGCTGCTTTGACACTATAGATCATACCATTCTCCTAGATAGACTTGAACATGCTGTTGGTATCAGGGGAGTGGCCCTCTCTTGGTTCAAATCCTACCTTTCAGACTGCTATCAGTATGTGAATATAAAGAGTGATTCCTCAGAACAAGTCAAATATGGAGTGCCAGAAGGTTCGGTTTTAGGTCCCTTGCTAATTTTGCTGTACGTGCTACCTTTAGGCTCAATTATTCATAAGCATGGAGTTAGTTTTCATTGTTTTGCGGACGATACACTATTACATATCAGTTAAACCAGAAAACAGACAGCAATTTCAGAAAAGGGAACAATGTTTAATTGACATCAAAAGATGGATGTCAGACAACTTCCTCCAGTTAAATCTAGACAAGACTGAGGTGCTTCTTACTGGCACCAACACCACCAGAAGTCAACTATCTGACATCATAATCAATCTTGATGGACTATCCATTGCACCAAGTACTGTTGTTAAAAACCTTGGTGTTACTCTAGACTCCAATTTTATTTGATGTACATCAGTGGTTCTCAAATGGCAGCCCGCTGGCCAGAACCGGCCCAAGCAAGCGATATATCTGGCCCCACGTGTCACATTGGCAACAAACATAAACAGACAACAAACAACAGAGAACCTGCGTTCTAGCAAACACACACTCAATCAGAGTGATGAACCTAATAACTGAGAGTGCTTACAGTTGACGCTGAACAGAGTTGGAATTGGGCTGGTTGACTCAATGACCGAGCGATGCGATGCGCTGCGAGAAAATGGCTCCTTTTATACTTCCTGAACCGCGACCGACCACTTCCGGGTCCTAATGCCAGCCGCGGACCGCAGTGTATGTGACATCAGCTAGTTATTAAGTGAGAAAAAGTGAGTGAAATCTTAACGATAACAGACATTATATTTACTATGCTGTATGTGAAATTATTTCTAAGTAATTCTGTGCACAAAAACTGAGCTAATTGCGAAAAAAGGAATTCATTACATTATTCGCGATGTAAACACACATTAGCGACTCTCATATGGAAGGCCTTCACCCGCACAAACGTGGTTCTTTTCTGCAAAGGCCAAAAACAGATCATTTTATATAATAAAATAAAAACTCTGCAAGCAAATAAAACAGAGACTGTTCTTACTATTTCTAGTAGATATGTCTACAGTTAGCACTTTTTATAATACATAAAGGTAAATTAAAATAAATAAATAATATTATTTATTAATAATACTAATATAAAACCTATTAACAGTTCATTTATGTTATTTATTCCTTCTGTTATTCATAAGATATTACCTTATTTATAAGAAAAACAGTAGGCACAAATATTCTAGATAGAGAAAGAAAAGGTAGTAAGGTAAAAGTACTATTGTTTATTAATTCTCGTGATTTTTATGTGATGGAGATTATGGCCCCAAAAAAGCATTAGGCCCCCGAGGAAAGATAATTGGGGACCACTGACGTAAAACAAGTTAGGCTGAAGGCCAACAAATCCATTTCACATTTCCCCACCCGGTCAAAAAAGAGTGAGGTAGTGACATCTATATATCTATTTTTGCTGTCCACTTTTCTTTTGGAGCACGCCATTTGTTCCTTATTTTTCTCTACCTTTCTGTCCTGTCTCACGCCTTTTTCTCAACTTAATCCAGCTCAGTCGTCTGTATCTCCCTTTTCTTACATGAATCACTTCCTTCTTTCTTTTTCTTTTGTACCATCTTTCTGCAAGTTTGCTCTTGCTCTAACTCTCTCATCTCTCTGAACTGTAGGAGTCGCAGGTGCTGGCCACCCGAATGCACATGCCTTAATTGGCTGAGTGGTATCACGCAAGGGCTAACCTGCATCCAATTGGTCTGCACGCTTCCTCATCCACTAAATTAATTACTGAAAATATCACAAAAAGTAGAAGCTAAATATACTGTGTTCCAAAATTATTATGCATGTTGATTTGCTAAAAACACTCTTGTGTTTTAGTTTTTTCAGTTGTTGCTTGTGTTGTTTCTCCTGGATTGTTTATCACTGATATCAATCTCAGGAGAAAGTCTGATAATTAGTCTCCCAGAGGAGCCTAATTAAAGGGAAACTACTTAAAGCGGTTGTTCCATATTATTAAGCTAAGTCACAGTTTTCTATGCAGTATGGGAAAAAGCATGACTTTTCTGCAGATGAAAAGCATGAAATAGTACAATGACTCAGTGATTCAGAGAGAAAGGGTCCGCTCAGATAAAGGGCATATCATTAGACAAGTTACTTCCCCAGGTAATTGCATCGTATTAAGAGAGCAGCTGTTAAAAAGCCACTGATGAGCAGCAAGCAGGTATTTGAAGCTGCTGGTGCATCTGGAGTCCCAAGAACCTCTCGATGCAGGATACTCCAAAGACTTGCAGTTGTGCATAAAGCTGCACTTTGGGCCACCCCTAACCAATGCTCACAAGAAGAAACGTTTCCAGTGGGCTCAGAAATACATGAAGACTAAATTCCAAACAGTTTTTTTTTTTACTGATGAATGCCATGCTACACTGGATGGTCCAGATGGATGGAGTTCTGGATGGTTGGTAGATGGCCACAATGTCCCAACAAGGCTGCAACGTCAGCAAGGAGGTGGCGGAGTGATGTTTTGGGCTGGAATCATGGGACGGAGATGCAGAATAGCCCTTTTAGGGTACACGTGAAGGTGTCAAATGACCCTGGAAAATACCGTAGAATTTTTAACTTATCTTAACTCTAACTTTAACTTAACTTTAACTCATGGTGTGGTCACCATCATCTCCTGATCTCAACCCTGTTGAGAACCTGTGGAGCATGCTTAAAAGAAAGATCTATGAGAGTGGGCAGCAGTATACCTCCAAACAGCAGCTCTGGGAGGCAATTCTGGCATCCTCATATGAGATACAAGCAGAAATTATCCATAGACTCACAAGTTCAATGGATGAGAGAGGTGATATCAAAGAAGGGCTCTTATGTTAACATGTAACTTCATGGTAAAGATGTTTTTCGAATAAAATATTTGTTTTTAGAAAAATGATCTATGTACAGAAAATGTTTGACAGATTTCCATTTTCAGCTCTTTACAACCTGTTTTGAAACAGGTATGCATAATAATTTGGAACACTGTATTTTGAGTAATTTGCAAAAGAAAAATACTATTGTCATCATCTGATTTGTTCAATAAAATCTGTATTATTTTATAACCTTATATAATTGTTGATTATTAAAAAAACATTCACTGTCAACTGCATTGACTATTTAGGAAAAATGAACAAAAACAGTATATGCGTAATAATTTGGAACACAGAGTAGAAACTCCCCGTCAGGTTTCAAATCATAACCTTCCGTTTTGGCTATAGGTCCGGGTGCAGTCTTGTGGATATTAGAGTCCCTTTCACTTAAGGTAAAAGTGAGATGTGGAGGTGCATGGTCATTTGAGATTGGTGCTGTCGTCCTGCCACTCTCGCTGATCACTAAAGTTTGTTAAAGGTGGTTTGCCGTGATGCAGAGACCCCTGGAAGCCCTCATGTCTGTGCTACATTCCAGAGCTCCGTTTTAGCCAAATTTCAATAGTTACTTTAGCACTGCCTGAGGTTAGGTGTAGGGCACTAACTCTTTCGTTTCTTCTTTTTGTCCCCGAACTGATCCCAATCCAATCAGTATTAAATATTCATTAATCATCTGAACTGTTCAATCCCAACTAGGGTCGCGGGGGGGAACGGAGCCTATCCCGGGAACTTACGTGCGCAAGGCAGGGAACAACCCTGGGCAGGCGGCAACACAGAGCAGGGCACGCACACACACACACACACACACACCTTACGGGGCCAATTAAGTGTCGCCAATTAACCCATATTGCATGCTTTTAGACTGCGGGAGGAAACTGGAGCTCCTGGAGGAAACCCACGTGAACATGGGGAAAACATGCAAACTCCAAACAGAAAGGCCCCAAGGCTCGAACCCAGGACCTTCTAGTTGTGAGGTGGCAGCACTAACAACTGAACCACCGTGCCACCCACAGTATTAAATATTATTAAATCAATTAGTATCAAATTGCATTAAATCAGAGACTCCATCATCTGGAACCAGCTGGACCATTTACAGACTCTAACCGAACTTGACTTAGACTGAATCCTAGTTTAATATTGAACTAATTTAACTTAAATGTTGCTGAGTGGATCTTAGCAAGCTGCCCCAGCCTCGGCTAGGTATTCGAAAGAGTCCCCCAGACTTTTATATCTTCACTTCTTTAAAAATAATGTGTTCTAAGAGTATTAAATCCGAGACTGCATCATTTGGAACCAGATGGACCTTTTTTGGACCCTGTGGTCTTGAATCAACTTTACTAAATGTTGCTGAGTGTATCATAAACGGCCCCAGCATAGTGTTGGGAGACTCGAGACCAGTTTTTAAAAGTCTCGGTCTTGTCTTGGAATCGGTCGTACTTGTACTCGGTCTTGTCATGGACATTAAAACTCTTTGAGACTGACGCAGACATTTTGCGTTGTTTATTATTAGTGTTTATAATTCAGAATCCCTTTAATTTACAGAAACCACACGTACTGTCAGAATCACAAGACTTTGAACTTACCGGATATTATATTCATCCCTCTGTATGTGAAATTATTTCTGAGTAATTCTGTGCGCAAAAACTGAAGTAATTGCGTAAAAAGGCATTAATTACATTATTTATGATATAAACACATGCGTCAGCGCTCGCAACTTTCATATGGAACATCAAGCGCAAAAATTTAGTTCTTTTCCAGAGAGGCCAAAAGCATTTTATAGGCCAAAACTACTCCAAATCGGCTCAAAATGATCAAAAACATTGGCATTTCTTCATTTTTTATTGATGAGAAAAAATATTTTTCCATTTTACAATGTTAGCAAGTAATCAATAAATAAATATGTATAGAAAAATGCATAGTTTTATTCTGTATCCAGATAGAAACCAAATGACCAGGTACCAGGTTTCCGCCTGGCATCAACCTTATTTTTCTTCACAGTACTAAGCCATAGAATGTCTCTGCTATAAAAAAACTCTGCAAGCCAATAAAACAGTGAGTTTGGTCTTGAGGAGTGTTCCTCCACTATTTTTTGTTGGGTTTAATATATGATGTGATCAGTTTGGACAACAGCTTCCAGTGAAGTGATTTCCTCATTATAGATATGTAAGAGAGAAATATTGAATAAACATGTCTAATGTTGGTTAGGCTTTGCATGCTCCACTTATTTGTCATGTGGTGTAAGACGTGCATCGGTCTTGGTCTGGTCCCCAGTCTCGGCCCTTGGTCTTGGTCTTGTCTCGGTCTCAAAACACTCTGGTCTTGGTCTTGCCTCGGTCTCGGTTTAGGTGGTCTTGTCCCCAACTTTAGCCCAGCAACGACTAATCTTGAACTAATGTTAACTTGTATATTAAATGTTTACACAGGAGGATGGGGTCCCCTTCCGAGTCTTGGTTCCTCTCAAGATTTCTTCCTACTAGAGGGTGTTTGTCCTTTCCACTGTCACCTCAGGCTTGCTGGTTAGGGGTTTGGGCCGGTTATATATAAAGTGCTATGTTACAATGACTGTTGTTAAGAGCGCTATATAAATAAAATGTAATTGAAAAGACGGCTGCCCTTAGTGCCCTTAATATTAGCACTGGCCCTTTTTGACCATGCAAACTAAACAATCAATAAAATATAGCATACCTAATATTTCCTGAGATGGAGGGATAACAAGGGTGGTATCGTTGGATGTCATAGCTCCACCAGCCTCTGTTTTTCGAAGACGGTCTCTCAGACGTTCACATTCCATCCTCAACTGCTCCAACTCTTCGGCTCGCTGTTGCTTAGCCACAGACATGGGATTCAGGCGAAAGTGCACAACTTTGGTTTTGACTGGGTCATAGTCCCCCTAGATTAAAAAAAAAATCTGTAATGTATTGGTTGGCTTTGGATCATTGCTGGTTGACAACATATTCAAACATAAATGACAAATTAACTTGATCAAGTGCTCCAAAAACAAGGTGTTGACCAGAAAAACAGATAAGGACCAGCAGGGTTCTAACATTATAATTAGGTTTGCAACAGCTAATCGATATAATTGATTATAATCAATTGTTAAAACAGTGGCCAACTAATTTACTAATAAATTACTTTGAAGTTATTAGCTAAAAGCTAATAGTATTATTGGAGAGGTTACAGCTCATTGTTACCCACAAAGGACCAATTTGTCCTTGGGAATAAATCTGATAGTTATAAAAGCCATTACTAAGACTAATTACTAAGACTAAATTAAGGGACTTGTCAAAGCATAATATCTCAACCTGAACATCTCATTGTCCATCAAATTGTATGTGCCAAAAGAGAGGAAACATCAAAGCAAGACATAGCAAGAGCAGGTATTATATGAAAAAAAAATGTTTTGGTTACAATGACATGCCTATGTCTTCAAGTTTAACAAAATAGTTACTGCAAGCAACCTATGACATGAGCAGGCGTGATGTAACGACTGGCATAACACCCAATCAACACTGGATGTTGCAATGCATGGCCCGTCCCCATATAGAGGTAATTGTTATATATTAGGGGTGCGCCGATTGATCGGTCGCCGATCATAATCGGCCGATAATTGCTTTGGGAAGTTTGATCGGCAGTCTCTATAATGGCCAATATAGAAAAGCCGATCAGATGACGCAAAATTTGCAAGACAATTTTTTTGTGCGCTGCTAAAATGGCTTCACCAGTCTGGCAATTCTACGTGTTGTGTGAAAAAGACAATACATTAGCAATCTGCAACCTGTGTAACAAGCCAATTCCATGAGGCGGGAAGCACCCAAAGCATTTTGACACCACGAACCTCATCAGACATTTGAAGGTTAGTCACGTAAAGGAACATGAGCAGTTTTCAAAGTTGACTAGCGTTAAGAGAGCGCGGGAGAGTTCAGCAACTCGCGCGCCACTCACTCAGCCGTTGGTAACAGAGACGTTTCAAAGACAACAACCCTACTGCAAGGGCAGCAAGAATCATAAAGAAATATCAGATAAAATAACAGAATTCATATGCCTAGATCATCAGCCGCTGTCTATTGTGGAAGACGAAGGGTTCCGGCGACTCATGTCCTACTTGGATTCACGTTACACTATGCCAGGGCGAAAAATATTTCACAGATGTATGCCTGCCGCAGTTATACCAAACAGTGTTTACACATGTCGACCGCCTTATGAAAGACAACATAACATCAGTTAGTTTTACAAGTGACATTTGGAGTGCGAGTGTATGTCCCATGTCCATGTTGAGCCTCACTGCGTAGTTTATTAACCAAAACTTTGAATTACAAAAAGTGGTTCTTCATTCTCAAGAGTTTTCAAGGTCACATACCGCAGAGGCTCTTGTTGCTGCATTTAGCGACATGTTTTGTGCATGGGGAATCCCTAAGGAAAAAGTGCACGTTATTCTAAGGGATAATGCAAAGAACATGGAAAAGGCTATGAGGGACGCCAATCTTCCCAGCCTGCCGTGTATGGCGCATTCACTCCAGCTTGCCGTGGATGACGTGTTATGTCACAACGCAGCGTTGCTGATATCATTGCTTCAGGAAGACGCATCGTCGGTCATTTCGGTCATCGAATGCAAAGTATTCAGAAGCAGCTGGGGCAGCCTATCAAGAGACTACAGCAAGATATACCTACCAGGTGGAACAGTACTCTATACATGTTGCAGAGTCTGCTAGAACAGAAACGGGCCCTAAGTGCTTATGGAGCTGACTATGATTTACCCACAATGTTCAACGGCGGTCAGTGGAAACTGGTGGAAAATATGATTTCACTACTCGCCCCCTTTGAAGAGCTCACCCAGCAGATAAGTTCATCAACTACATCGGCTGCAGATGTCATTCCATCGATCAGAGCTTTGAATCGTCTTTTAGAGAAGACCGCAGACACTGACCATGGAGTAAAAATTTCAAAAGCCACGTTGTTGGAAGCAGTCCAGAAAAGCTTCCATGACACTGAATCTGAGCGCCTGTATAGCATCGCTACAATCCTCGATCCGAGGTGAGAAAACGTAATTTATACATTCTTCCCATTCGCGTGTGTGTTGCGGTGTTGCTGTCAGAGTTTCAATTCAGAATCAATATAAACTGGAACATATATATTTTTATTATTCTAGTAGGCTCTTTAATTCATATTGCAATAATCTTGCAAGAATTCATCTTTGCTCTAAATGACTGCTAAAAGGAGCTATTACTGAAATGAATTAAGTGTTATTGTGTTATTCCTTAGGCTCGTATTTCCTTAGTTAAATAAATTAGTTACATTTAATGTAAAAATAAGCATATATTTTGGGAGTATGCTAGCATAACCTTAGAAATGCATGAAATAATAGAACATTTCTTTATAATATTAATATTATAATTTCTCTGTGCTGTTGCATATTTCATTTCTAAAATGGATCAGTGTAGCCCTATCACTTAAGTATTTCTGATTATGATTTTTAATAAATTCATATTCAGTTCAAATAAATAAAATTAATCTTTTGTTTTCTTGTTAACAAAAAGGTACAAGGACAGATTTTTCCCTGACACACTTAAGCCCCAGATACATGAGCTGCTTTCTGATGTCCTAGCCACTGGAATGGAGCAGCAGGATGGTGAGGCGAGTTTGTCTGCAAGCGGGTCAGAACCCCCAGAGAAAGTACCACGAACTGGCTCCTTGCATGCTATGTATGCTGAGTTCTTGGATGGAGATCAGGAACATGGTGGCAGTGAAATCACCAGCTCAGTATCATTGCAGTTGAACCTCTACCTATCAGAGCCAGTTATCCCACAAAATGGACAGCCTATTTTTTGGCAGTACAATAAAAGCCGCTTTCCTGCTCTCGCACAAGCAGCACGAACCTACCTCTGTGCCCCATGCACAAGTGTTGATAGTGAGCAACTTTTTAGCACAGCAGGAAATATTATAGATGAGAAGCGCAAAAAGCTGTCAGGCAAAAATGTGGAGATGCTTATATTTATTAAGAAAAATCTGCCCTTGATGCTTAAGAAGTAAGCTACAAATCTTTATCCACCCTTTCTCATTCTCTAGCTCACTCTTGCTCTCTCTGCCCCTCTCTCTACCTCTCTAAATGCCCACAAAATCTGCCTGAGCTTCTCAGAAAAAAGTAACTACTTCAGAATTTATCATTGATTCATGATAGTGCAGTTGTGGTTCTATTAGTTAACTGCCTTTCTTCTTGACATCCCAAGAGATGTGAACTTGCAATAGCTTGTTAGGCCTGCCCTGAGAAGTGAAATAAAGTTGCGGACGGATAGAAACATATAGAGATATGAGATATGTTTTTTATTTGTAGTTTTTATTATTATTATTTATTTTTGTTGTGCAATTTATTACCTGTGGTCCTTAAAGTAAATTAGAAAAACTGAGTGCTTACTTTGGAAAACTGACTTGAGACAAAATTTTGACTATAGCCTTTTTTGTTGCAGTTTTTAGCCTAAAGTTAAAGTACTCTAAAGCCAAAGTAAAAGACTCTGTTTGTTCTGTATGTTATTTTACTTAATTTTATACAGTCTACAGTAAAGTTGTATTTGTCAAGCTCTAAGCTGTTCCCAATTACTAACCAAGCACAGGCTGCTATGTTTTAAGTTGACGTGTTGCACATGTTGCTTGCCAATAAATACAGTTGTCAGTTCATGATATTCCTCTTCTTGTAATTTCAATACTTAGTTTACACTGTTGTTAGATATAGTTTAATAAATAATGCTACATGATAAGGCTTCAAGTAGACCCTATAATCGGTGATCGGTATCGGTATCAGACGATACAGCTTCTAGTGATCGGAGATCGGTGATCGGCCCCAAAAATCCTGATCGGAGCACCCCTACTATATAAAAAGTCCATACAACCCTTTTACAATGGCAGCTTTCTGTGACGTAAAACTGAAACCAAGATTTAAAAAAAATCATATGACATACTTTTGTCAGAGCACTGTGGATTTACAATATACATAAATGTGAGCTGCAGCCTGTACACCTCAATAAAAACATTATAGGGAAACATTTTTTAAAAATCACTTTTAAAAACAAAAAAACTGCAAAGAAATTTATATAAAAAAAAATTTAAACACACTTTGGTGCAAAAAATAACACTGGGGATCACCAGGAAGAATGACATTGTGGTAAACCCAAATCGTTCTCGAAAACCTGTACTTACCAGCAACTCACTGTTTGAGTGTGCTATAAGGTCAGAAACATTATGATTACCTGTCAATTATCCAATTGCTCACCCATTTGTCATTGATTTAACACAGTGATTAGTTGGAAGTTTGCAGTTTTTCTAGTCTTTGGGCCACTGTCAGTAGATATACTGTATATTTATGATGCTGCAGCCTGCTATAGTCTATAGTGTACTATAACACCTTTATTCTATGCACAAAAACGTCCATCCCATTATTGTGACGCGACTCCGAGTCATGGTGCAGGGGATTGTGGGAAACATAGTTCTCTACCGGAAAGAGAGAATATATTGCAATATATATAGTGTATATTATTTTTAGGCCATTTCGCCCAGTCCTACACTACACAAATATGAACGTGTATATTTAAAATCTAATTGCTGTACTGTTCACACTTCACAACCTCAACAGACAGCAGAAGCAATCAGACTACAACTGTTTCAGTATTAACCTGTAAAACTTGTCTTTGACCTCCCAAACCTCTCCCACTGTTCCATTATTGCACACTTTTCAGTACCTCCCTGTATTTGAGAGCTTAAAAAAGTTAAGGCTCATGTAAAAAGCCAAAAATCAACCTTGTTCCCTAAAGGCAAATCCTGACCATCTGTCTATCATTTTTTATCCTTCAGTATGGATACTTAGTTATTGTACAATATGCTTATTAGTTTTCTTTCAAAACAGTACTATAATGTAAGGCACAGAACAAGTCAACCACGTTTAAAAGACAAGTATACCCGAGTTTTAAAAAATGGTAAAGGAACCAACTGCCCCTTGCTATCAGACCTCTCAATCAACAATGGTATTGTCCTGACCATAACTGAATGCCAAGTGTAAACTTGATGTCTTTTCTACCTCTAGGTTTAACTTTTTTGGCTATTTATATATTGCTTATTCCATGTGCCTTATTTGTTCCTTATACTCTGTAAAACTAGAGCCACACTGTCTCGTCTCTCTGTATATTTGTATATAGCAAATATGACAAAGTTTACTTTGAATCTGGAAAGCTGACAGTGCAGTTTCTGCATTACCTGAAGACTGTGTCTCTCAAGTCTCATTTCCAGAACATTGTTTTTCTCTTCCATTCTCTGCCGTTCAGACTCCAGGTCCTCGATCTTCTGTCTGCACATAAACAAAACTGGGCATTACGATGAGGATTCTGACACAAACAAAACTGCTCAGGTATTCTAGAATGTCAGCGCACCAATGAAACTTTTTGCTAGGGTTGCACTGATACCGATACCAGTATCGGGTATCGGGCCAATACTTCATTAATATACTCGTAAATAATTGCCGATACCACGCACCGATACCACTCAATGGTAATTCACTACAACAAACGTCGTAGTCAGCGGATGCAATTTATTGTCTTACCTGACTTCAATGTCTAGGGGGAGGCAACCATCCAGAAACTTAGGTTCAGAGGTCCTGCCCACAAGCTCGTGTGAAATCCAGGGCTCCAGATGGCGACTACAATGTTCGCCAGTGCGACTGGATTTTTTTTTTCCAACTAGTTTGTTCTTTCCAGTCACCAATGGCAACTGTCTCTCTCAATCCATGGGGATTTTTTTTTTAAGAAGCAAGAAACAGCTTTTAATTATGCGCAGATAGTCTCAGCCCCAGCGTTTCCCGCAACGCTTTATAGTTAAGGTGGCCGTCATGACTACGTCCCCGGCGGGGAAAATAAATAAGCATAAAAATCTTGCTGTATCCATAGACAGTAAAAGAAGACCACTTTACGATGAAGCCGAATAGCGGCATCTAAACTTCCGAACTCAAAAGAAGATGCTACAATGTTTATATGAAATAGGAACAAACACGGAAGTTCCCGACGCTTTTTGTAACTTAGCAACAATAAGCGCCGAGAAAGTGCTTTGGAAGTGAGGTTTTGATCCACTCTCAGCGCAAAAAAAAAGCGTTTGGTGGCCAGGTTATTTATTTATTTATACCGCAGAGCTCAGAGTGAAGTTGAAATCTGTTCAGCTTCTAGAACAGCGCTTTGCTCGTCAATATCGCTTCTCTTTTGCTAGCCAATCAAAATTGAGGAAGCGTTAGTCATAATGTAAATATAAAAAAAATCATTTTTGTTATCAAATAACTTATTAAACTTAGGTCTCTGGTCATATTTAAACTGAACAGCTGCAACTTTCTGTGGCGAAGCGGTGACTAGCCCACTTCAAGTGATTCAGAATTTGAACCAAACATTTTGGACACAACTACAACAAACCTGTAACAGGTTCCCTGTGGCCACCACGATTAGGTTCAAATCTTACCCTCAAGGCCAAACCTAGACCTGGACTAGAAAACTAGACTACTTCTCTGCTTATCTCATCCTCTTGTTTCATCTTTCAAAAAAAATCTCTCAAGCGTCGAAAATTCTAAAAAAGATTAAATGGCACTATACAGAACAAGAAGGGTTTCATGATTACAATATGACGAGAATTTGTTCACCAAATTAGCATAATCTGTTTAGAGTGTTGGGAATACAGAATACATGTACCTACATTACATATTCATATTACAAATTATGGGTAACTGAAAATGTCCTTCACACCCTACATGGTGAGCTGTGTATTGTATATTGGAACAGAGTTATATTGGAATAGAGTTTTGGACTGCGGCAGATTTGGAGACAAATCTCGGTGTTCGGTTCACTAAAAGAGCCTCTTGGCCCCTCGGTTCACTAAAGGAGCTCGTTTAGTGAACCAAATGGCTCTTTTAGTGAACCGAACGCTTGCTTGACTATGTTTTGTTGCATTATGCTAAGAATGCAAACAGTCTTCTCATGTCCAATACCCTGCCATGGGTAAAAACTGACATGGAGAATTCCTCAGTTCACTAAGAGCGCCCACTTCTTGCTACCACAAGCTCGCTTCTCTTAGTGAACCGAGCGGCTCTTTTAGGTGAACCGAGCACTGAAATTTGTGTCCAAATCTGCCGCAATCCAGAACTTTATTCCAAAATAATTTATTCCAATATAAAACGCACAACGTATAACAAAGCAAGTGTGCTTTAATTCAAAAACAAAACTGAATTAAATAAATTGTGACGTTGCTTTTACCTTTTGTGAGTGTTAATTCGAATTGCAGACACACATCTTCCAACTCAAATTTGTACCACTGTTTCTTTTTAGCAATGTGCACAATGGAATGGGATTAAGTAAAGATTTATTCTCTACTGTTGAATTTATTTTAAAATAACAGACACATTTCATATGTCCGACATTTACACAGGCAGTTTCACAGTTGAGCTAAAAGTTAGAATGATCACAGGGGATGGTGTCAGCTCATCATGGCGGGTGTGAAAGACTTTTGAGAAAAAAAGCGGCTATCGGCAAGCAATTAGCATTTTTTTCGATGGGAGTGTCGGGGATGTTCAAATGTTATTAATATTTTTGGCCTGGTGGGAATTCTAGTTTTAGAGAAATGGTAATTGGAATTTTTAAAAACAATAGATTACAGAAGAAAGAGGGCGGAGTATGACCATGCATTAGTGATGCGCACGTCGACCTGTGACCCGCAGGTAACCGCGGGTGACCCGCGGGTGTGAGCGGTTTTAAGGCAGACATTTTTTAAATATCGCGGGTGCGGGCGGGCGAGTCAAAAAGTCACAAAACGCATTTCATTATCAATCAAAACGTGTTGTAAATGGGGTTCGAATTACCTGTCCTCTCAATGCTGGCAAGAGCGATGCTTTGCGTTCCTGCAACCAGCGCATCGAGCGAGCGCACGTTCAGTTCAGCAGGACGCGTGCTGGAAGCGTGTCGAAATAGGCTAAACCCCGGCACGGTGGATTCCATCCTCTTTCTCCACAGTGCTTCCAAACAGCTGTCATAAATGCAGTCGACGTATATTTTTCAGTTTTGGAGTTTTCAATTTGTAGGATAAGTTACTAGTTTGGTGGAATATCAAGGTCAAGTATGCTCTGCTCTACTTCATTTTAGACAAAATTAA
Source organism: Distichodus sexfasciatus (assembly GCA_032718565.1). Taxonomy (NCBI): domain Eukaryota; kingdom Metazoa; phylum Chordata; class Actinopteri; order Characiformes; family Distichodontidae; genus Distichodus; species Distichodus sexfasciatus. The sequence continues at coordinate 206,763 of JAVGVS010000431.1, read as the reverse complement.
GTTAAAAGAAGACCTAAGTTCTACCAAGTTCATTCAAATCTGATAGAGTTCTCAGATCTGATGTTACATCAGATGTTACAGTTTTGACAACTAGTGTGTTTTGCATACATGCGCGCTTGTGTGTGTGCGAGAGAGATGTCTTTCGTGCAATTATCCGCAACCCTTCAATAAATAACGACGTAAAAATCGATCTTTCGGTTTCTTTGTTGTTGTTTGGTACACAGTTAATCTTGCATAAAATTGTGTCATCATCTTCAATGCGAATCTAGCACAAATCTATGTCAGTTATGGGTTACAGTGTCACAAATGACACTTCACTGGTAGGTTCCGTGGCAATACAGGCTCACTAGTGTTTTTTTCCCTTTTCCTCGGGTCGGGTCGCGTTTTGGGTCATTATCCACGCGTATTTTTGCGGGTTGGGCAGGGCGGTTTGAATCTTCTGACGGGTCGGTTTGGGACGGGTGTTAAAAAAGCCGACCCACGCAACACTACCGTGCATGACCGTGCCACATTCATACAGTTGTAAAAAACAAGACAATGTGGAAGTAATCCAAAGTATTGAGAATACACTACTCACATTGAGTAATCTAACAAAATATACCACAAACAGGGTTTATGCAGGAATCCCAGAGTCAAATTTACTACCTTTTTTATTACCTCCACAATATTTTTTACTACCAACACGACATCGCTGTCCTTACCTTAACCCTAGCTCTTGGGTCATCCTAACCATAACCCTTAGTCCCACCCTAATAAGGTCAACTTGACACTTCTTAAAACAAATGCCTTACAGGCCAGCACCACTGCAGAATCAGAATTCTGCTCAAATCCCTCCTACACACAGGCAGCAGAGGCTACATGCTGAGGCCTTTCACTCTGATCTAAGACCAGCTGCGGGCCTCCTTTTACACTAAGATTAGAGCCTCAGGGCCCAATATACATAAATGAGAAGACACAGCACAGTACATATTGACCCGCATCACTGACACTATTTATAAGTAATTTCTTAAAATGTGGCGCAATGCCGTATCGAATGATGTAAGCAGTCTTATCCTTGCCACATGCAAAACTTTTAGCAATCTCGGAGTCAGTGAACATGTTTTCGAATAGTTCCCCAATACCCTCATTCGAACTGTATGAGTGATGGTTGGCTGCGGTGTTCAGGCACCAGAGTACTTCAGCTCTGAGAGCTGACATTGGTAACAGTAAGGTCTGCTGTCTGTCTGCTGCAGCCGTCGTGGTGCTAGTGGCACTAGTTTGCTGCTGAGGTGGTGTGATGGCAATGTTTGTGCTCATAGCTGACCTTAAGTTTACATTTCCCCTGGTCCGTGTAGCATCACAAAACAACGAAATAGGGAACTGCTCCCCCGCACGCGAATACCCTGCTGGTGACTGGTGGATTCTCTGTGCGATTTGATTGCAGTAACGTCGTTCCAGGTTAAATTTATTGTCTTCTTGCACACACTGCAGAATGCTTCCCGGTCATTCCCCATGACCGGCTTAAGCCAGTCTTTAAATGACGGGTCATCGAGCCAAGTTTTATTAAACTTACATTTCCCCATTTCCCGTCTGTGAAAAACTAGAAGCGGCAAGTGGCTACTAGCTAATATTAGAATGTTTGCTGCGCGCAAAATGGCTTGCCGCAAAAAATTCGCGGGCGTAAATTTCAAAGTCGTGTGCGCAAATGTGAAACTCGAGAGCACAAAATTAAGAATCGAGTGCGTGGTTTTGATATTATTACGCGCGAACTGTATTTTTTTCTCTCGCGAATGTCTTTTTTCCTCTCGATGTGTTAAATGTCCTCGCGCGCACAGTAGATTACCGACGAGCGGCTTTTTGCTCGAATGAGATTTCTGCGCGCGCGGTTTGAAAGTGGGTAGGTTTTGGCAGTTTGGGGGCTGGTTTTTAGTAGCTTCTGTCTGCGAATCCTATTGGCCGATGGCTCCTGGTCTTGTGATTGACTTGTGCATCTGTGTTTATGTTGAATTGGGGACAGACAAGTGGGCAAGGGGAGCCATTGATCGCGTGCTTATTAAACGTGTAAAACCTAACTATTAAATTATAATTATAAGGTTGATAAACTATAACTTGCATTTAATCTACCTGTCGCCATTCCTCTTCATCGTCAATGTCAACTTTGGTTTTTCTGTAAAAACTGTCTGTAGTGTGCAGTCAATCACAATCGGTCAATAGGATTCGCAGGCAGAAGCTCTTTCAGACGATCTTTGGTTGAGCTGAGAGCGCAAAGTGTTTGAGATGTCGAACAACCACTGAATATGACGTCAGCATCAAACAAGCCTATAAAGTTGAGACTCATGGATTAAAGCAAAAAAAAAATCATCTGGTGGCTTTTTTTTTTTTTTACCAAATGCTCCGTGTCGCGGCCCATACCACCTTGGCCATGCATCAAATTTTCAGCGCTGTGTTGTCCATTATCCCCTAAGCCCCTAGTTGAGATACCACACAAAAGCACACCTGCCATTTTCATCTTTTTTCACCATGAACTAAATCGATCCCCGTACGGGCCAGTTCGAGGGCAGTTCTGCCTTTATAAAGCAATTTCCTCTGGGATCAAGTTTTCTGATCTGTACCTTCCTTTCTCCTTACTCTGAAGTTTGGCATGTTAAACAAGCGTGGGGAAACAGCTTGTAGCCTGTAGGCTACTGCGTAGCCATCAATATTTAAGCGAACTGCCGAAACCATAATGTTTATTTTTATTTTTAGGAAGAATAACTAAATCGTGATTAAACCAAGGAAAAAGACAGCCTTAGCAGAACTTTGTCTGCCGAAGCTTGTTTACCCCCTGCTTGTTTACCCCCAACAAAACTTTTCTTCTGATCTGCATCAGTCTCAAAATTGAGCTTTAGTGCCCTCCGTTGACGGAAATCCGTCATAGCGTCATAGACTAGAAAAATTGGATGACACGTAATTTAAACATTGATACGTTGTATATGTAACTGCAGTGCACTACAGGAAGTGCTGTATGAGGAAGTATTACTTCCATTGTCCGCCATGACTGCATTCTAAAATAAGGTAGAAAAAGAAGGTTTGGATGTTCCAAAGCCTCTGAATGTTTGGGAGCATTTCATGGAGGAGGCAGTTTTTCTCATATTTCTGACTGTGAGGCATAATTTTTCCATAAAAACTGTTCAACTGTAAAATATAAGTCACCTCATCTTAAATCAAACTTCTCTTGGGATATTTTATCAGCGCTGTCCTGCATAGTAGCTGTTTCAGTGAATGTATGATGGCTTGCGTCCACCAAACGTGGCTTTGGTGCTGATTTTAGCTTCAAGTTAAAATCTGTTCAACTTTTAGAACAGCGCTGGGCTCATCAATGTCACTTCTCTCTTGCTAGTCAATCAAAATCGAGGAAGGGGCAGGAGATGCACAATCAAGAACTCACTACAAATGCTGACGTATCTGGAGCAGCAGCTTATTTTGGCTTTACTTACACCATTTGAATAAGGCGAAAAACTACAATTATGCGATCAAACCCCTAATTGGTGGTACTCTCCCAGCTGTTTTTCTTGCACGGTTTATCTCATGCACCCAATCTCTACATCTCGATGACATATGAGCATCTATTTCAAACACTATTGCTAATGCCAAGATGTGATTTCTCTCCATTGTACAGATAATCTTGTCGGCTAAACTACCGATCTCAAAGAAACACATTACAATGTTTGCATGAAATAGGAATGAACATGGAAGTGCCCGTTGATGCTTTTCGTAACTTAGCAACAACAAGCACTCAGAGAAGCGCTCTCAGCGCAAAAAACGCATTTGGCGGACACAGGGCCCTACAGGTGGATAGGGCTGGGCTGACTATTCGACAACGTTGATTATAAAAATACTTTGATACGAAATTTTAGTGTCGGCACGTTATGTAAATGTTTTGTAACAGCAGTATGCTTAGTCCCCATTCCCTATCTAAGATGGATGGAGAAAATTGATAAAGAAACCTCAAATGTCTTAGAATCTAGTAAGCTGGGGTGGTCAAAGCCGGAGATCATTAACCCAGGTCCCTCTCCCGTGATGAGAAGAAAACCTTTGTTTGCTATCAGGAAACCTTCCAAATAGTCACCAAATTACAAGCCATCTCTATATAAAAAGAGGAGGCGATAAAATGATCAAGCAAAACACCCACACGCACACTGACACACACACACACACTTTGAATGTAGTCAATTATCTTGATTAATCCTGATTAATCTTTTTATCAGGAAGCTGCAGGCTAAATAATCAGAGGGTTATCCTCAACGCCCCCTGCGGAAAACTCCCAGCTCTGTACAAAGGAAGTTTACAAAATTTACACCTTTTCCCTTTATCTTAAAATTGTATTAGAATTTAAGTTTTAATTATTCTTTGGACATGTACAGTACATGGTATGAAATATGTAATCATGCTATTTGCGTGCTGTTTTGGTATATTTTGATACTGTATACTTTAATCAAGATCCTATGAGACTAGAACCTTGGGCATGTTGCATACTCAAATTTGTAACTGCTTGTAGACTAACTTTGATATGGGATAAGAAACAGTACATCAGAATAGCTGAATCAGGAATGTTTGGATGATGGTTAAGGACCGATGAATACAACAGTAGTCTGAAAAAGGAAACATTTGGTGACTACATTATGTGTTTAGAAAGTCTGATATGAAACGTGAATAAAGAACTGACCAACCATTCTCCCCAGGCTAAAAGGGGAGAAAGAATGTTGGACCGTCCCACTATGGGCAGAACCAGGTAATTAATATGCATAAACCTGCTCAATAAGTTTGGGACATTCTTGGGCCTGCGTCGGGTCAGCTCTCCCGAAGGGAAAGTCCTGAATCATGAGAAGGAGAGCGGCTGCCTAGAACTCGCCGAGAATATTTCGAACTCACAACTCTTCAACCGTCCTGATCAACTCAACTCTCATTGCATCAAACTTCATGCTGGTACCAGCATTCTTGCCTATTTATATTTTGCCTATCTGGCTGTTGTGGTGGTTATTTCTAATACACTACTAGATCCTAATCCCTGTGCTAGGTGCATGCTCCCCGAACAGGCACAAAAGGGGGTGTGAACACATTTGAGTTGGTTCAGTTTATTATTTCATGATGTTTATTCATTTAATTTCATCTCTCCATTCCATTAACCTCACCATATTACACCTTCGTCTGAAACATGTAAGTTGTCTTGTTATGTCGTAGTTTAGGAATAAACGCCTGTCTGATAAAACTTCAGTTTGCGACATGGTTCATGCTTGCTCTGAAGAGTCCCTTATCCCGTTTCGACCTTGCTACCATGCTCTATAAAATGACTTAAGTGAGTGATTATTTGCCACACACCACAGCACAGCACACAGTGCACCACAACGAAATGTGACCTCTTCATTTGACCCATTGTAAAGGAGCAGTGGGCAGCTAACAAGGGCAGCGCCGGGGAAGCAGTGCTTGGGGACGGTACCTTGCTCATGAAAACCTCAGTGGTAACTTTACTGGCCCTGGATTTGAACCTGTGACCTTCCGATCACAGGGTGAACACCCTGCCGTTACGCCACCAACTGCTTAAATCTTTAATTCGTAACGTGATTCCTATTTAATGGCCTTAGTAGGCATTTAGCTACTGAGTTATATCTATGGTGACTCATATTTGCTGACAGTGGTAACAATATTTTACTTTGACAAATATTATCAGCAAATCGATAGTGATATTGTAATCAGTGTATATCACATCAAAATACATTGATATTAACTGGGCACAATACCTGATCAATTACTATCTTTTGGATGAATCAGAATATTTGAGCTAATAACCTAATTAATTCCCTATTTCTCCTACATTTCCTTTACATTGCAATAAACAAGTCAAACAAGAACAATTTAAATAGGTCAATATTACAAGTGGTTTCTCCACATTCAACACAAAACATCACTTTTAATAACTACTGCAGTCTCAAAATTATTGAAATCAGGTGTTGTCTCAAGCACACCTGCTCTTTAGTTGCATCAGGTGCGCATGAGCTAGAATTAATCAAATACCTCAACTGGCTAAAGGTATGTTTCACAGTGACGTTTGACTGCATGGTAGAAACATGGATAAGTCAAAAGAATTTTAGAGAAGAGATCATTGCCTTGCACAAACAAGAAAAAGAATACAAAAAGATATCAAAGGCACTGAATGTTCCTAGAGATATCATTGAAAGCATAGCTTGCAAGTTAATGCTACACTATCTGGATGTGGCAGCAAGAGGAAGCTAACAGCTGCCACCAGATTTCTGAGAAGGCAGGTGGACAAAAACCCTCAAGTGAGTGACTGCAAAAGACCTGCAGCATGACTTGGTGGCAGCAGGCATTGAGGTTTCCACAGCAAGGCGCATACTAAATGCTGATGGGTTCCATGCCAGAACTCCGAGACAAACACCACTACTGAACTAAAAGCACAAGAAAAATGCTCAAACCCATATGAATAATGCCACAGAAGTGTTAAGATTCTGTTCTGTGGAGTGATGAAACAAACGAACTTTTCGGGCCAATAGATCAGCATACCATCTGGAGGAGGAAGATTGAAGCATATGCTGTACAGTACATCTTGCCTACAGTGAAGCATGGCGGTGGCTCGGTTATGTTCTGGGGTTGCTTTACTTCTTCTGGCACTAGAAACATGCAGCAAATAAAAGGCAAAAAAATGACATAAGAAAATGTCATGCCATTTATGATGAAGCTGAAGCTTGGGCGTCTCTGGACTCTCCAATAGAAAAATGATTCCAAGCATAGCTCAAAGTCCCCCCCAGGCTGTTTTCAGAAAAAGTCCTGGAGGCCTTCACAGTCGCCTGACTTGAATCCCATAGAAAATCTCGGGTGGAATTGCAGCATGCGAACCCAAGAACATTACTGAGCTGCAGGCATGAAGAATGGGCTAAGATCCCTCTGATTGTTTACAACTACTACTGCAGACTGTAGCCTAAATCGTTCTTTGCTCACTGATGTAAGCCTAACTATAACCTACCTTTGCCAGTAATTACGTTAAAAATGTTTTTCTACCTATGAAATCATTCCATGTTTTAGCATGGAATGAATTAATTCCATAAATTCATTTCAAATAGGTCTACTGAAGTGATTAAGTAAAAAATATTGCGTTGATTATTAACTCCAGTCTAACACAGAAATCTTATTGAATTTGAGGACCAATATCTCTGAACAGGTGCATGACAAATCCGGTCTAGTGTGGAAAAAATCAACACAGCAATAACTTATAATCGCGTATTTCAAATGTGCTATTATTCATGTGCTTTATGTTAATTTTAATTGAGGAATGAATGAATGAATTAAGCAAGGTGTTCTTTTTGAGTTGAGAAAGTTTTTTTGTTAAGGAATAATGCTCTTAAGAAACATTTTAAAAACTGAAATGTTAATGAGAAAAATTTAGATTTTTGGTGGGGGTGAACTGTTATATTAAATGACTAACTGAAAAATAATTGCTTATCAATAAATTTATTAGATTAATCAAACAATTCTTTGTTAGATTAGTTGCTTTTTTTTTGCTAGATTCATTGTTTAAAGATCATTTGGGACAGCACTACTGATGGACATGACTGGATTCTCGTGATCATTTGGACAAGGTGTGAATTAATTTTTTCGCTAGAAACCTATAAACACTGAGGTGAAACTCACGCGTAGCGTCACGTAAAGCATGCTCTGTGTAACAAGCACTACCCGGGCGTGTGTTCAAGGTTGCCATACCTTGCCTGGAATAAAGACCATTTTATTTTACGTTTGCAGGAGCTGTTCTTATTGACACTTATGGTAAGTTTTCAAAAATGTTGATTAATTAATCTGAGTTCTTTTCAAAGGTTAAACAGGACCAAGTGTGCAAACACCCTCAACAAAACAATATTACTAACTATTGTTACAGGTGAGGTGCTGGTACCCTGTATATCTTTTCAACGAGCAACTCCTCTGTGCTTTTGCTGACTGGCACACCAGTCAGATTAACCATAATTTCCATGAGTCAAGTAATTAATTTTGGTTCTGTTAAATCACAGTTGTTCTATTTCAGTGTATGAATTAAGCTGATGTACAGTTGAAAGCCTGTTTTTAAACATATACAGTACTGTGCAAAAGTTTTAGGCAGGTGTGAAAAAATGCTGTAAACAAAGAATGCTTTCAAAAATGGAAGTGTTAATCATTTATTTTCATCAATCAACAAAATGCAGTGAATGAAGAAAAGAGAAATCTAAATCAAATCAATATTTGGCGTGACCACCCTTTGCCTTCAAAACAGCATCAATTCTTCTAGGTACACTTGCACACAGTTTTTGAAGGAAATCGACTGGTAGATTTCCAAATATCTTGGAGAACTAACCACAGATCTATAATCATATAATCCTGCAAAATAATATAATGACTACAAAATAATATAATGACTATAATCCTACAAAATCCCTGACTTTGTGCAAGTGTACCTAGAAGAATTGATCCTGGTTTGAAGGCAAAATGTAGTAACACCAAATATTTGTTCGCTCACTTTGCATTTTGTAAACTGATAAAAATAAACAATCATTATTTATATTTCTGAAAGCATTCTTTGTTTACAGCATTTTTTCACACCTGCCTAAAACTTTTGGACAGTACTGTAAATAATCAGTGTACCACACAGTGCGTGTGCTGGAATAAGAACACTATTGGTTTGAGCAGACTGTTAGAGGGGCAAATAGTTTATTTCACGGGTTTCAAAAAACTGAACTTCTAAAGAATTTACTCAAGAATTTAATCAATTTATAAATAAATGAAACAATGTCTATTTTAAGCTTTGAAGAACATGAGTCATTTGACATTTACTTATAAATATATAAAAGTATGTATAAGTTGGGTCGGTGGGTAGGGGTTAGAGAGAGAGGAAGGAACGAAAAGGAGAAAGAAAAAGACAGTACTTGAGGACAGGTACCTTCTGAGCTTGCAATTTGAACATGCCAGCCTCTTCTTGGGCTTTAAACAGCTGATTCTAGAAGAAAGTGACAAGGCAAGGTGAGAAACACGTGCGGTCACCATTTTCCATAAACTTCTATAAATTAGTTTTCTTATAGAGGAAGTATGTACATTGAGGGATGTGACATCTTTACCTCCATCTCTGCATTGTGAGCCTGGACCTTCTGCAACATGTCTTCAGCCTCCTTAGCTCTTCGCATTAGCTGGGGCGAGTACTCACTAGCAGCCAGTTCGGTATCATACGACTCCAGAATTGCTCTCATGCCATCCCGCTCCTATAACAGGCACACGCCATTTTTCTCTATCACAACTACAAAAAAGCAACAAATTCGTGGTTCCTGACTTACAGAAGTGCTGTAGAAGTCCTGTTCTACATTCTGATAGATGACAGCTGCATTCTTTTGTAACTAAGACACTTGCCTGAACTCAGTTGATATGCCACCTTACAACGTATGGTGGGGGAGACTTTATACCCAAGGTTAAACCAACACAATGTAGTTTTTCAGCCTTCAAACTACATTTTCAAGATCATTCTGATGGTACATCAACTCATGAAAAGTTCAAGTACACTTTTATCATTGCTTGAGAGCATCTGCAACTGGCACTATACAACTTTGGGGTTCGGGCAGGCGCTGTTACTGTTGGACTAGTAAGTATACATTCTTTGCTTACCATCTATATCTAGTCCGTTTGAGCTTGCAGATTTACTGAAGTCAGATTTACTGAAGTCATAGCCCTCCGTTTATGTCCATAAATCAAGTTATTCAAGTAGTAGCCTACAGCAATTTATTAAACCGGTAGCTAACATGCTACATACAGTAGTTGTAGATACAGTAGTTAGCATGCTAGCTATCACTATTCACATTTTGACTTGCGAGCATTGAAAGTAATACAGACCAAAATGTTGGGGCGTAAACGTGTAGTTTACCCCTGTAGAAAGTACCAAAGATAGATTACTAATATTATATTATTGTGGGATTTATCATCTTCTGAGCTGACATGTACACTTGACTTTGTGGTTTCAGATGATTGTTGTTAGCCTGGCTAACAACTGAGGCCTGATTACCACTAATGAAGTTAACAATCAGTTGGAAATGCTGCTGGTGTGCAACAATGAAAAAATCTCTAATAAAAAGGTCATATTAAGGTCTCCAGTCCAAATCGAGGGTCTGACTGAGAACCGACAGATGTGTGTGTAAAACACATACCTTGGTTAGCAGCAAGACCCTTTTCTGCAGGCGGCGCACCAGAGCATCCTGATTTTCTCGCTTCTTCTGTTCCTCCAGGACTTTGGAGTGGTGCTCAGACAACTCCATCTGCAGCTGAGATCGGGCTTTCTCCCCTGTACGAAGACTAAAGGAACAGACACAGACACTTGAAGCTTCTGTTTACTCACTCGTTTGTTTGTTCTAATGAGAACTTGGAAAATGGTACATTTTTACTTATGCTGGTGTTTGAAATCGGGCTTGAAATTGTGGGATTCCATTAAAGACTACCCAGTTAATAACCTTTTGGATATAGGACACAGCAAGATCTTATACAAATTTTATTAAGTTACAATGCTAACAACAATGTCCAAGTATGGCCTAAAATAATATTGTGATATTTCTAAGCTATATTGCGATATACAATATATATCTCGATATATATCTCTTTCTGAGCTACCACCATCCCATGTGCATGGCTCGGAGGCGCTTCACAATAATCTGATGGACGCATGTCCGAAATAAACACTGAAAATATCAAGTAAATAGCTGTATTGTGAGTTTGCCAGCTAGAATATTGTCTGTTATAAAAGGGAAGATTTGACTGAACTGCATTTTAGAGAGTAGTGGCGATCCACACGAGAGGCACCAGCGTCCACAGAAAAGGCCATGTTTACATTGCGAAAAATGTCATTCATGGGTTTTCACACAATTACTTCTGTTTTTGTGCAAGGAATTACTCACAAATACTTCCACACACAGAGAAATCAGGTCTTGCCTTGATTGTGCCACTGAATACATTGTGCATCACTAATAAATGTGACCCCGCCTGTGAAAACCCGGCTAAAATCGCCAAATTTAATTATGAAATAAAGAGCGTCAAAGTAGTCACAGCAAGAAAAATGTCAACAATATGCCATATGAGTTTACTGCAGTAAATGATAGATTATGTACTGAGGTTTTTGGATGTAATGTTTGAAATGTAATTTCTAACAGGATAAATAGCGAAATTTGTGATTTTATTCACCTTACGTTTCCATTTTCCACCAGAAAATACCGGAGGTTGGCTTCGTAAACATTGCTTTTCTAACGTCTTTGGGATTACTTTATGTGCAAAAACAACTGGTGATTTGGGTGTTATTCGGTTTAGGAACTACTGTTCTATCATTATAAAGTGCATACAGAGGAAGGTTAAAGGAAGGAAGGTTGCAAGGCACGCTCCCTGTGCAAGATTGCAAGGCACGCTCCCTGTGCAAGCAGGTGGTCACGTTGGTTATGTTGACAGAAGTTAGGCTATTAGCAGGCGCTGCGTAATATCATTGCGCCTGCTGCACCCATGGTACGGCAGCAAAATTCCTTGATTATTACGCCGGAATGAGAGTATAGTTCCTAGCCATATCAGCCTATAAAATCGCAACTTTTCATTTTCCGCCAGTCTTAGTACACGATGCAACTACAGAAGAGTCAAGTTTTAAATAGGAAAAATATCGAAACTCTTTAGTCATTTTATAGTGAGATGCTAATGGTCTAATCGGATTCAATTATTTATGCTAAGCTATGCTAAAAGTGCTACCGCCAGACCCGGCGATCGGCTGAATGGATTCAAAAAAGGTAAAACACAAATATATAACTCTACGGGAGTTGGAAAAAAAAGTGGAGTGTTCCTTTAAGATCAATGTGTATCCGCGGCAGTCACGTCAGGTAAAGAGGAGGTAGAAAAATTGCGACTTTAGCCAGGTTCCGCTTTCTGTGTGTGTTGCTTTGTGTCACTGTGTACACATCAGAAACAGTGCTTTGTTTTCGGTAGATGAACGTTTTGTCAATCTAACCAGGCTATTTCACTGACATTTTATGCTTGGTATCTCTCAAAAAAAAAAAAAAAAAAAGACATAAAAAAAAAAATTCACATCTTGAAGATTTTAGATTGTAGAGCGAGTTCTGACTGTGTTTGTTATTTGTTTTCTATTATCCAGAGTACAGTCCAAATGTTACACAAATGCCCAGGAGGCCGATGAAATGTAGCCTATCTACTGATTTTACTAATTACAGAAAGTGACACGATTTGTGTTTGAAAATTGTTTCGATTATCAAGTTTGTGGTACCACTCCCTCATTCATTTCAGTGTAATTGGTATGCTTTTTCGCCACGCATAAATAGACCCTAACCCTAACCCTAACCCTAACCCTAACCCTAGAGGTAGACAATTATGTAAACAATGTCTAAGGTAAGTGTGTGGCACTTACGCACAGGCAGGATTTAACCATATTGGGAATATACACCACCTGCTTGTGAGTGTGTAGTTCTGCTGCTTCAGACTGAGTTCTCTCTGTTGGACCTGTCTTACTTCCATGGACAAGTCTTCTGGTTTCCTATGCAAAAAAAAACATTTTTTTAACAAAAAACATTTTCAAGTTGGATATAACGAAACAAATGACTCATAGTAGCAAACAAAGGCTTAAATCAAAATATGCTGCTTCTACCAGCTTCAAAGTGAGCACCCAGCCAAGGCAATAAACATCAATTCAATAGACTAATTCAGGGGTTTTCAACTGGGCCTGTCCTAGGGACCACCATTTAGTAGTCTATGCCCCAGTGTGTTCTAGTGTGGAGGTGGGGTATTTATTTCTATTATTTTTTAGATATTTGCATTAAAATCATTATTCATAAAATGTCTAGTGAAAAATTTCATCTTGGACAAAAAAAGATTTAAGTAGTGAAACTGGTCTGCATGTCACAGACCACGTGCATTGCTGGTTGAAAACGTCTACAGTAATCAACAGTACACAAAAGAGCTTCCAGAATATCCCTAAGTGCTGCTTAAAGGGGTGGACCATCTTATATGACCATTAGGTTTTCTACCATATATTAACAGTTTATAAAACATAAACTCTAAACTAGAAGCAGAAAAGGGGACTGTGCAATTTATTTACATGTGGTACAATTATGATTCTGGAATTGTCTTTTTGCATTGAATATGCATATGACCTGCAGCAGTTCAATATAAAAATTCTAGACAGACAATCTATTTAACAATAATGGAATCTTTATAAAGCCTAAGTTGACTATGTGAGATGTTCAATAATATGTGCAACCATCATAACATCAGTCACGGAGAAAAGAACGATCAGTAATATGCGCAAACAGTGTTCAATATTATGTGCAAATATCGTAAGAACAGTCAAGTGGAGAAAATCAGTAATAGGTGCAAATAATCTTCAACAATACCTGCAAATACTATAACACCAGTCAAGTGGAGAAAACTACAATTTCCATTATGGAATACAATCAGGCGGCATGGTAAGTGCAGGTTAGTGCTGGCGCCTCACAGCAAAAAGGTCCTGGGTTCGAGTCCCAGGTCGGCTGTGGGGCGGTTCTGTGTAGAGATTGTGTGCTTTCCCTGTGTTCACGTCTGGCAGTTCTGTTTTCCTCCCACAGTCAAAAGGCATATAGAAGACACCTGGTGCCGTTAAGGGTGGGGCACTTAACCAGAATATGCTTTACTGATCGCGCCATGGAGCAGAACTGATAGGACGGAGGAACATCTCCTTGTAGCAGGAAGCCATGTGTGATCCTGGAATGTCCAATACGGCATCTTGTATAGATTGTTAAATTTCGTGTCGACTATAAAATACTCCTCTTGACTTATAAAGCTCTAAATGGTGTTGCACCGCAGTATGTGAGTGACCTCATTTACAACAGCAGTCTGACGCGTACGCCTCGATCGCAAGACGCAGGTCTTTTAGTAATACCCAGAATAAAGAACATTACCATGGAGGGAACAGCATTTGCTTATAAAGCACCACAGTTGTGCAATAAACTTCCTATTAGTGATCGGAGCTCAGAAACAATCTCTGCTTTTAAGTCAAGGCTTAAGACCTACCTGTTTAGTCAGTCTTTTGGATATTAAAGTCCCTTTTTTTTAGGTAAAGGCGAGATCTGGGGGTTCATGGTTAAAGGTAAAAGGGGGGATTGGTGCTGTCATACTACCACTCTGCTGATCGCTCAAGTTTGCAGACGGTGGTTTGGTGCGATGCCGAGATTCCTGGAAGCCCTTATGTCCGTGCTTCCAGCTCTCTCTTTTTAGCTAGGCTGCCATAGTTACTTTAGCACTGCCGGAGGTTGGGTGTAGGGCATGAACTCTCTTCTCTTCTTTTTTCCGAACTGTTCCTGAGCTGATCCCGAGCTGACGCTGACTGACTGAACCCTCATCAGGACTCTATGGAGACATCATCTGAACTCTGCTGGGATTTTTTGGACCCTATGGACCTGAACTGAATTAGCAGTTTAATATTGAACTAGCTGGTTGTTGACAATTCTCTCCGGCCGGTGTGTCAGGAACTGTTAGTTAATCTGGTCCAGGCCAACTGCAATGTCTCAGGAGGTTCTTACTGAGATTAAGAGTTCCTCCATTGAGAGGCTGGTTATGCGGCTCTAGGTTGTAGTGTTGCACGGGTTGGCTTTTTTTAACACCCGTCCCAAACCGACCCGTCAGGAGATCCAAACCGCCCTGCCCAACCTGCAAAAATATGCGTGGATAATGACCCAAAACCCAACCCGACCCGACCCGAGGAAAAGGGAAAAAAACACCAGTGAGCCTGTATTGCCATGGAACCTACTAATGAAGTGTCATTTGTGACACTGTAACGCATAACTGACATAGATTTGCGCTAGATTCGCATTGAAGCTGATGACACAATTTTATGCAAGATTAACTGTGTACCAAACAACAACAAAGAAACCGAAAGATCGATTTTTACATTGTTATTTATTGAAGGATTGCGGATAATTGCATGAAAGACATCTCTCTCGCACACACAAGCGCGCATGTATGCAAAACACACTAGTTGTCAAAACTGTAACATCTGATGTAACATCAGATCTGAGAACTCTATCACATATGAATGAACTTAGTGAACTCTATCAGTAGGGGTGGGCGATTTTTTCGATTTTATCGATTAATTCGAATTTACAGTTCAGGACGATGTGTTTTTATGAAAATCGATTTTCAAAGCCAAATCAAAGTCAACTTTATTGTCATCTCTGCTATATGCTGTACAGATACATAGAGAGACGAGACGACGTGGCTCCAGGTTATTTCCAGTGCAAACAAACAAAGAACAGTAGAACAGAGAATAGAGAAATAAATAGGCAGTGGCACGACTAGGCATATGGGATAGACAATAAATAAGTAGAAATACTAAAATATACATTAAACAACAGTACATTTTAAACCAGACAATATGCAATATACCTTTTAAACTAGACAGGGAGTTTTATATATAATTAGAGGCTAGAAACAGACATAGAGGTAAAAAAAATTTGTCAAGTCAGGATGCAGTATTCTTAACAGGTTGAAATTGACATTTACACTGAGTGTGCAAGAGGTAGAGTTATAATAGACAGATACTATATCTGGACTATTTTCAAGTACAATGTTCAGTATATGTGCAAATATGCAAACATTTAAACAGGTGCAAATTGACATTTTTAATTGGATGTAGAAGGTTATAATATGACAGATACTATATTCAGCTATTTATGTGTACAGTGTTCAGTGTATGTGCAAACATTTGTACAGCAGCGTATAATGTTTGTGCAAATAAGTGGCAGCAGTGCAGTATCATAACAGTAGTTATTGTGCATCAAAGTGACGGTGGTGTGTAAAGTAAAGTGCAGCGGTGCAACAGAATCAGTTTCTCCAGCTGGTCAGGACGCTCTCTATGGTGCCCCTGTAGAATGCGGTGAGGGTGGGAGGGGGCAGGTTGGCTCGCTTCAGCCGTCTCAGGAAGTGGAGACGCTGCTGGGCCTTTTTGGTGATGGAGGTGGTGTTGGTGGTCCAGGTGAGATCGTCTGAGATGTGAACTCCCAGGAACTTGGTGGTTTTTACAGTCTCAACCGTGGAACCGTGGATGCTGAGTGGTGTGTGGGTGGAGCGAGTTCTCCTGAAGTCGACGATCACTTCCTTTGTTTTGTCCACATTCAGCGACAGGTTGTTCTCATTGCACCAGGCAGCCAGCTGCTGAACCTCATCTCTATACGCCGACTCATCGTTGTTGCTGATGAGCCCCACCACGGTTGTGTCATCGGCGAATTTGATGATGTGGTTTGAGCTGTGCAGGGCGGTGCAGTCGTGAGTCAGGAGTGTGAACAAAAGTGGGCTGAGAACGCAGCCCTGAGGAGCTCCGGTACTCAGCCTGATGGTGCTGGAAACGTTGTCGCCGATTCGGACGCACTGAAGTCTCTCTGACAGGAAATCCAGAATCCAGTTACAGAGTGAGGTGCTCAGTCCCAGCTTGCTCAGTTTCACACACAGTCTTTGGGGGATGATGGTGTTGAATGCTGAACTAAAGTCTATGAACAGCAATCTAACATAAGAGTCTTTATTGTCCAAGTGTGACAGCGAAAGGTGAAGTGCAGTGGATATCGCGTCCTCAGTCGACCTGTTTGTGCGATAGGCAAACTGCAGAGGGTCCAGTGAGTGGGGGAGGTTGCTTTTCACCTGTGCCATGACAAGTCTCTCAAGGCACTTCATGGTGATGGGGGTCAGAGCGATGGGCCGGTAGTCATTCAGGCAGGAAACTGATGATTTTTTTGGCACTGGGATGATGGTGGTGGACTTGAAGCACGCTGGGACGATCATCTGGCTCAGCGAAGTGTTGAAGATGTCCGTGAACACCTCGGCTAGCTGGTCAGCGCAGTCCCTCAGCACACGACCTGGAATGTTGTCTGGACCGGCAGCTTTTCGTGGGTTGACCTTGGTGAAGGTTCTCCTCACGTCAGCTGCAGGCAGAGAGATGGTCTGGTCGGTGATGGGAGGCGTTGCTTTTGTCGTCTGCGTGTTGTTCAGTGCATCAAACCGTGCGTAGAACTTGTTCAGTTCCTCAGGGAGTGTGGCATCCCCCTCACAGCTGCTTGGTGCTGGCTTGTATTGGGTGACAGCCTGGATGCCCTGCCATAGACTGCGAGTCTTTTGTGTCGTTGAAATGGTTCTGGATCTTTTTTGCGTGCGCTCGCTTTGCTTGACGGATAGAGCGAGAGAGGTTAACCCTGGCTGTTCTGAGGACAGCTTTACTCTCGGACCGGAAAGCAGCATCTCTCTCTCTCAGCAGCGCACGCACCTGTGCTGTGAACCAGGGCTTCTCGTTGGCTCTATTAGTGATGTTCTTCAGGACGGTAACATCCTCTATGCACTTGGAGATGTAGCAAGTCACAGATTCTGCAAACTCGTCCAGGTTGATGCAGCCATCGTACGTCGCCGCCTTTTTAAAAACATTCCAGTCCGTGCACTCAAAACAGTCCTGGAGTGCTGAGACAGCTCCACTGGGCCAGACTCTGATGGTCTTCCTGGCAGGTCTTGTGCGTTTCAGCAGCGTTGAGTATGCGGGCAGCAGCATCACTGTAGCGTGGTCTGAAGAGCCGACGTGTGGGCGCGCTGCTGCTTTGTAGGCACCACGCACGTTGGTGTAAACTTTATCCAGGCAGTTCTCCCCTCTCGTAGCAAAGTCCACATGTTGATGGAATTTGGGGAGAACGGACTTCAGGTTCGCGTGGTTGAAGTTGCCGGCAATGATGAGAAATCCGTCCGGGTGCGCGGTCTGGAGCTTGTTGATAGCCTCGTACAGGTCAGCTAGCGCCAGGTTAGCATTAGCGCTAGGCGGCAGGTACACGGCTACGATTAGCAGCACGGAAAATTCTCTCGGCAGGTAGAACTATAACTTATTTTACACGCGAGCGCCAAAAGCGGAACTAATGCGTCGCATCGTTCTACACGGGTAAATTAGCGCGGCGCACCCAAACACTGTAGCAGATTCACAACCAACATGGCAACAACAGGGGAAACGTAGGAGCTTGTGCCCAAGAAAGGTGTTGCTACATCTGTATTATGGAATTGGTTCGGTTTTGAGCCGTCGGACACAGACTAAACAAGTTCTCGTTGCAAGGTCTGTTTAAAAACTGTTGCAACCAAAGGAAGCAGCAAGACAAATTTATTCCAGCACCTAAAGCAGAGGCACGCAGCCGAGTAGGAGAAGTGCAGCTCCAAGCGAAATGAAAATAGCCGCAGCCCCAGCACAACACTCAAAGTTAAGCAAGCAACCGTCCCTGTGTGCCATATGATAAGAACGGGTCACAGTGGAAGGCGATAACAAATGCTGTCGCGATGTACAGTATATAGGGCCCTATGACGGAATCGCGGAATTCAACAAATAAAATGGAATCGGTTGTAAAACACGGAATGTCGTATAACTGGCTGATATCAGTGTGTGGGCAAAGCAAAGCAATGGTTTCTAATACATTTTGGCCGCTGCGGCCCCCTGTACGTGTTATCTGTTGAGGCGGGACTCAGCTTTCCACACACACAAACGCACACACACAGAGGGGGAAACGTCAACGGTCAGCTATGGCCAAGAGGCTGAAACACCGAAGTCGTCAAAAAAATTACAGAATTCGAGTGTTAGTGCTAAGTTTAGAGCAGAACAATACCCAAATGATTTTTATGAATCGGGAGAACAACTCTTTTGTAAGCTTTGCCAGCACACGATAGACTGCACCTGCAAGAACACGTGATGACCACTTACAGTCAAAAACTTGCATCAGAAATGTTTCGTTTTGCACGAAAAAATGAAGGTTTTTTGTTGTTTACAGGTAAAGGTTTTACCATAGAAGAAAATGTTGAATTTGAATGAACTTAGTAGAACTTAGGTCTTCTTTTAACTTAATTTTGTCTAAAATGAAGTAGAGCAGAGCACACTTGACCGTGATATTCCACCAAACTAGTAGCTTATCCTACAAACTGAAAACTCCAAAACTGAAAAATATACGCCGACTGCATTTATGACAGCTGTTTGGAAGCACTGTGGAGAAAGAGGATGGAATCCACCGTGCCGGGGTTTAGCCTATTTCGACGCGCTTCCAGCACGCGACCTGCTGAACTGAACGCGTGCTTGCACAATGCGCTGGTTGCAGGAACGCAAAGCATCGCTCTTGCCAGCACTGAGAGGACAGGTATTTCGAACCCTGTTTACAACGCGTTTTGATCGATAATGAAATGCATTTTGTAACTTTTTGACCCGCCTGCCCGCACCCACGATATTTAAAAAATGTCTGCCCTACAACCGCCCGCACCCGCGGGTCACGGGTCGACCCGCGGGTCACGGGTCGACCCGCGGGTCACGGGTCGACCCGCGCATCACTACTAGGCTGTCATCGCTCTTTTGACCGTAGAGCTTGGAAGGCAAGACCGCTGTTCTCCAAGGACAAGGTTTCTGCAAGTTTATTGGCAATTCCTTCGGCTGTTGTCAGTAGTTTGTTTTGAACACGAAGGTGCTGTATTCATATACCAGTCCCTTTCCCCTTCATGTTTCTAATCAAAGTCCAGATCTTTCTCAGAGATGCTTTGGGTGTTGGATTTGAGATGTATGTCCTCCAGCTTTTGTTTCATTAATGGGCCTAAATGCCTTTGATTTTCAGTTTGCTAAAGTTTTCTTCTGTTTGGTGTTTATTGAACGGGCTCTCTGCCTTTTTTCTGGCTTTTATGGCTCTTTTACAGTTGTCGTTAAACCAGGGATTAGATCAACAATGCAGTCTAGCGATTGTGATTAAAGATTCTGTGAAACTCTTTACGGGGCCTTAATGTGACTGGGATCCTTGAGAGGGCAGGTCACTGCACAGGTTTCGAAAGGCAGACCAATCTGTTCATTTAAATTGCCACCTTGGTGAACTCTGGCTTATGTCCATTTCGGTAGTTGCTATCAAGAGGGGGAAGTGGTTGCTACCGCAGAGGTGACTCCACGTCTGCCAGGAGAAATCAAGTAGTAATTCTGGAGTGTATATATAGACATATCTATAGATGTATGTGCTGTGTTCTGGGTGTAGGAACCGTCGTTCCAGAGACAAAGTACATTCTTTCTAATGAAATCTTCTAGTGTCTTGCCCTTAATATCAGTGCAATGGCCTCTCCACATGGGATTGTGGACACTGAAATCGTCTACAAGTACAATGGGTGATGGTAGTTGTCCAAGTCTTGTAGAGTTGTATTCATATCTGGTGGTATATAGATGGAGGCCAGCGTTATGGTTTTCTGGAGAGTCAATCTCACTGCCACTACTTGTAGGTTAGTTCTTATCATGAGACAACTATGAATGACATCCGTTCTTGCGAGGACGGCTTGCAGCTCAGGAAAGTTTGCTGTAAAACTACGACAGTTGTACTGGACGATGTGATTAGTAGCAGCAGATCGGTTTATTCTTGCATCATGCGGAGCTAGATTTTGCCGAATGTCATGTCATGAACATGAAACTATTTATGAATATTTTTTTATCTTATTGTATCGAAAGGATGGAGATGGAAGCTGAAGGTGACTATTCTTGGCTTTAGTTTTTTTTTCTTTTTCTCTATATGCTCACCACCAAAACATAGTCCAACACAACAAACTCCATAACTATCTAATAAATTATTCCAGACACCTCCCGCAGTCACAAACCCATTTAAATAACGATTGACAGAAGAGGAGTAAGACACACAAACATTCGAGCATGCACACACACAGAGGTACAGGCACTGCGAAAACAGGGGAACACTTTGGGAATACAAGGGACAGTCCAAAAGGGGGTAAATACCCTTGGAGCTCTTAGTTTACCCTGGACAGCAGCTGACAAAAAAGCGCACCTCTTTACAACAAACACTCTCCCTGTTGGTTGTCTTCTTCATTTAAATCATCCCATTCTATAGGCTTATTCGCAAATGCAACGTCAATCTTCATTTTCACCAGAGAAGGAGAAACACACGGATGTCTTCTAAGCACCTCACAATGCACTAAGAGAGCATGGCGTTCTCTAAGAGAGTTTTCTTAGCATTATCCATTATACTAGCTTGTCATTCCACTGTTTTAGAGCAGAGTAGTTGCAAGGTAAGTATGGATTATTAAATTCTTTGCTTCAGCACAGTCTTTTCACTCTTCCACTCCTTGTCTCTTGTTCACCAAAATAAACTTAATTAATTGTAAATGGAAGCGTTGTACTCACAATACAGCTGTTTACTTGATATTATCCCAGATGCACGTCCATTGCATTATTACGATGCAGCTCCGAGTCGTGCTGCATAGGATTATGGGAAATGTAGTTCTCTCCCAAAAAGAGAGATATATTCTCAACAGGAAAAGTATACTGTTCAGTCAATCTTTAAAAATAAACAGCATCCTTGAGACAATTTCACTGAAGCATGTTTAAGTCCCATAAGTCCCATAGGCCCTTTTGCATGGGAATTCAAATTTTTCTCGGAAAGTATGTGTCTGTTGTAGCTGTTACAAAGTGTAACTCAATCGCAACTAAATGTATCAATAATACAGTTTAATTACTGTATTCGCTGCAGCGCAGTTGGCCACTGCCTGCTTGTGGCGCAGCCAGAAGTGAAACGATCCAGATTACAGATTACTATTTACAGTATATATTGTGGGTGGCCTGGTGTTGGCGACTCTAAATTGGCCCTATAAGGTGTGATTGTGAGTGTGTGCGCCCTGGGGTGTGTTGGCGTCTGCCCATGATTGGTCCCTGCCTTGCGCTCGTAAGTTCCCGGGAATGAAAGAGTATATCTCATGATATTTACATATCAGTGTAGCCAGATTTTCTTGTTTTGTTTCAAAATTCTTTTTAGGACATTTCTAGTCTACAACTAATTTGCAATCTGACTTTCCAGCCAATCAAAAAAAGGTGGGGGGTGGGAGTGGTTCAGATAGGTGTTGATGTGTTCTTTTGGCCATGCCACCCTCTAGTGTTATGAAAACACTGGAAAAAGGCTTTGAGACTATCTCTGAAAAAATGTAGATATAAAGATAAAACCAAAGTGAGTACATAAGTGTTTTTATGATTCAATTGTTTCAGACATCTTCAAACATGAAGTATAAGACATTTTTCTGAATGCAAAGCATCAAACGTTTTAAGCATTACTTGGAAAGGCTTTTAAAATGTGTGCATTACCAATTTAATATACACATGCAAATATAACTTGAATATATGCAGTCTTATTGAAGAACAATGTGCTTTATTTCTCACTTACAACCCCTAAAAGTACATTTAATGTATCGTAATATAAGATTTTTTGAAAGGTGTTAACGGGTAAGAGACAATGATTATCTTTATTATTAATAATAATGCTAATCCATTTGTGACTGGTATGAGCTCCAGCCACCCAAGGCCAGATCTGAGCTATTTTTATCTGAGATCAGGATATTTCTGCAGAAAAGTGCTATATGTTAGGTCCCCTGCACTGATTGGACTGTACCTTAGACAGGACAGTAGGCTATATTTCAGCCAACATCCTTAGCGGACACCCGTCAATGTCCTGTCTACCATACAATTACACAGATAGGATGATGCACTGCTTCTTTAATTCAAAAGATTGCATACCTGATGTTCAGCCCAGTGGATTGGCCAATGTTCTCCCAAGCTTGCAGCTCCCGTTCTAATTTCTGTTGAGGAGAAACAGAAGTGCAATCGTCTTAGGACATGCTCATCTTAAGACCTAGCTACCCTTTATTAGCCCCATTGAAATTTTTTAGTAGAGGTCCTATAATGTAATAGAACATCATTTCAAAACATATTTCAAAAGACAATATAGAATTTACATAATAAATATAGTAAGGTCCAATCATGTTGTATATTGCCTTTCTTCTAGTTATGGTAATATAAATCTAGTCAATTTCCAGAAGTGATTGCAGGGTGAAAGTACAGGCTGCTACAACCACTGACAAATTAAGCCCCTTGTTGTATACAGCAATAACTGCAAAAAGAATCAAAGCATTTGTATCTGATATAATTAATGAGGGTCAGAATGGCTTTATCAATAGCTGTGAAATTCAGGAAAACAGTAGCAGAACCCTGCTTGTTATAGAAAAAGTACAAAAATATTCACATACACAGTAGTTTTGTTCATTCTTGATCTTGGGCATTCCTGTATCAATCATTAAACACCAAAAAGACATTTAAGTGTTACTTCCAGGGGCGCTACGAGCAGGTAGCGCCTAATAGCGCACTAGCAAATACAGTAGTAAACTGTATTATTAGTACGATTTTGTCTAGTTTTGTGTTGCAATGCATATCTTACCATCTCTTTTTCTACCTCTAGCCTAGCGTTTTATTTGCCATATACATTAAAGCATCAGCCCATATAATTTCAACATAAATGAATACATTGGGTACAAAAAAAGATCTACAAATGATCTGATTAGCCTATTTGCACATGATGTTCTAATCTACTCATCAGACCCAAAATGCCTAAAAGTTAATGGAAATTTTATGGAAAAGTTAATGGAAGTATTAAGCTAAAATGCATATCTTTTAATTATACTCCATCTCATATGCAGAAAAGATTTGAATTTAAAGGCGTCATATTAAGGAAATCACTTTTTCTGTTCTTTGGAACAAAATCAATTTGGGACTGTACTGCTTCTATACACACTTTAAATTTGATTTAAAAAAAAATTAATGTCAGAAATCGTGTTTAAACAAGCCGTTTAGATTTCTCCCATACGTCTATGTCACAGCAGGGGACATTTGAATAACTCCGCCCCCCAGGCAGAATTGCTAGCGCTTCCTGATCTGCCATGCTTTCTTGCGAGCGCTAGCGTAGGAAGCACAATGAAGAAGTCTACCGGCGGAGTGTTGTGTTGAGCATGCATGGCTGCATGGATGATCTGTTAGCAACAGCCATGTCAATTATTTTCACGTAAGGTAAACACTCACTGTGCTGTCTACGCCCCAGTTCCGGAGTGGGGTGTGGGGAGCAGCGGCTCACTGCATACTAATGAGACTGAATGGGACTGAAATAGAGGGGTAGTGTGAGTGCTCTTAGGTTCAAGGCTTCTGCTGTCTTATGTGCGTTCTTACTCTTTTATACTAAATGCAGCAGCAAATCACGCTGCACCACGTAAAGCAATCGTGTTAAGGTTACTAATTCTTACTTTGTGACAAATGAAAAAGCTATAGAAATACTCAAATAGTAGAAATAGAACTCAAAATTCTGTTACAAATACTTATGATATTAACTCCAAATATTCAAATGTGCACGTTCAGTCATAGCACAAAAATGGCAATCACATATCCCGGTCCATAATTGACTAGGCCTTAGCATATCAATTATCAAATGAACTCAAATACAGAGAGATTAACATTCTGCTATCTACCACATTTCTCAAACTATCAGAATATTCTTCTTTTCCTCCTCTTCTTCACAGGTAAGAATTCACATCTTACAGTCTATGCCGGTGAGTCTTTCTTTCAATCTTCTCCCTGCAATAAGCACAATTTATAATAAGGGGTAATTGTGTGGTGCTCGTTTTTGTCCGGACTTCGGCGCTTTGAACTACCCCTCTTGAGTCTAGAATGACTGGCAGGGATGAATCAGCTACAAGGACGACATCTCCAACTTTGAAACTTCTTTTCAGCCCAAGCCATTTTCTTGGCTCTTGCAAAAGTGGTAAAAATTCCTGGATCCAGCTCCTCCAGAAAAGATCCACCATATTTTGGATTTGTCTCTAAAGACGCTGGGTGTAGATATCTTTAACAAACACGGCATGCTGGGCTGTGTCTTCAATAGGAGCTGAGTCAGCGGCTCAAGATCATTGAAATGATCCGTGTTTGTGGTTATAGCTCTCTGATTGATGATGCTCTCAACTTCACACAGGAAGGTCTGTAATCCTAAAAGTTGCTGCTTCACAACAGAGCTCAGCACCTTTCCCACTGTTCGAATTTGATGCTCCCACATGCCGCTGTGATGAGACGCAGCAGGTGGGTTGAAAATCCACTGCACTCCTTTCTGCATCGCATCTTCGTTGATAGAGGGTTGGTCCAGTTCTTTTAGCATTTGTCTCAGGTCTCTCTGCGCCGACCAGATTTCTGCTCCCTTCTCTCAACACACCATCTTGTAAGTACGGATCCAATTTGAAAATTTACCAGTTTTTTTCTCACATGAGTGTTTCCTTGCTGTAGGATATTTATTTCTTCAGCGTAGGTTTGCCTCTGACTGTACTTGATCAGTTCGACTTCTGCTTTGAACAAATCTTCTATGGTATTTTCTTTTCCAGATTCCTCTTGCACATGATCATTTGTTGTTTAACTATTGTATCGTCTTCTCAAACTCTCTTTTCTTTTCACTCAGGCACTGCAATGTCTCTCTTAAGCACAGCATCCAAGCAGTTGTCTTCTTTAGTTTGTGCCAAATGGAGTAATACAGCATAAGTTGATTCACTGGTTCTGTGTTGTCTACCACTGGACTTGTACATGACATAGCAGCTGACATCTTCACCTCTTTGTCACGTTCCTTCGGGTAAGTAGACTGTTCAGGTTGCTCTCACTCTCATTCATCTAGAAATTAGGCTGTTGAAACCAGCTCTTACTTGACATAAAGCTCAATCTTTAAGCCTCAAACCTTTCACACCTGATGAGCTGGGTTCTGAGAGGTGTTGACACAGTTTGCTACAAACATTTTGAAATGAAGGGCATCATTTTCAATGTACTTTAGTACTCTCATACTATCTGTCCAGAAGACTGAATCTGACGTGGCTCCGAACAGATGCACACACATCCTGTATTCTACTATCTACCCGTTCAGACCACCACCAAAGAAAGTGCAGTATCTTGAATCAGTAAACATGGATTCAATAGCCACCATCAGGGCACCAGGCTCCTGCCTGAACCTCACCAGGGTGTTTGTGAGGTCATGTCCTTGAAGCAGATGGCCATTCAGCGACATTCCCCAGGGCAGTTAAACACGACCCCCAGCATTCCCTTTTTCGGATG
Source organism: Distichodus sexfasciatus (assembly GCA_032718565.1). Classification (NCBI taxonomy): domain Eukaryota; kingdom Metazoa; phylum Chordata; class Actinopteri; order Characiformes; family Distichodontidae; genus Distichodus; species Distichodus sexfasciatus. The sequence goes on along the minus strand of JAVGVS010000431.1, from coordinate 180,791 downwards.
GTACACCCCGTTGTGTGGGATAAACCATACTCTACCATCACTGTGACTCAACTGCGCTTCTGGAACCTTTGTGACATAGCCCTTCTCAACAATGTTGTCCTTAAATCCTTTATACTCCTGAAAGAAGTCTGGGTTTCTTTAGCCTTATCTCACATGGCATCTTCATCTTCTCATGCCACCGGTGCTCTGAAAAATCAACATCGTAGTGCCTCATCAACATGTCCTCATTACTTACAGAAATGCAGTTAATGAAGAAACTCTGTCTTTCAGAATTACCACATTCGTTCTCTTGACATCTGCTGATTGGCCCACTGACTACCCAACCCAGAGAAGAGCATATGGTTTGTTGTTCCGGCTGTCAATTATCTCCAACGGCTCGATGAAGCTTGATGTAGTCTTGTACATCTAAACCACACACCTGTAGATCTGTTAGAACATAACTGCTCAATTTCTGCTCTTGTGCCATGGTGTGAAGGAGGAACTTTTTGGCTTTGATGTTTGCCTTATTCGCCAAGTCTTCAGTGCAGAAAGTCGGTGTGCTTCCTTGATCCAGGAAGTTCTGATGATCTTTGTGCCTTTCTTGTGTTTTATCTGCACAGGTACAATAGGAAATATACATGCATTGTTCCAAGTCCTAGTTTGCTCACCTCCACACCTTGCCGACACGAGCGCATTTGTTACTTTAGCTATGCCCTGTGTCGTATCTTCCTTTACAATGTGTAGGATAGCTGGATGCTTAAGAGAATAGTCTTTTTCTTACAGTCCTTAGACAGATGACCAGCTGTAAGGCACCCGAAACAAAGCCTATGTGACTTCAAGAACTCAATTCTCTTCTTCAATGGCTGTTATTTGATCTTGTTACACATGTTCAATGCAAGGTTCTTCTTACAGTACAAACAGGGACTTTAGAAAGCACTGGCTGACTTAACTGATGGCATACTTATCAGTAGCAGTGACACTTACAGCAAAGCTGCTCCTTTTGGACTCACTTTTTCCTAAACCGGCTTTCTTCTTTCAGCTTCCCTGGCTACCTGAGTACAACTTTAATTCTGCCTGTTTGCTTTCATATGTTTCCTGGTCATCTTTTTGATCATCTTTACTCCACAGCTCACACAATTTCTCATTAAGACCCTTATAATCTCCAAAATATCTTTCAAACTTCAGCAAAGCTTCTTCTTCTACAACATCAACACTGCATTCATCTTGCCTCAATTTTTCTATTTTATTCCTTTCCTTGGTTATCTCTGCCAGCTTTCCCTTTCTCTTGCCTTTTAGTCTATTTATTTGCTCCTCTACAACATTTTCCGTAGGCCTTGGCACCCTCTTTTGGTCAACAAGTGCATCCACCTTCTTTTCTGCAATCACAAATCTATAAACAAACTGTGATAATTCCACCAATTCTTCACAGCTTGTAAACTTTTCTAATAAATTCACAACCCCTTGTGAAAAGAATTACTTGACGTATAGGATCATTTGACATAAAACTCGATGGCTTTCTGAGCTGGATATCCCGTGGATACTTCACTTTCACTTTCATTTCATTGGCTAGCTGACTAGCTAGCGCTGCTAACAGGCTAATAGGAATGAGGAGAGAATATCCGACCTGGTTCGGGGAAAGCTTGGTTTAGCCAGAGCAAGGTACGTCTGTAAATCTTCAATTTTTTTTTCCAGACTTGCCGATACCTTTACACACACTGTAAGTTTGTCCATCTTCTTTCTGAGCAAGTACAACTAGCCTTGCCTTGCTACTCTATTGTCTTTTGGCTAGTCATTTTTGCCAGCACTTCCTGATCTGCCATGTTTTCTTGCAATCGCTAGCGTATGAATCACAATGAAGAAGTCTACCGGCAATGTTGTGTTGAAGATGTATGACTGCGTGAATGGTCTGTTAGCAGCAGCCATGATGATTATTTTCACATGAGATAAACACTCACTGTCACTGTCTACACCCCAGTTCTGGAGCAGCAGTGCACAGCAGTGGCTCATTGCATACTAATGAGAAACAGCATTTTCTGAAAGGGACTGAAACAGAGGGGTAAAAAGCAGGGGAAATTGCCTAATGAGAGGTATTTTCAGCAAACTACTCCAGAGACATGTTTAGCAGGGTTCATAGACCTATTTTAACTTGAAAAATATATTATACAGTGGGGGAAATAATTATTTGATCCCCTGTTGATTCTGTAAGTTTGCCCACTTACGAAGAAACGGACAGTCTCTACTTTTTATGGTACTTATTTTAATGAAGAAAGACAGAATATCAACCAAAATTCCAGAAAAAAATACTACATATAAGTTAGACATTCATTTGCATTTTATTGACAGAAATAAGTATTTGATCCCCAAAAAATACAACTTAGTACTTGGTGGAGAAACTTTTGCTGGCAAGCACAGTGGTAAGACATTTTTTTTGTAGTTGGTCACCAGGTTTGCACACATCTCAGGAGGGATTTTGGCCCACTCCTCTTTACAGAAACTCTCTAAGTCCTTTATGTTTCTTGGCTGCTGCTTGGCAACTCAACGCTTCAGCTCCCTCCACAGATTTTCGATATGATTAAGGTCTGGAGACTGGCTAAGCCATTCCATAACCTTAATGTGCTTCTCCTTTAGCCACTCCTTTGTTGCCTTGGCTGTATGTTTTGGGTCACTGAGGGAAGGAGGTTCTCGTCCCAAATTTTATGGTACTTGGCCCCCCATCCATTGGCCCCTCAATGCAGTGTAGTCGTCCTGTACTTTTAGCTGAAAAACAGCCCCAAAGCATAATGTTTCCACCTCCGTGCTTGACTGTAGGGATGGTGTGCTTTGGGTCATACTCAGTATTTCTCTTCCTTCAAACACAGCGGTTGGAGTTGATGCCAAAGAGTGTGAATTTGGTCTCATCTGACCACAGCACTTTCTCTCATGCCTTCTCTGAATCATCTAGATGTTCACTGGCAAACTTAAGATGGGCCTATACATGTGCCTTCTCGAGCAGAGGGACCCTGCGGCAACTGTAAGACTTCAATCCATTACGGCGTAGTGTGTTACCAATGGTATTCTTGGTGACTGTGGTCCCAGCTGCCTTCAGATCATTAACACGCTCCTCATAATATAGTTGTGGGCTGATCCCTCACCTTTCTCATGATCTTCCTCACCCCATGAGGCAAGATCTTGCATGGAGCTCCAGATCGAGGGCGACTGATAGTCATTTTATGTTCCTTCCATTTCCGAATAATCGCACGAACAGTTGGCACATTCTCACCAAGCTTCTTGCTGATTGTCTTGTAGCCCATTTCAGCCTTGTGCAGGTCTATAAACTTATCCCTGACGTCCTTTAGTCTTGCCCATGGTGATGGAGAGGCTGTAATGGAAGAAACTGATTCTGTGGACAGGTGTGCTTTATATTCATAACGAGGTGAGATCAGGTGTATCTGTAATTGATTTATTGCAATCTGTGTGCCACAATTCAGCCACAATTCAGGTTGGGTTGTAGGGGATCAAATACTTATTTCTCTCAATAAAATGCAAATCAATGTATAACTTTTATCTAGTGTGTTTTTTCTGGATTTTTGGTTGATGTTCTGTATCTCTTCATTAAAATAAAACTACCATAAAAACTACAGACTTTTCATTTCTTTGTAAGTGGGCAAACTTACAAAATCAGTAGGGGATCAAATAATTATTTCCCCCACTGTATGGAACCTTTAAAATGGTACTCTAAACCAGAGTACATATTACAAAATACTTTTTAAAAAAAATAGGTGAAATAAATTATAACCATATCAACTAGAACTTTAGAAAAAACACAGAACTAGGGCAGCACAATTAATCATATAGCGAGTAGAGGCTCTCATGCGGGCGCTTGCATGCTCAGCAAACATGCATGTTTACATCGCAAAAAATGTTATTCAGCGTTTTTACACATTTACTTCTGTTTTTGTGTACAGAATATCTCACAAATACTTTCACATACAGAGGGATCAGGTCTTGTCTTTATCACGCCACTGAAAACTTGCTCTAGCATCGTTCCAGCTCTATGGGAAAGAACTACATTTCCCACACTCCATTGCGCCGAGACCTGGAGCCACATCACAACAAGGCGATGGAGGTGCGTCTGGAATAATATCAAGCAAACAGCTGTATTGTCAGTAGAACGCAGGTTGCTATTTATCAGCTAAAACAAACAATTAACTGTAATAAAGGGGAAGATGTGACTGAACTAGAGTTTTGTGAGTAATGGCGTTCCATACTGCACCTGCATTGAGTCGTAAGCAACCACACACAGCATAGCCTTCTACAATGAGCTAGGAGAGTTTTCTGCGGGGTACATGACTTACATACCCAGCCCTGATATTTCTTACACTGCGCCAAGTCGCAAAGGTAGACTCTAGCTGAAGCTTGAAGGCACGGTTAAGCGCTTAAAAATGGTAATTAAAAATGGTAACAGGTTAAAAGCAGTGGTAACCGGTTGAAACAATACAGAGGCAGGGTTAAGGCCTACCACAGTACTAACTGTGAAATGTTTTTTAAAAAACTTCATGGTTTTTCAGTACGGTTCACAACCTGTCTTGGGATTCAAATGATACCAGTTGCATGCAGATTGGACAAAAATCCAGGGACTAGTTCGCAAAAGATGGTTAAGCACATTATGCAAATTAGCGAAAAATAAAATATGGCAGAAATAGATGTGTCTATGAGATTCGTCTTGACCTAAGGAATAAGATGATATAAGAGTTTTGAGAATCGGAGCTACGGTTCAAAAGTTATTAGGCAAAATGCAAAGTAGTGGGTGGGGTACCCCCCCATCTGCCAAATTTCAAAGCTGTAGGTCTTACAGTTTTTTCTCCACAACATGTTTTAAGGCAGAAAAAAAAAAGCTGCACGATTCCAATAGGGTTCCACGCAGTGTTCCACTGCATGGCCTCGTAATAACAATTATAGAAATACAATAAACAACCAAATAATCTAAAGGTTTTTTTAGGGATGCACCGATTGCAATTTTCTTGGTCGATTCCGATTACCGTTTTTTTTGTAAGTGTGATCGGCCGATACCGATTTTTCCGATACCAATTTTTTTCCCAGATAACAGAAAATTAGAGCTGCTGCGAGTAGTCGACGACATCGACACAAAAAAATGGGTTTCAATTACTAGTTTCTTTTATAATAGTGACATATAATAGTGGCAGCTCTACAGCAAATACAAACAAAAATCAAATTTTCTTTAATATAATGCTTTATTTTCCTAACAAATTTTCTTTACAAATTTAAATAAATAAAATGTACCTCGTAAAATGTAACAACTCCGGTAACTCGACGTCCGAAAAGTAACGCCTACTTGGCATTGTGTATTTTGGGCAGAGGTTATTTATCAGATTTCTGAAGCCTGTATCCTCAACTATGGAAAACGGCTGATCATCTAGAGATCATCTTGTGATTGACTTGTGCATCTGTGTTTATCTTGAACTGGGGACAGACAAGTGGAAAAAACCCGCCCCCAAACTGTCAAAACCCACCCCCTTTCAAACTGCGCGCGCAGAAATCTCACTCGAGCAAAAAAGCCGCCCGTCAGTAATCTACTTTCTATCTACATTCTATCTACATTCTACATATCTACAATCTACATTCGCGAGAGGAAAAATACAGTCCGCGCGCAATATTATCACAACCGTGCACTCGATTCTTAATTTTGTGCTCTCGAGTTTCACATTTGCGTGCGCGACTTTGAAATTTGCGCCCGCGAATTTTTTGCGGCAAGGCATTTTGCGCGCACTAGTTTTGGCATTGATGTGACGCCATACTCACGCACCCAAAATTCATTTCGTCGCCGCACGATGTCACCCCATTCAAAGTGAATGAGAAACACCTCCATTGAGCCTACATGTGAAGGCTGCCTGCATGCGCGCGTGGCTGTGCTGCAAGTAATGCGCAAGCGCAAGATCGGTTTGAAATCGGCAATACGTGTGAGTGATTGGCCGATCACCGATCAGGCCGATCAGGCCAAAAATCGGCCGATTCCAATCGTTGGCCAATCAATCGGTGCATCCCTATTTTTTTTTTTAACATCGATACTAGCTAAAAAATTTCAAAGGTGGGACCTTAATAAAAACATCAACCGTAGTACTTTGCCTACAGAAATGATGTCTTTTGATTCTCAGGACAAGAGCAAAAAAAACCTAGAACTGCAAGAAGTTATCTAAGGGGTCCAAGCACCAGCGCGGCCGCCTCCCAGGCACTTTCGTTCCATATGGTCCCTGAGATAAGAGCTAAAACATAAATTAACATATTGGATAATATTGTCTTGGTGGTCATGTGTCATTTTTGAAGTTTGTGGTCAGAAGACCTTCCCATATCAGCAGTCAAATGAGTTTCTACCAAACTTGCACTGTGTATTACATGAAACATATGACAGTGCAGCAATTTAAGCAATCATAACCATATTTTAGAAATTGACTCAGGAGTGCAGATAGATGAAATCTACCTAATTTCAGATTTTGATCTTGTGCGCTTAGTGAGATATGAACATGTTTAAGTTATAGTGCCCCCTATACATCAGATTGCACCATCTTTGGCTGGTGACCAAAGCTCGGAGTGTACATGAAGTCTACCAAGTTTGCTTTTGTTTGGATGTTTTTCTGAGAAGATATAGGCTTTAGAGTAATTATGGGCCACACATAGAATATAAATTGTCGCATAACTTCGTAAAGCTTTGTCCTATCAAAACTTTGTACACCACGTTTTGTCTAGAAAAAGTCTAGATGAAGTATGCCAAGTTTCGCAACAATCAGACGAACGGTGTTGGAGTTCATTTTAGTTTGAATTTGAGTTTTTTTCAAATTCTGGCAGGTAGAAATGCTTTGTGCTACGACCACTAATAATAGTAATGTGAACAAAAACAATAGGGTTCCAACACTTCGTGCTTGGACCCCTAATAATAAAAAAAAAAGAAAATAATCTGAATGAATACAAGAGGGTTCCAGCACTTTGTGCTTGGAGCCCTAAAAATGCTATATTGACAGAAGCAAAATTGTCATAGTGGGTGTTCATCACCAGTAAATAAAAAGCTATGGGTGAGTAAAATTAATTGTGAAAGCACTAACTACAATTTAACATGTACTGAAATACTGTGTATTTCTTACCTCTTTTTCAAGCTCCAATTTCAGCTTCTCTTCAATAACCTTCTCCAGTCTCTCTAGCTTACTCCTCAACCCTTCAGTCTCCTCTTTCAGTAGGCTGCAGTTTTCTTTAGTCTCCCTAAAACATAAAATTAGTGGATTTAGAAACATCTAATTAGGCCAAAACACCACAATTTACAGCAACTGGAAGTAAAACATTTAGCCATCATAATAGTACAGGCAACTGCAACAGCATAAAACAGACAGAATATTACTTCGCAAAATGTTAAAGAACTGTTTAGACAGACATACTTGAGATACAAATTTTCCTCTTGTAAACGTTTAAGTTCCCTCTCTAGCTCTGGTATTCGGCCCACTTCAGTCTTCATACTTTTCGCTATTACTGAATCCTGTTCTTGTAGTGCCAAACGTCTCTTTAGCTCCTACAGGCAGAGTGGCCCAAGTTAATGCATGAAATCAGGCCAACAAACATTTGCCAAAAAAAGACTTTAAATACCTTAATCTTGAGCTCACTTTCCTCACCAGACAGCTGAGATGTCTGTAGATTCTGGTACTTCTGACTGACCTCCTGGTGCTTTCTTTAGATGTCAGATACAACAAAAATAATAAATGAAGAGAAAATAACAAAATACTAATGTGCCATGGTACAAGCTGCCATGTTTTCTCATACTTGCGCTGATTCTCTAGCTGTTCCTGCAAAGCCTGAATTTCTAAGTTCTGGGTGGAAAATTTAGACTCCTGAATCTGTAACTGCTGCTTTGCTGTTCGTAATTCATCTTTCAGTTCACTAATCATCTAAGACAAACACAAAGCAACAGATTATTATGAGGCTATGTCGGCTATCACAAAACATTCACACTTTCATTTTTTCCCCCACACCTCTCTGCATACCTGGTTGGCCTTTTCATGTTCGCTGTCCTTTACATTTATTTGCCTGTGGAGCTCCTCAAGGCTCTGTTTCAGGACCTTGTTAACTTCCATGTGCTCAGACAACACTCTGCCTGCTCTCTCTTCTTGTTCCTCTAGACTTCTGACCTTTGTCAGCAGATCTTGATTCCTGTCCATTTGCCTCTGTTAAAAAAACAAAAATGGATGGATAGCAATGGGCTGGTTTGGGATTATCAGTTTAATTACAAGATGATATGATTAACGCAACTGCACAAACAACATTTTTAATAAAAGTTGTGAAGTATGTTACCATTACTTGACAGTAATAGCAATCACAAAGTTCTATTAAACAAGACAGTTATTAAATATTATTTTGCCCCATTTATTAGTGGTGTGTATTAAAAGACAAGCTGAAAAATAGCTAGAAAAATGTGTTTAATAACCTACAAAAGCATCAAAAATTCAATCCAATGATTGGTTTAGAAACCAAAATATGAAAATTATTACAAATTTTTCAAGAAATATATTTTACAGTTTAGATTATTGTGTCACTAAGAAAAAATAAGATGAATTAACGCAGTAATGTGCCCCCATAAGGCAACTTTTGAACTCATCCCTGACATCTGTGGCACAATAGTTGAATCAATACAACCACTTACTTTTCTATGCTGTTATTTTTGTGGCAAAAAAAAAAAAATTACACCAAAAAAAGGTGGCAGTCAACAGCGTAACGGTTAGGGCGTTCCACCCATAATCGGAACATTGCCGTATCACTGATGTACTAAAGAGCAAGATATTGTCCCCAAGCACTACACTCCCGGTCGCTGCCCATGTCAGCTGTCCGCTGCTCTTTCATGGATGGGTCCAATGAAGAGGGCACATTTCGTTATGGTGCACTGTGTGGTGTGCTGTGCTGTGGTGTGTTCACAATGACAAATAACCACTGACATTTTCACTTTCACAAAATTCGGAGTGCACACCGGAACTTTTGGCAGCAAAATCTCAGGGTGCTGTGTTAGAAATAGGGATGGGCCAATCCACATTTTTTTCAGCTCCGATAGTGTTTGTGTAAAAGTTGGTAACAGTGTGTTTTACTGGCTTGCTGAGTTTTTTTATGTAGAGATTTTTTATGGCTCAGTACTACGAAGAAAAATAAGTTTAGGAATCACTTCTTTATTTATATGGAATCCATCAGGATATAGAATAAAATTATTTGATAAGAAATAATGCATGTATATTAATTTTTTACTCTCATATTTTAGGATTAATTGATGACAAAAATACTGAAGTTTTTAGCAATTTTTGAGCCAATTTGGACTCATTTTGGCCTACAAGTCATTTTGGACTCGATTCTTGGAGAGAACATTTTTGACATGATGGTGTTCCACATGAGTTGTTTGGCGTGACGGCATGTCACACAATAATGCGACTAATGCGAGTCCCAGAATATACTGAAAACATCAATTAAATAGCTGTATTGTGAGTTGAACGCTGGTTGTTTTTGTTATTTATCAGGAGGGGGCTTCAGATTGGCTCTTGGTTCTTGCGTCACGTCACTTCGTGCTCCTTGGTAGCACCACGCCGGTTTAAGTTTAAGATCAAGCCTCTAGTAGGAAACTCCTCTATTAGTATTGCTCATCTACCTATATCTCTTAAATTACCAGTAATTAAACCCTTGTTGAAGAACCCCAACTTAGATCCCTTTGAACTATAACTTAGATCCCCTGTTAAACTATAGACCAACATCTAATCTACCATTTATCTCCAAAATAATAAAAAAAAATTTAGCCAGTCAACTAACCTCATTTTTGCAGGAAAATCTTATTTATGAAAGATTTCATTTACGGTTTAGAGCCAACCATAGCACAGAGACTGCTCTGTTGAAGGTAGTGAATGATCTCTTATCTGCTGATCAGGGCTGTGCCTCGCTCCTAGTGCTACTTGATCTTAATTTTGATGCTATAGATCACACCATTCTCCTAGATAGACTCGAACATGCTGTTGGTATCAGGGGAGTGGCCCTCTCTTGGTTCAAATCCTACCTTTCAGACCGCTATCAGTATGTGAATATAAATAGTGATTCCTCAGAACATGTCAAGTTGAAATATGGAGTACCACAAAGATCAGTTTTAGGTTCCTTGTTATTTTTTGCTATACATGCTACCTTTAGGCTCAGTTATTCGTTAGCAAGGAGTTAGTTTTCATTGTTTTGTGGACGATACACAGTTATATATATATCAGCTAAACCAGAAGACAGACAGCAACTTCAGAAAAGGGAAGAATGTTTAATTGAAAAATTAAAAGTGGATGTCAGACAACTTCCTCCAGTTAAATCTAGACAAGACTGAGGTTCTTCTTACTGACACTAAACCACCAGAAGTCAACTATCTAACATCACGGTCAGTCTTGATGGATTATCCATTGCACCAAGAAATGTTAAAAACCTTTGTGTTACTTTAGACTCTGATGTTTCATTTGATGTACACGCTTCTAACATTTGTCACAACACCTTATTTCAACTGCGTAATATTGCCAAACTAAGAAAAATGTTATCCTTCCAAGAAGCAGAAAATTGGTTCATGAGTTTATCTCCAGGCTTAATTACTGTAATGTCTTATTCTCCGGTTGTTCAAATAGGTCACTGAATAAACACCAGCTAGTCCAGAATGCAGCAGCCAGAATCCTCACTAAAACTAAAAAATGTGATCGTATCACCCCAATTCTATCTTCACTCCACTGGCTGCCAGTTAATTTCATGTAGACTATAAACTACTCCTCTTATAAAGCTCTAAATGGTCTTGCACCGCAGTATGTGAGTAACCTCATTTACAGCGACTCGTATGCTTCGATCAGAGGATTAAAGTCCCTTTTTTCTTAAGGTAAAGGCGAGATCTGGGAATTCATGGTCATTTGAGATTAAAGGAAAGGGAGGATTGGTGCTGTCATCCTGTCACTCTTGCTGATTGCTCAAGTTTGTTGACGGTGGTTTGGTGTGACGCAGAGACCCCTGGAAGCCCTCATGTCTGTGCTACCTTCCAGCCCTCCATTTTTAGTCAGGCTGCTATAGTTCCTTTTGCACTGCCAGAGGCACTAACTCTTTTCTCATTCTTCTTTTTCCGAGCTGTTGCTTGACTGGCTGAACCCTCACCTGGACTATGGAGACCTCATCATCTGGAACCAGTTAGGATTTTTCAGATTCTATGGACTTGAACTGAATTACTAATTTTACTGTATATTGAACTAATTTTAGCTTAATGTTGCTGAGTGGATTTTAGCAAGTGGCCCCAGCAACGACTTAGGATTCAAAAGCGCCCCTTGAACTATTCTTACATCTTCACTTCTTGCTAACAATCGGTGCATTCCTAGTTAGAGATGTCAGAACTGTGCAAAGATTCATAAAACCAAAATAAAGTCCATTAAATAACAGTGAGATTACAGTGATTAATTAGAGGTTTGAAGGAAGAAAACAGTTTTGTTAACAGTCAAATACCTGCAAGTCTCTGGAGCTGAACTGAGCTTCTTTCTCTAGCTCAATGCGTGCTCTTTTATGGCTGAGTTCCATCTGCTGCTTCTCTTGAGTGAGTTGTAGTAGGCTGGTACTGGAACATATTCGCTCAGCTGCCTCCTCCAGCTGAGGAAACATGGGTAAACACAGACTTTCAGAAATATTCGGTTGAAAAATTTTACAGCATTTTCCAGATGCTCTTATCCAGGGAGACTTTCTTTTCCTAAATACAGGGACAGTCTCCCTGGAACAACTTGGAATTAAGATTCTTGTTGAAGAACACAATGGTATGATTCAACTGAATTCAATTCAACAGACATTATCACAAAGCACTTTACATATAACCAGCCCAAGTCCCCAAAGAGCAAGCCTGGGGCGACAGTGGAAAGGAAAAACTTGTAGGTGTGTATGTGACAAGTTAAAATAATGAGTTAAAATAGTGTGTGACAAATTAAAATAACAATGAGTTAAAATAAGTGTGCAACAAGTTAAAATAACAATGAGTTAAAATAACCATGCATTCCTGATTTGTTACACGTATATAAAATTATAGTATATAGTTATAAATAGAAGCGGTTAAAATAAAATAAAATAAGCTACTACTTATTTCATTCTTTATTGTTAAAAATTGTAGTGATATCGAATTCTTGGCGATCTGCAGAGACGTCGTCATCTGTAACCAGCTCAGACTTTTTTCGGACCCTATGGACCTAAACTGAATTACCAGTTTAATATTGAACTAATTTTAGCTTAATGTTGCTCAGAGGATCTCGCAAGTGGCCCAGTAACGACCGTCCCTTGAACAATTTTTATCTCTTTACTTCCTTAAAAATAACTAATTTACGATTAATCTTGAACTAATGCTTACTGTGTATTAAATGTTCATGCACCTGGTCGCCCAGAGAAGGATGGGGTCCCCTTCCAAGCCTTGGTTCCTTTCAAGTTTTCTTCCTACTAGAGGGAGTTTTTCCTTGCCACTGTTGCCTCAGGCTTGCCTTTTGGGGGTTTAGGCAATATACAGTCTTATGCAAAAGTTTGGGCACCCCTCCATGGTTGCATGATAATTAGCTCTGTCTAAGAAGATCTGTCTGAGAAGATCACAGCAAGATGTGTTTTTTTTTTCCTAGAGATATATAGACAAGGGGATCTTATTAGAATTCTGCTCAAACCCCTCCTACACACAGGCAGCAGAGGCTACATGCTGAGGCCTTTCAATCTGATCTGAGACCAGCTGCGGGCCTCCTTTTACACTATCTAAGATTAGAGCCTCAGGGCCCAATATACATAAATGAGAAGACACAGCATAGCACATACTGACCCGCATCATTGACACTATTTATAAGTAATTTCTTAAAATGTGGCGCAATGCCGTATCGAATGATGTAAGCAGTCTTATCCTTGCCACATGCAAAACTTTTAGCAATCTCGGAGTCAGTGAACATGTTTTCGAATAGTTCCCCAATACCCTCATTCGAACTGTAAGAGTGATGATTGGCTGCGGTGTTCAGGCACCAGAGAACTTGACGTTGGTAACAGTAAATTCTGCTGTCTGTCTGCTGCAGCCGTCGTGGTGCTAGTGGCACTAGTTTGCTGCTGAGGTGGTGTGATGGCAGTGTTTGTGCTCGTAGCTGAACTAAGGTTTACATTTCTCCTAGTCCGTGTAGCATCACAGAACAACGAATTAGGGAACTGCTCCCCCTGCACACGAATACGCTGCTGGTGACTGGTGGATTCTCTGTGCGATCTGATCGCGCTAACGCCGTTCCAGGTTGAATTTACTGTCTTCTTGCACACACTGCAGAATGCTTCCCGGTCATTCCCCATAGCCAGTCTTTAAATGACGGGTTATCAAGCCAAGTTTTATTAAACTTACATTTCCCGTTTGTGAAAAACTAGAAGCGGCAAGTGGCTACTAGTTAATATTAGAATGTTTGCTGCGCGCAAAATGGCTTGCCGCAAAAAATTTCAAAGTCGCACGCGCAAATGTGAAACTCGAGAGCACAAAATTAAGAATCGAGTGCGCGGTTGTGATCATATTGCGCTCAAACTGCATTTTTCCTCTCACGAATGTCTTTTTTCCTCTCGATGTGTTAAATATCGCGCGCAAAATAGATTACCGGCGAGCGGCTTTTTTGCTCGAGTGAGATTTCTGCGCACGCGGTTTGAAAGTGGGTAGGTTTTGGCAGTCTGGGGGCGGGGTTTTGGCAGCTTCTGCCTGCGAATCCTATTGGCCGATGGCTCCTGGTCTTGTGATTGACATGTGCATCTGTGCTTATGTTGAATTGGGGACAGACGCCCGCGATTTTGCATGCTCTAGTTTTGGCATTGATGTGACGCCTAAACCTTTAGCAGATAGAATTTCACTCAAAATAGGAAATCTCATAGTCTGAAAAAATAATACCTTTTTTTTTTTTTTTTAAATAATACCTCTAAAACCAAATTTAACACTTTTAATGGCCTTAAATTTGGCAATTTTGATTTATCACCTTTTAATACTTTTTAAAATCCCGCGGACACCCTGTAACTTGGAATAATTAAGAGAGTAATGTTTCATATATTCCTGTAAATTCTTTCATATATTCCTTTAGTTTTATCATACTGTTTACAATTATGTAAAATATTTTCGATTGTAATTATGACATTCCCTGCAGAAAGGAATGGGAACAAGGGAGAACGTGAATGGCAGAAAAAATAAATAGATCAGACACACAACAGCAGCATATATCAAAAAAGTTCATATTCTAGTGCAATCATTTCTCAATTAGTTAATGGAAATTTAAGGGAGGAAGTAAATGGTTTATAGCTTTTTTCAAGTGTATTTAGCATCTACAAAGACAAACAAACAATATAAAAAATCTGTTCTCATTAAGAATGGTTTTGCCTTGCTGGTGGTTTATTCTCCAGAAAAGCGCCCGTTTTCTCCTTTTATTTTATGATAATCTGAAGTACTTCCATACTTTCAAAACCTAGAGTCTTCCGAAACTTTTATTCTTTATCTATTGAATCTCGTTCAATGCAGACAGTTTGTTGTGACTAACCTCTACTCTTTGAGTATAGATCTTTTGAAGATCACTTCTGCCATAAGCAGGCTCAGGTTCCAGCAATGACCGCTCCGGACGAGAGATCAAACTCTTGAAAGATTTCAGAGTGGAGAAGATAGTGGTGTCATCCTCTAGATCACTCATTCTGCCAAGATTGGGAGGCCTTTCTCTGTAAAAGGGAACATTAAATTAGTGTGATATTATTAGATCATTGAATATAAGTCTGGATTGGCACTATATGATTATTATAGTTTTAAATCCTTCCTTTTTAGAAATCAACTCATATTGAAAATTGTGTAACAGTCAGGCTTATTGAGGACCAAAGCCCTTACCAAAAGAAAATAGCATAATCCAGGCATATACCATCTTTTAATGAATTAATTTACCATCATAAGTAGACAAAAAGTTGTCATAAGATTCAAATGTAATAAAAAGCACATGGATCCATATTCCATCACCTCATATCTTTTATAATTATAGTTACCAATTAGCTTGCACCAACTGATATCAGCATACTCACTGATTTATAGATTGGGCTCATAACGCACAATTTTATTTTATTTAATAAAAAATTAGGACTGTATTATAAATTATTTTAACTTTATCATTGTGATGTACAATTTGCATCTAAAGACCTCTAATGTCAAGCTTGACAAACCAAGCAAACATGCTTATACAAAAGTAAAATTTGCTATGACTTTCATTTTAACATACGAGAAATAAGATATTTAGGGGTTCTTGGATAAAGTTTGAGAAAGGATGATCTGTACACAAAAAGAGTAAAAAACAAGATTTATTTTTCTCCTTTCCTGTTTATTTTCTATGCATAATCAATCCTTCTAAACTGTGTCCTGCATTGTATTGTCCCCAACATCATGCAGCCACAACAGAAATAAATTATTATACATACACAAAACTACTGTCTACTATTTTTTACTCATTATTTTTCAGGAAATGTCAAAAATATGGTTTATTACTGTAAAGAACAACTAAAAGGCATTTTAGTAACTTGGTAACTTACCTCAAGTTGTATTTACTACCGCAAATTATTAAAAGTATAAAAGTTATTCTGATGATTTTACTTAGTAGTTAATATTTTTAGAGATGGGCCGATCCACATTTTCTCAGTTCTAATCCAAATCCAAATTTTTTAGCTTTGTGTAGTATAAAAGTGCTGGAACTGTAGACTAACTACTAGAACTAGTAAGAAGTGTGTTTTATTGGCTTGCAGAGTTTTTTTACATACAGATATTCTATGGCTTAGAACTATGAAAAAAAATAATGTTAGGAATCACTGCTTTATCCATTTGGAATCCATCTGGATATAGAATAAAATTATTTTATAAATAATGCATGTATATTTTTTACTCTAACATTTTAGAATGTAAAAAATATTTTGTGGTTAATTGAAAATGAAGACATACTGAAGTTTTTGGCTATTTCTGAGCGAACTTGGACTCATTCTGGCCTATAAGTCATTTTGGACTTGTTTCTTGGAGAGAACATTTTTGACATGATGGAGTTCCACATGAGAGTCGTTTGGTGTGACTGCGCTCCACACAAAACACAACGTCCCAGAATACACTGATGGCAAAGTAAATGGCTGTATTGTGAGTACAGTGATGGTTGTTTTTTATCATCATCTAAAATGTAAGTCTTGTCTGTAATAAAGGGGAAGCTTGGACTGAACTGAAATGCTTTAGTGAAGGTTGGACTTCTCTGTGAGAGAAGTGTGTGCTAACAAACACAGCAGCGAGGAACACAGAGAATGGGAGCAAGAGCTGGTGGTGTTAAGGAAATTAAACAGTACAACTGTGTACTATGTTCATTTTACTGAAAATATTTCATTTTTTATTATTTACATTTACTGATCTTCAAAATATTCTGTGTTGTTTATAAATGAATTCAATTTAAAGGTGTTGTTCTTTATCCAAACATTTTTACATAAATTTCAGAGCTGTACTCACAATACCATGATATTTTTGCTTAAGGCTTTCATACCGGCCCATGCCTAGTAGTAACTATAATATAATGCTGTTGTGCTTAGCGCACCCAAATGTCTAGCACAGGTCCTGTATGTAAAACATTATTTGATCCTCATCTGTATTTACTATCTTTCTTGAATCCCCAGAGTTAAGCTAACCTATTATTGGTTTTATATATTTGTAATATTATCACTATCACCGATCAAGCATGTAAAACGAAACTTGAAGTTAGCAGCTTTTTGTTAATTTATTATAATTTACACAGCGTTCTTTGTCATTCCTAATCTGAATCGCTTAATCCCAATCGGGGTCACGGGGACCGGGAGCCTACCCTTGAACTACAAGCGCGAGGCGGAAATAAACCCTGAGCGGGCAATTTTGTGGCATGCATTTGGACGGTGGCGCGGGGAACCGGAAGACCCGGATGAAACAATAAACCACTGCACCACCTGTCTTTATTGTTTTATAAAATATAGCAAATGATTCTGGTGATCTTAATACTATCTTATTCTTAATTAATGCGTTTACTGTTCTACAACGATCTTCTGTTTTCAGAATGTTTACAATTACGTTACACACTTTGACGGCCCCTAGCGAATATAAAACTTAATTCACCGCAGTCGCAAAGCGGTGTGATCAAGAAAAGCTGCGCATTCTTCTGTTCAATGGTAACCAGAAAATTTACGATACACTTTTAAGTCCAGATGTTTCAATAACGCAGCAAACGCGTTAACCGACCGCGCTACCTTAATAAGTTCACTAGCAACACACAAATAAATGCGAACAAAAGTGAGTGAGTCTTACCAATGCTTCCACATAGACACCCTGCTGAATAGCGCTCCGTATTTCTTCTTCTGTGATTATACTGCCGACGTTAACGCTTGGCTGCGCTTGACTTAGCGCCACCTACTGTCTAACATGCGTATATGTATATGTACGTATATGTATACGCGTATACTGTATTTATTTATTTATTTATTTATAAATCAAATCAATATTTGGTGTGACCACGCCCTGCCTTCAAAAACATCAATTCTTCTAGAGTACACTTGCACACAGTTTTGAAGGAACTGGCTGGTAGGTTGTTCCCAAACATCTTGGAGAACTAACCACAGATCTATAATCTATAATCCTACAAAATAATATAATGACTGCAAATAATATAATGACTATAATCCTACAAAATCCCTGACTTTTGTGCGTGTACTTCTTGGGGTTTTATGCAGGAATCCTAGGCTAATTTACTACCTTTTTTACTACCTTTTACTACCTCCACAATATTTTTTACTACCAACACGACATCAGCAGCGGCCTTTTTTTTAGTGTCCTTCCCTTAACCCTAGCCCTTGGGTTATCTAACCATAACCATAGTCCCACCCTAATAAGGTCAACGACGCTAGCAAAACAAAGCATATACAGGCCAGCACCACTGCAGAGTCAGAATTCTGCTCAAATCCCTCCCACACACAGGCAACAGAGGCCCATGCTGAGGCCTTTCACTCTGATCTAAGACCAGCTGCAGGCTCCTTTTACACTATCTAAGATTAGAGCCTCAGGGCCCAATATACATAAATGAGAAGACACAGCACAGTACATATTGACCCGCATCATTGACACTATTTATAAATAATTTCTTAAAATGTGGCGCAATGCCGAATCGAATGATGTAAGCAGTCTTATCCTTGCCACATGCAAAACTTTTAGCAGTCTCGGAGTCAGTGAACATGTTTTCGAATAGTTCCCCAATACCCTCATTCGAACTGTATGAGTGATGGTTGGCTGCGGTGTTCAGGCACCAGAGAACTTCAGCTCTGAGAGCTGACGTTGGTAACAGTAAGCTCTGCTGCAGCCGTCGTGGTGCTAGTGCTCGTAGCTGACCTTAAGTTTATAATTTCCCCTGGTCCGTGTAGCATCACAGAACAACGAAATAGGGAACTGCTCCCCCCGCACGCGCATACGCTGCTGGTGACTGGGGGATTCTCTGTTCGATTTGATCGCGGTAACGCCGTTCCAGGTTAAATGTATTGTCTTCTTCCACACACTGGAGAATGCTTCCTGGTCATTCCCCATGACCGGCCTAAGCCAGTCTTTAAATGACAGGTCATCAAGCCAAGTTTTATTAAACTTACATTTCCCCATTTCCCGTTTGTGAAAAACTAGAAGCGGCAAGTGGCTACTAGCTAATATTAGAATGTTTGCCGCACGCAAAATGGCTTGCCGCAAAAAAATTGCGGGCGTAAAATTTCAAAGTCGCGTGCGCAAATGTGAAATTCGAGAGCACAAAATTAAGAATCGAGTGCGCAGTTGTGATAATATTGCACGCGAACTGTATTTTTCCTCTCGCGAATGTCTTTTTTCCTCTCGATGGGTTAAATGTCCTTGCGCGCACAGTAGATTACCGAAGAGCTGCGAGGTACACGTGACATCATTCCTATCACTCAGGTCCCACTGGCAACATAAAAATAAATTCACTCAAGTTTAGTAATTTAAGGAGATAGGCCTGCATGTAAGTTACACAAATTGAAAAACGCATAGGCCCAGTTGGATGGGGGTTCGAAAATTTACTAACTCGTCAGATGACGTTTACTACATTTTACTGGCCTTAATTTGGCCTAATTTAATTTATTACCTTTTACAACCCCGCGGCAACCCTGCTATAAGAATTGATGCTGGTTTAAAGGCAAAAGGTAGTAACACCAAATTTGATTTGATTTAGATTTTTCTTTTGTTCGCTCACTTTGCATTTTGTAAATTGATAAAAACAATCATTATTTATATTTCTGAAAGCATTCTTTGTTTACAGCATTTTTCACACCTGCCTAAAACATTTGCACAGTACTGTATATACTTCATGTTGTAATTCACTTGGATTTGTTTTCCTTCAAATTCTTAAATTTGCTTGATAATTGAAAAGTTTTGCACAACCTAAGCATATTAACATACTGTACTCACATTTCACTGCATCAACACACAAAATACTGCTGTATACTGAGTGTATGTGAGCTGTGTGTACTTACTAGGGATGCAATGGTACAGTGTTCCCACGGTCCGGTATGTATCGTGGTTTTTGGGCCACGGTTTCGGTATATTAATGTTATCTAACCCTAGGCCTAACATCCAGTAGGTTCTTTGCCTTTTCTACTTCTAGGGCTGAAATGATTATTCAAGTAACTTAAGTAATCTGAGTCCAAAACACGCTCAAGGGATTTTTTCTAGTATCGAAGCTTCGTTTAATTCTTTTCACTCACTAGACCATGCTCCGCTTGTGTTTCACATGGACGCTTATTAGTGACGCACAACGTTTTCAGTGGCACGATTAAGGCAAGACCTGATTCCTCTGTATGTGAAAGTATTTGTGAGATATTCCATGCATAGCATGCACACATGAGCTCCATTACTCACTAAAATGCTACTGTCTAGTCAAACCTCCCCCTTTATTACAGACTAAACTCATCTTTTAGCTGATAAACAACAACCAGAATTCTACTCACAATACAAACATTTATTGAGATTTTCAGCGTTTATTGCGGAATTAGGGGGTTGTGGGAAATATACAGTAGTTCTGTCCCAGAAGTGCCTAAGCAGCTCATTTTATGGGGCAGTTGGTGGTGTAGCGGTAGGGTGTTCGCCCCATGATCAGAACGTCGCAGGTTCAAAATGCTGATTGTTATTTTTCAGCTACAATATGAGTTCTATCTGTTATAAAGGGAAGATCTGTCTGAACTGGCGTGTTTTAGTGAGAGCCGTGGGCGCTCAAAGACACTGCGCGCCTGTTTACACAGCTGACTGGCGAGCCTGCATAACCAACTTTCTTCGTGGTGTTCACCTCCTCTTGCTCGCCTTTTAATTTCATGGATCTGTTGTTCGCGATGTGCACTCCCTCCCACTCACATTTTAATTTCATGGATCTGCTGTGATCTCAAATATGCCTTGAAGTTTAATAAAATATGCATTAAATATAATGTTGGGGCGTAGTGAACTATAATGGTTTAGGGCGCACCGAACGGTTCGGTAAAATAGCGAAAACCGTTGCATCCCTAGTATATCCTCTGAAGTACTCATACAAAGAGTACATACATACATACATACACACACCTCAAATATCACACACAAAAACTGACACAGCATGATTTATTAAATTGTATACTTGTATATAATAAAAAGCTAAAATCATGCATGTATGTAACTGTCAGTTTTTGTGTGTATGTTTACAATGACGAATACATGACAATTAAAAAAGGAAACATACACATACTGAGTAAAAATATGACTGGCCTTTTGTATTTGATCACTGGAGTTGTGCAGTTTCTCTTAAATTATGCATACAGAGCTCCAATATATTTTACTAATTTATTATTTACTTGACCTGTAGCTCTGTCAAAACTGAAGAATCACATTTACACCACACAGTTTTTTGAAGGATGTGCTTCTAGAATATTTTTAAGAGAGGAGACAGTAGGAGTTGACCTGACCTGTAACCAGGTTGCAGCACATTCTAGGATAGGCACCCGGCATACAGCAATGGCCATGGACACCAACTTTCCAAGGATGGTCATACGGCTCTCGTCTGCCTTGTTGCCTTGAAGACTGAAGAGGGCAGAGAAGATGACCTGCCTAACAGCATCCTTGCTCTGCTCCTGAAAGTAGCTGCACATGATCTCCAAGAGTTGCAGTTCTTGTA
This sequence comes from Distichodus sexfasciatus, assembly GCA_032718565.1. NCBI lineage: Eukaryota > Metazoa > Chordata > Actinopteri > Characiformes > Distichodontidae > Distichodus > Distichodus sexfasciatus. The sequence continues at coordinate 159,582 of JAVGVS010000431.1, read as the reverse complement.
CACAACTCAATCTCTGAATGGAAGGAAAAAAATATATTTCATACTGATATTATGGCACCTGAGGACCACGAGTCTTCAGGATCATTCATCCCCACTCACCTTGTTATATATAAGCAAAAATAATAGCTTTGTTTTGTAAATGCATAAAAAAAAGTCACAATGGTTTGCCAAAGTGGATCCAGTTACAAAAGATATTAATTTAATTTCTCGTAGTGGACTCAGAAGTTGTTAGGAACAATTAAAAGTAACAAAAATGATTGGTTACGTTTTATTTTATTATAGTGATTTTGTAATATTGGAACTCTTATGTGAGACAAGTATTTGTCAGCTTTGTCAGTTTGCTGAATAATAGCAATGTGTTAAATAAAACAATGGTAATTATGTTGTTAATTAGATTTTTTCTTCAAGAAGTACCCATAATAATACTATTAAAGTACCGGACCGATAAGCGGTACCGGTAACAGCAATAATACTGTTAAAACCTTAATGATACCCATGCCTACTCATGCTGTTCTAAACGATAAGTACAAGTAAGTCTCAGAACTCACAGACAACTGGAAATTCATGCAGTAAAATACTTTATGTGGAAACACTAAGAATACATCATTTTCCCACCAAAGCTTTGCTTTCAGGACTGAACAACAGATTTGTTCAGTTAGCATTTACATCTAGCATACGCTTTGGTACCAAAACAGTTTCCAACTTTATCAGCAACAACTTAATAATAATTAACAAGTATGCTTCTGTAGTTTATCATATGTTTTTAGAGAGTAAGTTCTTCTGGGAAACTAGTCAGTAGTGCTTTTTCCAACTACGTTAGCAACTTACATAACTAAAATGATAATTGGAACGAATATTAGCTAATTCTGGAGTTAAGTTGTGTAGTTCGTACTACAGCTCCCGAGTTTGGTTAGAAGCTTGATGGCAGAAGATGCAGTTGAAAGAGTGCAGTCATGTGAGCAAGCTGAAAATATCTCAATCTTTCTTTACAAACACATGCTCAAGTGCTTTAGGATTGTAGTCCTTCTTAATGTATTCCTCTGTTTAATGTATGATTGTTAATGTATTCTTCTGTAATGTATGATTGTTTCTGTCAAGTAGTATCACTAGTAGGGCTGTGCGATATGGCAAAAAACTCATATTGCGGTACATTTTGAGCCCTAGGCGATAGACGGTATATATTGCGGTATATAATTAGATCTGTAAATTTCAATATAACTGTTACTTTAAAGTAACAATTCTTTCCTTGTTTGCGTAAAACATAAGCTTACTGAGTTTTCTTCAGTTCTACAGCCATGTAAAAATATATTATTTAAATGTCTTAACTTTTTTTAGACCAAAAAACGTAAACAATTGCACAAGGTGAAAGTGGCCCAATGTCCTTATCATTTAACTTTCTTTCAAATGTAATATATAAATGTAAATATTTTACATTCATGTTTTTACTTAGTTTTTAGCTTTATTTATTTACTTTCTCAAATTTCTTAGTTTTATTTACAAGACTTGCATTAGCCCTCATTTAGGGAGCTTTCAGGTGTTCATTTCTCAGCACATTATGCCTGTAATCAAGCATGTGGCAAATAAATAATCTTTAATCATTTCTGCCATTAAATAAAAAGGACATTTCTGGCCAAATCTGTCGATCAGACGTGGCGTGGCGAGCAGCAGATCGAGCGGTTCCCTTGTCGAAACATACGGGTCCAGGCCGAAAAGTAATGAGCATCTTTGGCTTTCATATTCAACAGAAAGATATTTTGCAGATTATGTTTTTCTGCTCAGTAATCGAGACCCTAAATCCAAAACCATGTCCAGATTATGATCGCTAATCGGGTTCATTAACCATTGCCTTTTCCGCACACTCTCTCCATTTTCCGAAAACAATGCCTCGGTGTGGTTTTCGCATTTGACGCTTTACTTGTTACATCATTTTCTTGGGCGAGGAGCAGAAATTTCAGCGGTATGCCGGTATGATCAAAATCTCTATCAAGGCTAAATTTATATCGATACCTTTTAGACCGCTTATACTGGCCCACTCCTAATCGCTAGTAACTGGATTTGCTTAAAAGTCATGCTAGGTAAACTATGATATCATTTTATTATTTATAAAATTATGTCATCATTTTATTATTCCCGTGGTGTGGGGTGGTAAAGTGGGCTAGAGAGTTAAAGTGTTCTATTACTCTGTTCTATAGAGTACAAGTATTCTACTGGCTGTGAGTGAAAGGGAGTGATTGTTTGTGGCGACGAATGTGACCTCTGCACTGGTTATGACCAAACTCTATCTTAGGCCTCGCTACACTGGTCAGTTAAATATGACCTAATTCATTTTTGTCTATATGTGACACAGATCGGATCTGTTCCATGACATGTAAACAGGAAAACGATGCATTCGGATATTTTGAGATCGGTTTAGGCCCTCGCTCATATGTGAAATAAATCAGATATAACCAGATATGTGCCAATGCGACTGTCATGTAAACAGGCAGATTGATTTTCTCAGGCATGCATTCTGCACGCCATTAAAACTGGGCGACAATTTAGTACTTCATTAAGTGTTTAATGACGCGTAGTGCTTAATCGGATTTGGGTCACAATTTAAAAACGCCAGTAAACAGAAGGTCAAAAAAATTGGATATAGGCAACAAATCAGAATTGAGCATCAAGACCTGCAGTGTAAAATGCGCCTTAGTCTCATCTGTCCAGAGTATTTTTTCCCCAGAACATTTCTGGGTTTGTCCAGGATGCTCTTTGCTCTTCTTCTTCCACTGAGCTGTTCCTGGTGCAAAGTGTGCTGGACTGCGGAGCAATGTACAATGACTCCATCAGCAGCCAGATGTTGTTGTAGGTCTCTGGAGGTGGTCTGTGGTTTGTCTGTGACAATTCTAACCAGTCTTCGCCTGTGCCTTTGAGATATTTTTCTTGGCCTATCTTTTCTTCACAAGGACCGTTCCTGTGGCCTTCCATTTCCTAACTACATTTCTGACTGTTGAGAGAGACAGGCCAAACCTTTGTGATAATCTTTTGTACCCTTCTCCTAATTCATAAAAATGCATTATCTTAGTTTTTAAGTCAGTAGAGAGTTCTTTAAAAGTTCCCATGTTGCCACTCTCTAAGAGAAACCAAGGACAAGTACCACTAGCAATTTAAACCATTTTTTTTGATTCGTTGCAGCTGTCTTTGTAGTTTAAGGTCTAATGAGCTAATCAAAGCAATTTAGCGCTGCAAATTGTCAGTATTAAATGACTGCAGGTCTTCAAAGTAATGCAAGTGAGAGGCTGCCCGAACTTTTGCACATCTCATTTTTCAAACTTTATTTCATACAACTCAATAATGTTACATTGACAATTTTGGTCTGATAAACATCCCCTTGTCTATATATCTCTAGAAAAAAAACACATCTTGCTGTGATCTCTTATGAAGACAGAGCTAATTACCATGCAACCTTGGAGGGGTGCCCAAACTTTTGCATAAGACTGCATCACATGAACAGTGCACTTACTTGCTGCAATGCTTGCTTACTTACTTACTTGTATTGTTTATTTACTTCTTCGGTCTAGCTCACACTGCCTTTTCTTTCTCCTATCTGAGTTATTTGACCTGCCTACTGTCTTCTGCACTGTCTTAGAGATAACAGAAGAATAAATGACATAAATGTGAAGAGTTATTAATGAATTATTAGGGGGCCATGCAGTGGAACACTGCGTGGAACCCTATTGGAATCGTGCTGATTTTTTTTTTCTGCCTTAAAACGTGTTGTCGAGAAAAAACTGTAAGACCTACAGCTTTGAAATTTGGCAGGTAGGTCCGGTACCCCACCCACTACTCAGGCAAAAAAAACTGCACCAAAATAAGCTATTTTGTGTTTTTCCAAAAAAAATTGCATTTTGCCTAATAACTTTTGAACTGTAGCTCCGATTCTCAAAAATCTTAGAAAGACGAATTTTTTAGACCCTCGCATCTATTTCTGCCATATTTGATTTTTCGTTAATTTGCATAAAATGAAAAACCATCTTTTTCGAACTAGTCCCTGGATTTTTGTCCAATCTGCATGCGTGGGCTTGGCATAGGACTGCAACACCACACACCGAGTGTCATAGAAATCCGGCTCTGGGTGGGCTACAGCTTTGAAATTTAGCAGGTAGGTCCGGGACCCCACCCTCTACTCAGGCAAAAAAAATTGCAACACTCTGCCAGTTGGTGGCGCTATAATAAGCTATTTTGCATTTTGCCTAATAACTTTTGAACCATAACTCCGATTCTCAAAAATCTTATACCATCTTACTCCTTGGGTCATTACGAATCTTTATAGACCCTCGCATCTATTTCCGCCATATTGGATTTCTCGCTAATTTGCATAATATGCAAAATCATCTCCTGCGAACTAGACCCTGGATTTTTATCCAATCTGCATGCAACTGGTATCACTTGAATCCCAAGACATTCTACTTTAATTATTATCGAGCAAATTTTTAATTTAGGTCTTCATTTGGCTGTAATATGCAAATAAATGTGGTGGGCTTGGCATAGGACTGCAATGACACACACTGAGTGTCATAGAAATCCGGCTCTGGGTGGGCTACAGCTTTGAAATTTGGCTGGTAGGTCTGGTACCCCTCCCACTACTCAGGCAAAAACAATTGCACCACTCTGCCAGTTGGTGGCGCTATAATAAGCTATTTTGCGTTTTGCCTAATAAGTCTTGAACCGTAGCACCCTAGATAAAAGGATGAAACGTGTCATTTTTCAACGTCTGTCCACTTCGATTCGTCAAAAACTGATAAAGCTGCAAACTGCATGGCCCCCATATCACTGCATGCAGTTATATTTTTATATTACTATTAGTTTACTGACTTGCAGAGTTTTTACACAGACATTAAATGGTGTAGTACTCTGAAGAACAAAGTTAGTGCAAGGCTGAAATGCTTCTTTATCCATTCGGTATCCATCTAGATACAGTATAAATTACTTGATAACAGGGCATATTTTCTGATCAACTGAAAATGAAGAAATACTGAAGTCTTGGATAATTTTAAGCAGAGATCGACCGATATATCGATTTACCGATATTTTTCCCGATATTTAAGCATTTTACCATAATCGGTTATAGGTTTTGTAATATCGGGTTCACCGATAAACGCCGCCATCTTGTGGGTGTTTTGAGAATTATGCGCATGATCGCCATTGCAGCACGGCGTCTGAGGGGAAACAACAACTGCGTGCACAGGTAAAGTATACTTACTTGCTTTGCTATATTTAGTAAACTTTATTTAACATAACAGCTATTAATGCACAAATTAGATGTGTTACATAAATGACTGATATGTAGTTTATGCAGCTTGGCTCTAAGAAATAAAGACGAACTCACAGAGTCACGTAAGATAATCTGTCAAATCCTGTCACAATAAAGATGTAACTTTGCCTGAATTAAATAATATACAGCCATTAATAAGCACATGTTGTAAATAAAAGCGTTGAATTTAATTCTCTCTCATGTTGTCTATATGCTCATCATTAGTCTCGTGAAGTTGGTCGGCTAAAATAACCCATCAAGTCCTATCCCAATAAATATGTAACTTTGCATGAATTAAATAATTTACAGTCATGGATGAGTGCATCTTGCAAATAAAAGCGCTGAATTTAATTCTCTCTCTGTTGTCTACATGCTCATCATTAGTCTCGTGAAGTCGGAGTCACGAATAATAACATAAACATCTTCTAAATAAATATAACTAAGAAATTGAATGCGCTTTGTCAGCACGCATTTCATAATCTAGACCGACAAAAACGTTTTTTTTTTTTCCAAAAACGTAATTGTGATATAACATATCAGAAAAGCAATAAAAAACTATGTTTTGTTTGTTATATTTCAATATTTCAGAATATTATTCAGTAAATTAACATTATCCAGCAAATTATTCTTCACTCTTTAGCCTGTAAACAGCTTTATAAACCTAATAAAACTGTAGTTTAAAATGAAGTTACATTTCTGCAAAGTTGATATGATTTATTTTTTTTTACCTCATTGAAGATTTCATTTTTGAACAAAAACACTTTAGTGACAGTGCACTTCTTGTATTTTTGCACTTTCAGACCCCTCTATTTATTGGTGTATAAATAAGAGTTTTGATTTGTATGCAAGGAGGGAGTGATTGTTATAAATAAAACAGTTTGTTCAGTTCAGTGGTGTTGTAATCATTGTGTCAAAAACAGAAGTATAATAGTAAATAAATATCGGTTCTGAATATCGTTTATCGGGCACATAAACATGCAAATAATTGGTATCGGTAATAAAAAATCAATATCGGTCGATCACTAATTTTAAGCCAATTTGTATGGAGGACTACACATGACATAATTGTCATAATTGACAAATAAATGTGGGAATAAATAAGTAAATATAGAAATAAATAAATACATAAATACAATTTGGCCATTTTCACATTTCACATTTTGGGAATTTTCACATTTTATCTTTTATTTATTTGTTTATTGTAACATTTCTTGATTTGTCTATTTTTGATTTTCAACATTTTTACATACTGTATATGTATTTCTGCATTTCCACATTTCTACATTTATTTATTTACAGATTTCCGTCTCTGTATGCTGATAAGGTAGGTGGTCCCAGCCTTAGTCCAAAGTGTGATTGGTTAAATGAAGTGAGTTTGTTTCGACTCAACTAGAAATGCCTTGGCTCTTAATGACTGCTGTCTGGTAATTATGGAATTTTCTTTTTTACAAGCTGTCGCTAATGAGTTAAGATCATTAGCAGGTGAAATTGAGAAAGATTAATGGACGATTTAGTTCAGCTGAGATGGATGTTGACCTTGACCAAACTATGTTTGACGGTCTTCAAGAAGTCTCCCGTCAACTTCATATTCTCACATAGAAAGAGGAAGGGACCATTGGGCGTCTACGGTGCGTTTTGCCTCTGAATCTAAATTGAGGCTCATTTACATCTAGGCCGCACCGCTGGCAACATTGCTCATTGCTGACGACAATGGTTATCTGACAGATGTGAACAAAAGAAATGTACTGTTTTCAAGCTGATCAGCTAAATCCTGCAGAACGTGTGCTAATCGATTGCTTCTGTCTGAGGCGCCCTGCGGCCTATCATGCTTTGGACTAACGCTGGGACCGCCTACCCTATCAGCATACAGAGACGGAAATCCGTAAATAAATAAATGTAGAAATGTGGAAATGCATAAATACATATACAGTATGTAAAAATGTTTAAAAATCAAAAATAGACAAATAAAGAAATGTGACAATAAATAAATAAAAGAAGAACTGTGGAAATTCAGAAATGAATAAATCTTGAAATACATTAATAAAAAAATGCAAGAATACATTTAGCAGTTTTGCTGGCCAAATTGTATGTATGTATGTATATATGTATTTACTTACTTATTCCCATGTTTGTTTATTCATAATTATGTCATGTTTAGTCCTATATAAAAGACACTTCTCTGCAACAGGTCGCAGGTAGTGAAAGGACATTTGAAAGCAAGTGGGTGTTAGGTGACGTCTTGCTTTGGTTTGCCTTTAATCACGTGACAGTGTAGTAGTAAAGGCAGAGCTGAGTGTGTAAACCAGAGGTAACCAATAGGAAAAGATAAATATAGTAAAATCTTTTTTGTTATCAAATAATTTATTCTGTATCCAGATGGATAACAAATTAATAAAGAAGTATTTCTACCTGGCACTAACCTTATTTTGCTTAACAGTACTAAGCCACAGAATGTCACTGCATAATAAAAACTCTACAAGTCAATAAAACACTGTTCTTACTATTTCTAGTAGTTACATCTACAGTTTCAGCACTTTAATAACACCTAACGCTAAAACAAATAATATAAAACAATTTATTAATAACTGCTCACATTTTTTGTGCAATGCTAAAATGCACTTGACTTTAATGCACTTTGTGTTTTATGAGAGAAGATATGTACACAGTCTCAGTCATAACAGCAATGGTACAAAAAATTGGCATAATAATTTCTTTCAGTGTTTCGGTTTTCGACCAAGTGTTTCCTCAATTTAATGTGCGCGTGTGCATTCTAACATAAATACTTAAAAAAGCTATTGCAAAATATTTGTAGATGAGTAATATTTCAGTAATTGAGAAGGTCTACTTAACCATTCTGTTATGTTGCAGATCAAATTGACCCATTAAAAAAAAGTTTTACAGTATTTTTTTTTTCAGTTAGAAACTTCCTGCGCTTGGATTAATAAGGGTAATCAACATATAAAATAAAAATGGTTCATGAAAATAAATAAACAACTACAACTGGGCTACTCACCTTCCGCTGCACGTTCCTGTCTTTTGGCAAATTAAATATAAACTCCTCCACCAGGTCCACGGTGTTCTTGTCCAGGCCCGGCGCAGCCCCTGGTGCATTCTGGAGTGCACTGCCCAAGGAGATGTCCAGGTGATAGAGAACCTCCTTTGCGGCGCTCAGAGGGTCACGCCTCAGAAGCGCGTGACGAATATCACTCATGTCTCTTACACTAAGAACAAAAAGTCTTTGAGTTTTCAGTCATTGACGACAAAGGCTGCACAACACGAAAAAGCTATTGCTTTTTCTTGTCACATATTACTTGTTACATATTACAATTACTTAACTCTAGTTGGACAAAAAAGAGAAAAACACTCTAAGTTGGAGCATGAAAAATAAGGGGGGAAAATCCATTTACGCGACAACTGGGCGTCCTGCGATGTGACTAGTGCGCACATGCGCAAAGACGGAGCAGAAACTATATACTCTCTAGCCCGATCACAAACCCAAACTATCATTAACACTCCTCATCTACTACCAAAACTGCAACTGTTTAACCTCATACAGAGCTTCTAAGATGCGAGATAGTGGGTGCTGTTTTTTATATAGTGTTGTTTTCTTGATCAAGCAAGATGCCGAGGTTAGCTAAGCTAAAAGTACAACAAAACGTTTTAACATTAGCTCAAGCACATTGGTAGGCTAACGCATGGTCCCAAACCGGTAGCACATAGAACCTCCTGTACAAAACCTAAGGTTTGGCTGGTATTGGAATGTATATGGGAGTAAAAGCAAGCTAGTAAATATGAAATTCTGCCCTCGATCGAAAGAATGGATGCATTTCAGACAACCGTTTCAATAACAACGTTGCTAAAGGACTAGCTATTAAGATATTGTTTTTAACAAGATAATAAAATTACAGGACATTTACGACGATGTATGTAGTGAAAACAAACCTTATCTAGTTTTAACTTATTCCGTTAAATTTCTTCCAGATTTGGTATTAGCTAAGCAAACTACCCAGTCTTCCGCCACATAATAAGTACGGAAGCCCGCTTGGGACAACAAGACCGTTGGACGGTTTCAAATTCGTACTTATAAGGAGCGACCCAAGGCATTTTATTTTTTATTTAAAAAGGCTAAACAAGTCAAAGACTTAAATGTTAAAAGTAACAGTTTTAACAGTCGGTTTTAGTTATGACTGAAATTGGCTTACAAGGCTGAAGTTGGCTCATTACTCCTTATTCGCGATTTCGTATTGCAAGCCGTTTAAGGTGGAAACGAAATCGCGAATAAGCGCTGATCGGCCAGTAGGTGGCAGTTTTGACTAATTTTAACAAAGTGCAGATACTAGTTCATATCAGAATTTTTTATGTACAGTTTTAAAACATGTTATCTTAGACAATATATTGACCGTTTAACTAACTGAATGCTAAATATGTGAGATTTTACATAATTATACGGCATTTTATATTAATGTTCTAAATATGCCATACAAATGACTAAATGTCCACTCATTTCTGGACCTTCTTGTTTTATTTCAAAACGTCTAGAAAATCTGACATTAGGGCTTTAGAGTAAATATGATGCAGTACGAGAAAAAATATTTTCTTGAAATATTTCTGTCGGATTGTTAAATAATCACCTCCTAAACTTGACATTTCAGTCCATTCCCTATGTGTCAGCAAGTATTTCTGAGCAATTTCTGAAGGCCCCTCTTCTTTTATTTCAAAACGTCTAGACAATCTGACATAAGGGAGTGAGAGACAGAGCTAGAGAGCCAGAATACTGCTTTATGTGAAATTTTACTGCAGTATTTTTAAACAGTACTTCTTAAATATACTATCTCAATCTGTTAATGGATGGGCCTCAATGCTTTTCATTCTCAATCTCAATCTCTCTCAATCTCTATGAATCTGCAATGAAAATGTAACCTTCCTGATGTCTTATTTTTTTGCATGTTTGTCACACTTAAATGTTTCAGATTATCAAACAAACCTAAATATTAGACAAATATAACCTAAGTAAACACAAAATGCAGTTTTTAATACTTTCTTGATTACATTTATACTAAGTTGCCAGCATATTTTCCTAATAACGAAATCCGATTATCGTTATTTTTTGTTTTTGAAAGGCTGTTAATTCTCGTGTTGCCCAGATTGCCAAATACAAAAACAATGTATGTTGAGTTACACATAAATCACAAATAAATCTCATACTTATTTAATACATTCCAATACTTAATCCTTATCCATTTCTTGGAAACAGCACAAACTCACTGAGTTATTCTTGAGTGAGCAGTGAAAGCCTGCTGTAACCACCCTACAGTGTAGTAATGGAGTACAGGTAGGTAATCGTCAATAGTAATAGTTGGGCCAATAACAGGGACACTATGTTTTTTTTTTTTTTCAATTCAAATTTATTTATATAGCGCTCTTAACAACAGTCATTGTCACAAAGCACTTTACATATAACCGGCCTAAACCCCCCAACAAGCAAGCCTGAGGCGACAGTGGCAAGGAAAAACTCCCTCTAATAGGAAGAAACCTTGAGAGGAACCAAGACTCGGAGGGGGACCCCATCCTCCTCTGGGCGACCAGGCTCACGAACATTTAATGTACAACAAGCAATAGATCAAGATGAGTTGTTAGTTATTTAAAGAAGCAAAGATACAAAAATAGTCCAAGGGATATTTCGAATGCCGGGTTGTTGATGGGCCACTTGCAGGACCCTCTCAGCAACATTAAGTTGAAATTAATTCAGTATTGTGCTGCTAAGTCAGTAGACGTCCATAGGGTCCAATCCCAGTTGGTTTCATGATGATGTCCCCATGGAGTCCTGGTGCGGGTTCAGTGGGTCAGGATCAGCTCGGGAGGGTTGACAAGGTCAAGCGTCAGCTCAGGACGTCTCCGGGACTCCTGGTGAGTTCGGTTGATCAGCGTCAGCTTGGTAGGGTCGAGATGGTCAGTGTCTTTTTTTTTTTTTTTTTTTTTTTTTTTTTTTTTTTTTTTTTTTCCAAGCGCCATCCCAGGATCAGCTCGGGAACAGCTCGGAAAAAGCAGAAGAGAGAGAAGAAAGTTAAGTGCCCTAACCTAACCTCCGGCAATGCTAGAGTAGCTATGGCAGCCTAGCTAAGAAGGGAGAGCTGGAAGGTAACACAGACATGAGGGCTTCCAGGGGTCTCGGCATCACACCAAACCACCGTCTGCAAACTTGAGCGATCAGCAGAGTGGTAGGATGACAGCACCAATCCCCCCTTTCACCTTTAATCTCAAATGACCATGAACCCCCAGATCTCGCCTTTAACTAAGAAAAAGGGATTTTAATAACCAAAAGACTGACTAAACAAGTAAGTCTTAAGCCTTGACTTAAAAGCAGTGATTGTTTCTGAGCTCCGAACACTAACGGGTAGTTTATTCCACAATTGTGGCGCTTTATGAGCAAATGCTCTTCCCCCCACGGTAACGTTTTTTATTCTAGGTATTACTAAAAGATCTGCGTCTTGCGATCGAAGCGTACGCGCCGGATTGTAAGTGCAAATGAGGTCACTCACATACTGCGGTGCAAGACCATTTAGAGCTTTATAGGTCAAGAGAAGTACTTTATAGTCGACACGAAATTTTACTGGTAGCCAGTGGAGTGAGGATAGAATTGGGGTGATATGATCATATTTTTTAGTTTTAGTGAGGACTCTGGCTGCTGCATTCTGAACTAGCTGGAGTTTATTTAACAACCTATTTGGACAACCAGAGAATAAGACATTACAGTAATCGAGTCTTGAGGTAATAAATGCATGAACTAGTTTCTCTGCATCTTGAAAGGATAGCACGTTTCTTAGTTTAGCAATATTACGGAGTTGAAAGAAGGAGGTGCGACTAATGTTAGAAGCATGTACATCAAAAGAAAGATTGGAGTCTAAAGTAACACCAAGGTTTTTAGCAACATTACTTGGTACAATGGATAATCCATCAAGACTGACCGTGATGTCAGATAGACTTCTGGTGGCATTAGTGCCAGTAAGAAGGACCTCAGTCTTGTCCAGATTTAGCTGGAGGAAGTTGTCCGACATCCACTTTTTTATGTCACATAAGCATTTTTCCATTTTCTGAAATTGCTGCCTGTCTTCTGGTTTAGCCGATATATATAACTGTGTATCGTCTGCAAAACAGTGGAAACTAATTCCATGCTTACGAATGACTGAGCCTAAAGGTAGCATGTACAGCGAGAACAGCAAGGGACCTAAAACTGATCCTTGTGGTACTCCATATTTCACCCTGACATGCTCAGAGGAATCACCATTTACATCCACATACTGATAGCGGTCTGAAAGGTAGGATCTGAACCAAGAGAGGGCCACTCCCCTGATACCAACAACATGTTCAAGTCTATCTATGAGAATGGCATGATCAACAGTATCAAAAGCAGCACTAAGATCAAGCAGCACTAGGAGCGAGGCATAGCCCTGATCAGCAGATAAGAGAAGATCATTCACTACCTTCAGCAGAGCAGTCTCTGTGCTGTGGTTGGCTCTAAACCCAGACTGAAACATTTCATAATAATGGTTTTCCTGCAAGAACGAGGTTAGCTGACTGGCAACAACTTTTTCTATTATTTTGGAGATAAATGGGAGATTAGATATTGGTCTATAGTTTAACATTACCAGGGGATCCAGGTTGGGCTTCTTCAGCAAAGGTTTAATCACTGCTAATTTAAGAGATTTGGGTAAATAACCAATGCTAATAGAGGAGTTAACTATTGCTAGTAGAGGTTTAATCACTACTGGAATCATCTCTTTGAGTAGCCTTGTTGGAACAGGATCTAACATGCAAGTAGATGAATTTGAGGAAAGGATTAAAGACGTTAGATCTGACTGGTCAACCGGAGTAAATGATTCAAATAAGATGGCTGCAGTATTAGTACTTGCCTTGTCAAGGCCAGCCACTGTAGTTACTTGAGATTTTAGAATATTCTGTCTAATTGAACAAATTTTTTGGTCAAAAAAGTTCATAAATTCGCCACTAGAAAACAATGTTGGTACAGTTTGAGTAGTAGTCTGGCTATTAGTCAGCTTGGATACCATGTTAAATAGAAACCTAGGATTATTTTTGTTATTTTCAATTAGCAATGATAGGTATTCTGATTTCGCAGCTCTAAGAGCCTTTTTATAGCTTCCCATAGCGTCTTTCCATGCTAGTTCAAAGACCACTAATCTAGTTTGCCGCCACTTACGTTCTAGTTTCCGTGTCCCTTGTTTTAGGCTACGTAGGTGGTCATTATACCAAGGGGATGTTTTGTTTTCTCTGACCTTTTTAATTTTTAACGGAGCAATTTTATCTAAGGTGGAACGAAGCGTAGAAGTTAGATAGTCCGTATTACTCTCAAGTTCAGCAAGATTAGACATTTCCATTGTCAGGAACGACAGATCGGGGAGATTATCAATAAAGTTCCTAGCTGTATCTGAAGTGATTGTACGCTTGGAGCAGAAGCGAGTTGTAGTATTTGTGTTTTGACTAAAGTGAAAATCAAATGTAATGAGATGGTGGTCAGAAATAATACTCGTCTGAGGCAGTACTGTTACATTATCTACATTAAGACCAAACGATAGGATTAAATCAAGGGTATGACCGCAGTTGTGAGTGGGCCCAGTTACATTTTGAACAATGCCCATGGAATCTAGTAAATTAGTAAAAGCTGCTGTCAGAGGATCTTGTTCATTATCTACATGAATATTAAAGTCTCCCACAATTATTGCTCTTTCAGTTGAAATAACCAGGTCTGACAGAAATTCTGAAAATTCAGTTAGGAATTCAGAATAAGGACCTGGTGGACGGTAAATCGTAATGAGAGGGAGCGACAAAAAGTTAGGTTTTGCAGATATGTCTGCAATTCTAAGGAATAATAATTCGAATGATTTAAATGTAAATTTAGGTCCTGACCTATTGAAAGAGATCTTTCGTAGATCGTTGCAACACCTCCCCCTTTACCACTGAGTCAGGGTTTATGCTCATAACTATATCCTGGAGGCGTCGCATCATTTAAGGCTAAATACTCGTTGGGTCTTACCCATGTCTCAGTTAAACAGAGCGCGTTTAGGACGTGGTCTGAAATCATTTCACTAATAATAAGTGCCTTAGTAGTTAATGATCTAATATTTAGTAGTCCTACTTTCAGCTTAGTGCTACAGATATTCTGCATTGGCTGCTCTAATTTAATAGAAATTAGATTGGAAAAAGACGCATTTCGCATTTTACGCGAACTATTTTTGGTTCGGGGCACAGAGACAATGTCAATATGGTGGTACCTAGGTGGCGGCTCGAGGCAACTCGCAGGCGGTCGGTTTAGCCTTTCTGCCTGCGGCCTGGTCTTGGCTCCGGTTTGTCAATGGCCGCCTACACCTGAACCTGCATAAAGGCTAGCTGCTAGGTTCATTGAAATACGGGCAGCACCCTCCCACGAGGGGTGGATACCATCCCGGCTCAAAAGACCAGGCTTTCCCTCGAAGGTGGACCAGTTATCTACAAAACCTATGCTATTTTTCTAAGAGCCAGTACTGTGAATATCAATAATGAAGCACACAGAAACTGTTTGGGGTTTTTATGGCCACTTGTTATTATAAACATTGAAATGATAACATTCAAACACAACTGTTCATTCAGAACCCGCAATAAAGAACAACTAAATGATAAAGCCGACAAAATAAAACAAAATCCTCTGTTCCCAAAGTTAGATCTTCTCACGTTGGGGCCCTTTTCAATCAGTGCCAGTCATTTATTCCACCACACAATCCACGCATGGGGAACTGGGGAATACCTCACTTGACTGGGGTTCAGTACCAGTGGTTCAGTTCGGCTCGCCACCCAGTTCACACTGGGAATTCCTGGGTCCTTGGATCAGGGAGTCGCCCCTGGATCTGGAGACCGCTGAGTCAATGTATGAATGAGCTTTATAGCATTCCACCATCGGACAAACGTTCACACTGCTCAACTATATCCTATATCAATCCAGAACACGCGGCTGCTGCGGGTTTTCCCCTTTTTTTCTGGAAAAACCGGGAGTTGTCATGACGAGAGCTAGGGGCGTGGCCAAGTAAAGCTCACTGATTGGCTGGTTGCAAACCTGTCAAATTGACGTTTCCCAGAGTACACATGCAGAGGTGCTGGGCAGATTGTTTATCTCGATAAATGTTGTCCATTCTTTTTTAAGGAATTCTATAAATTCTGGATCTGTGAGCAATGATGTATTTAATCTCCACCGCCTAAATGATGGTACTTCTGTTTTAACAGTGACGGTCATAGTGACAGGAGCATGGTCGCTGATCGTGATGAGGTGAATTTGAGTATCACACTGTAAAAACTGTTGCTTACATTCAACTCAAAAAAATTAAGGCAACATTTTCCAACTACTTTTTGTAAGTTTAGTGAACTTCTTGTTATTTTGATTTGGTAAAAATCAGTATTATTTATTTTACTGTATGCTAAAAAATTAAGTAGAGTCTACAATATAAAGCAAAACATTTGAGTTTAACCATTGTGACAAAGAGCAGCATATTGACCAAATCATACTTAGTTAAAATAAGTAACATTTAAAATAAAAAATTAAACTTTTTGATTTTAATTAATTCATTTACTCTATTACTCAATTTAGACAAATTATTTCTTCAATCCACTTAAAATAATTTGTTAGCATTGCCATAACTTTAATTAATAAGGAAAGAGAGGTATTCGTTTCCAACGTTTATTACTCTATAACAGCTGCCATATACAAACAATTGGGTGCACTAAGTTTCTGTAATCAATTTTAATGTGCTATATTCCAATAAAACATTTGACATTGAAATAAAATAAAATAAAGGGCCTCTGGCCTCAGCATTTGATATAACAAAACTAACTTCAGCACATCAAGTGCCCAGAAGCTGGAGACTTATCCAGGAACTGAAGAGGTCTGTGCTTGACTACCACACTGTTCTAAGTTAAACTGCCCACCGAGCAAGAGTGATGAAGCAAAGAAACATAAAAAAAAGCATAATCTTAAATAAATCCTTACAAGAACACCAACACACAACATTTGAATTTAAAATAAAACACAGGGAAGCAGGATCACAGCATTTGACAAGAAAGAACTGACTTCAGCTTCAATCGGTAAGTGCACAGTACAGTATCTTAGTACGTATTAAAACATTTTACCATAAAATGGTTTATATAACAGAACCTCTGAACCGCAGCCAATTAACAATTAAACACTCACAACAATCTTCTGAAAAACTCAACAAAAACACAAGAAGATTGCCATTTAGTGTGAGGCTGGCATTTGACCAACTAATTCAGAAGTTTGTTTTTGAGTGTCATGAATTGAGAGGAAGGCTTTGGGCGCAGTGTGCGCAAAGTCCCACAAAAAGTCTTTGGAACACCTCAAATGTTTTGCAGAGTTGTGGTGGATACTGCAGGTTCAGAGTATATGTCATCTCCAGAAGCAGGCAACATGCCCTGGCCAGATTTCCAAGTAAGCACTGGGATTCCCTCAATGATGATGCCCACTGCATCTGGTTCACGGCAGACATATATCTGCATATTGCGCATTTTCAAGTCCTCATGGACACTGCTCTCCGTTTTTCCCTGTATGAGAAAAAACAGAACAATAAGTGGCAACAGAGAACAATCTTCAAAAGCCAGGTGTGGTTAAGTAAAAGTACTGAAAATGCCACTCTTACAGTTATATCATCAAATGATTATGACTTCTGCATTAATGTAAAACAAGGATTTTACTTTTGTGAAACTGCAGTTGAAAAATATGAAAGTATTTTTTAAATCAAGTCTACAAGCAACTGGAAGACCAAAAGGTTTTGGACCCTGGTTCCTGCACATACATTTGGGTGTTTGTATGTGTGTTTTTGAACTTTTGACAGAGCCAGACTAGCTATTTCCACCCAATTACAGTATTTGTTCTAAGACAAGCTAACCAACCTCAACTCCGCATTTTTATAACTCAGACAGAAGACTGATACAGTATCTGAGGAATAAGTGCTTTTCCCCCAAAAAAAGTCAAACTATGCTTTTTAAACAATACTTACATAGTAGTCAGAAATGAGCTCTTGCCCACTCTCTCCCATGTATTCAATGAGTCATCTCAGAGTCACGTCTCTCTTCTTCACCACAGAGGTACTTGGATCCTATAGTTGGTAAGTGAATAATGAAAAAACTGAATCTTGCAGGCAATGTAACAACAAACATACAATGTCATTATCAGTGTGGTTCTGTACTACCTATTCAACAGAGCTTTATATTATATATTAATTAGGCGCTGTAAACAAAAACTGAAAGTGAGCAGCATAAATAAGTGATAAATCATTACCTGAATGGTTCAAAGAGGGCAGGCCATCCTTCTTTTAATTTTTCACATCTGGGGACTGGGCAACCACTTCCACTTCCACATTCCAAGCTATATGTCCTGGCCATCATGTCATTTATGCTTTTGACGTCCCTTTTCTTAAGGCTGCCTTCATTAGGTCAAGCTCACATTCTCAAGCACAAGGTCTGTTTCACCAGAAGGGTGCTGGGAGGCAGGCACTGCCTCATTCCTTGGGTTTCTGATGTTTTGTGCAGGTTTTCTGTCATCTCCCATCTTGTAGTTTCATTGAGTTTATCAGAGTTCAGGGTCACTTAATGCTTTATGCTTGGTGCGATAGTTTTAAGATTTGTACTTCAGGTTTTGTTGCCACCCATAAATCTCCATTAAAAGATCCAGGCTCAAACAGCGATGCTTTTCTATTAGTGCCTGTGCTACTGCAGATCTCTGGGCATCATTGGGGTATGCTGTGTAGCAAAACATGGCCTCTGCTAGGCCAAGATATCCACTTGACACTGGGTGATGCTTTAAAGAGGCCAGTCTCAAATAAATCTCATTACCTTGACTCAAAGCCAGCTCAGTGTTGTGTGAGAAAGTTGGAATTGGAAATACAGCAGGCCATGGATTTTGCCTTTCAGAGGGTGAAGGAGACAGAATCACAGTACTGGCCTGAGTCAGAGGTGTTACAACCGGATATGATAACACACTGAGGTATCAGGGTGCTTTCCCAAAAACAACAACGTCAGTGTTATGTTTAGCGGAACACACTACTTTCAGTGTGTTCCTCATCTTTGAGTTCTTTGTGGCTGCTAGAGGAAAAAGTCATCAAACCTTCATCTTTTGTATTGAACACTGATTTCAGTGGTGATGCAAATTGTTCTTGCACCTGCTGCAACCAATTCATCAACAGTTGAGGGTATGCCACTTTTGAGTGTAAGTTTTTTGACCTCGTGATCAATGAGGACCCGGAATCTGACTGTTGGTTCCATGTCTAGAAAGACAGAAGAAACAAAATATTATACAAAGTTACATCAACACTGGGCGCATAGATGTGGGCGCTTTTAATGTCACGAGCTTTCCTGCAACAATATAGGGCTGACGGGGACAACATCACTAAGGTTTTGTTGTTCAACAAGAGCAGGTGATTCGTCTTCAAGATGAAATCCATGATAGTGTTCATCATACCAGGACATGAGTGTTTTCACAATAAAATGCACCTTTTCCCCAAAAATCAGATATCAACTCAGAGCCAGCACGGAACAATCTGCAAAAATCAGGAAGACCAGCAGTACCACCATAGGCCACGATCATGCCTTTTGAGTACCTTGTTCCATGGAAGGTGACTGTATCAGCCAGCTGTACTTGAGACTGACAAGGAAACAGATGCCTGATTGATTCCTGAACATTTACATGCAGGACATCTAATGGCACTGATGTGACTCTTACAACACTCAGAGCAGGCACAACTGTTGTGGGAATGGCAGTGATGACTTATCGCGTTGATGCTTTTTTGGCCAGAGAAAGGAGAATGTTCTGAAGTTGCCAGTATGTCTCACGATTCGTTTAAATTGGCTGTGTTTTGCTTCAAATCTCATTGTCCAGAAAGCAATCACAGGTCCAAAAGCATTTATTAATGCAGGATAGTGTTCTAAGAAGTGGTGCTTTGGGATTAACCCTTCATTAGGAAATACTTCTTGGAATCTATGTCGGTGTTTGGAAATTTTTGAGTCAAGATATGCAACACTTTCTTTGTTGTGGACTGGGGCAACAAGAAGTTCAATGATGTCTTTTAAAGACATGAGTAGAAGCCAGGCTGGATCATTCAAAGGTATTCTGTGTCCAATAATGAATGGCAGCAGTCGAGTGAGGGCCCAATTTTCATGTGCGTTTCATCCAATCTTCTTTTTTGAGGAAAAGGTTGTAGGCAAATGGCTGGAGGAAATCGCTTCGGTTGGGCCCATTTATACGAAATTGTGTGATGGTATTGTGAAGCTCACTGAAAGTGGAACATTTCTTTTGGAGATAGAAAACATCACAGACCCAATTCCAAGGGAACGATACCTTCAAAAATTGTCGCAATATATATTGTGGATAGCCAGTCACACAGTGGAAATAGCTCAGATTTTCAGTAAGTGGGCAGGCATTTTTTACACCGTAACAGTGTGTCAAAGCTGGATTTTCTTTAACAGTCAATAAATGAGTGGCATGATTCTCTTTGTTCCGAGCAGGAAATGCACCTTATTCTCACCTCCTTTCTTTGAAATTTGACGCTTCTCCAAGACAAAATTCAAAATGAATGGTCCACAAAAAATTTTCCACAAGTCCACAAACTGAATGTGCCTCAAGATTACTGTGCTTACTCACAGAAAAACACAGAGCCTTTAACATGATGTCCAACATTGGAATGTAGACACCACACGCCTCCAAAAATAGCAATGGTCTTTAACAAGCACTTCAGCTGTGAGCCAAATCTTTTTGATGTCAACTGCTTTGCATAAAGGGCCAAGTATACTGAGTTAAGAGTGGATCATGATGAATGAGGGATGTTGCCAAAGACCCAGTATATTACTGTGATTTTATGCTTTTTCCTTGATGTACCCAGGGGGTTACAAATTTCAAAGTCGTTTACATACAACACAGCGCAATTTTAGCTCTTCAGAATAAAAATGAATTTTCTTTATAGACTGTACCATCACGACATGATCCATATTGAATAGATGATGACAACTGGTCCTGTTCTTACTCACAGAACTTTTTCTCTAAGATTTTCTTTACCCAAAATCTGAACTAAGGACTGGAGAATTGGGATATACTGGAAACTTCTCTTTTCATTTGGTTCGAGGATGTATTTCGACGGGCTCAACAACTTCAAATTTTTCTTTATAATACTGTTGCTCTCTTCTAAATGATGAGATGAAAGAGTGATCACTAGCACCAAGTGCTGTGCTTAGTGATTTGATTTGCACAATTCTTTTTTCCAATAGAGATGTTACAAACACAATGTAGCAACTTATAAATTATTTTTCTTAAAGTGTGAAACAACAATATCTCTTATTGCAGTAATGGATGCAGAACTTAATATGAAGTGAAGATCATCTACCAGTTCATCAATGCACCAAATTGAAACATTATGAACACTTTCTAATTTCAAAAGGAGGGATGCTATGTACTCTACAACCACATTGCTTCCATCATCCTCTTCATAGTGAGCATCTGAGCCAGAGACTTGATAATTGGCATCACTGTGATCATCATCCTCTTCAGAGGCTTCAAAAACAAGTGACTCCTCCTGTTCAGTTAACTGCCTTTCACAAATAATGCCTGGTTTGAAATCTTGTGAAGTATGTGGCGTATGCTTCCTGTGTTTGTGTGTCGCGAAAGTCCCATACACATTTGTTTATGATCGCATTCGCAAAACACACTTTACAGTCTCCTTATTCTTCAGACCAATGTGTTCAAAAAACTCTTTTTCGCTAGGGAATCCAGATTTTTGACATAATAGACAGGTAAAGAAAAGAGTTACTTGAGGTGAGTTATGAGTCAATTGCTGGATGTTGTCGTGACAAGTGACAGCGGAGGCTACTCCAGTTTTTAAAAGAGCATGGGCACTCTATATGTATACAAGGCAAGGCATGGCTGTGTCCAAAGGTCCCATGATGCAGTCTATGTTTTAGAATATCAGTCTTTGCTGGTACAACAGCACTGCATAATTTACAAGGCCATCCCATCTGTCATTAAAAATAGAAAGGGATGCCAATTTATTTTATTTTATTTTTTTCCTTTTTTCCAACTGTCAATAACTGACTTTTGGTTACCTAATCTAAATGACAGATAACAACAAACCTCTGAAACATTTTCCACTCAATTCCACTCTACTCAAGAGCCCACCTACTCCAAGAACTGCTCCTCCCAGTAAATCTGATGGTCTTCTAAAGAAGCAACACAAATGAAAGAAGAGTTGATGAAAACCTCAGGATCATTGATGTTATTGCAATGCAAAATAAATATTCAATCTTTTTAGCTGAACAAAATGCTTCAAGACAACATAAAATATTTCAAACCAAATATATCAAAAGATTAAGTTAAAGCGTTTACGAATTTATGCTACGTTGCAGAGAGAGAGAGGCGCCAAAAATATAATGTCCTCATCTTTTTCAATCGTGCAGGGACAACAACTGTGACTACAAACCTAGCAGTTAACGTAACTTTTAACTGACACATGTACGAGGATGAGAGACCACACAGTAGTTTTGTGGCTAGCTAATCGGAAAGAGGCAGAACATTTAAGACGAGTGATTTGAGACCAACTAATTCACAATCACCGAGGCTAACGTTATTAGACTCCTTAAACAAACAAAATGACGATGTTTTTTTTAAAGTACCCAGACTAAGTAGAAACATAATCTGGCAATATATCTCACATATATCTATCCTACGTTAACGTTAGCGATAGTTGTTTCAAGATTAATGTTAATTTCAAGACCTTCAGTAAGGCCGATGGCTACCGCAAACTGACAAACTTAACGCATTGTCTGAAACTCATGGCCTTTTACATTTTATAGTGCAATAAATGCGTGCTCATTCGGCTAAAACCTAACTTTATGCGATGTAAATAGTTACTTACATGTGTTGCACGTTGTATAAAGCCCTCAAAAACTCCAAAGAAATCCGAAACTGGTCCGGTACAGGTGACAGTGCTTGGGCCCCTAAATATTTTACATAATTCTTTTAAAATAAAAAAGACATGACATTTTAAAATATCTGTCTTCCCCTCAAGTGGGTGGTCCCGAGGAAAAGTAAAAGATAATGTTTAATTTTCCTGCTGCTACATTTTAAAATTATTAGTTGTAGCACAAAATGCACTTTTAAAAAATCACAATATTTTGAAAATTCATGTATATGCGCTGCGTAAATATATCAACTTATTATAACACAGATGTTAATGGTATGACGTGATAAAAGCAAATGCTTGTCATGAAGTCTAGGTATCTTTTAGATGGCCTCTTAAAGTTCACTTGAAGTTTAAGGGTGTTTGTCTAAATGGTTTTGCTATGACACCAAGTAACGAAAAATCGGTTTATTTACAATGCTGCAGTAGCGTCTTTGTAACCTTTGGAAACCTCTGTGGTGTCTTTTGAGATATAAGGGGAAAAGCATACTAAATGTGTCTCGAGTGTCCATTATAAAACTAAATTTATATCGTATTGTGTTGAAGAATTACACGAAACTGTGCCAGCGTGAATTGTTCATTCGTAACAATAAATCTATCCCCTGCAACATAATCGCACAGGACAGTAATCGTATTAACGTTTCATAGTAAAGTGATGACATAAATTGTTCAACTTATGACGATCCTAAGGGAAATCGCACTCCGTGCAGTCGTTTCATATTCTTGACATTTGAGGGACAATTGAGTCCATCAGTACTGTTATTTATTACTGATTAGCTAATACAGAACTAATTACTAATTGCTGCAGGACGCTTGTGATGCCCGATAAAACGGCTGCAAAGAAATCCACAAAGAAGCAAACCAAAAAAGTTGAAAAGAGCGTGGAGGATGAAAAGAAAACTCTTGCTCTACCAGATGGCGGAATAGAGTACTGCATAGCCAAAATTGAAGATTTGAAGGAACAAGTGCAAAGGTTAGAAGCCACATATCACTGGTTGCTTACAAAAAAACTATCATTTCAAAATCAACTTTAATGTTTTGAAAGATACAAAGCTTAATATGCTTAATGCGCTCAAGCAATTGAATAGCAGTACCCTAAATCTAAGTATTACATGAGATATGATAAGACAACTCAGTGGACAATATGAAATGCTTTCAATATGAAATATGAAATCCCATTTGTCTTTTTATTTTATTTTATGAATTTCAATGTGGTCTGTGGTATATTTACCTATTAAGTATCCTTATTTAATATCTAATTGTCAATTTATTTACTTTTTCATATATAGCCATGTTCATTTACACTTACCCATAATTACAAGGACAGTCTCCCTGGAGCAACTTAGAAATGAAGCTCTTGCTCAGGGACCCAGTGGTGGTAATGGTGGAGATAGGAATGAAACCCATAACCCCTTGGTCAAGAGGCGAGCACCCTACCACGAGACTACAACCATTCTAAGCCTGTAATGCAAATTTAGGCTGACTGTGGCAAGGAAAATGTCTTACAAAAGCAAGAATTCTTATGAAGAAACAGTCCATGGGCTCATGCCTTGACCCTGCTGGCACCCACAAAATTCTCTACCAAATTAGTTATAGACTGTAAAGTCTACAAAACTGCATGATCACCTGAGCAGAATTCTTATCAGCAAGGAAGCAGCATGGACTTGAACTTTAAAGGCTAATTTAAATGATAGATTTCTACATGCACACACATTTACATTCACACTCTGTGTACAATCCAGCTGATACCTGAGCTTAATACAGCTTCACCTTAAGAAGGATGGGGTTTCCTTCTAATTCTTGAATCCTCACAATGATTCTACAGAGGGAGTTTTCCCTTGCCACTTTTGCTCTAGACTTGCTCATTAGAGGTTTGTATTCAGTAATATGGAAAGGTCCTTTGTGACAAAGTCTACAGTAAAAAGCACTATATAAATGCCAGTGAACTGCATTTAATTTGTCTGGTTGAGAATTCACGGGTGTCTGAGTTCAGGTTCAAGTCCAAAGGGTCATAAGCAGTCTGTTCATTCATACAAGAGTTGCATGGTGTTGGATGGTCTCTGCAGGTCCAAGTATAAAACCACAGAAGGGCAGAGTGTAACTGTATAGATTTACCACATAACCATTTACATTATAATTATAATCAAAAGTGATTTTTCTTTCTTTAAATTTAGATTTGAGCATAAATGTACTGAGTTGGAATTTCGAGAGAAGACTCTTTCCCAAAAATACAACCTTATGATGAAAGAGAAAGAGGACATATTAAGCCATATAAAACACTCTTTGGATGAGAAAACAAGTCAAGTCAACGATCTCTCAGTAAGCATTTGGGATTTACAATATATAAAAAATGCTGAGAGGACACTCAGTGAGAAGCAGTTCAAAGCTCTTTGGCAGAAGTTTCAGGAAAACAAGGACAAGCTCACATTAGAGAATTTGAACCTAGGTATAAACCTTAAGCCCATTACTAGTTTACAGATTCAGTTAGTGAAAATCTTATGCTTAAAATAACTGACAAAAATGATTGTCAAAACACTATTGTGCAATTTGTAAATGGTTTTCATTGTAAAATACTGTTAGCTTCACATCAGAATTACATTTTGTTCAGCTCGGACTATGGAGAAGGTTTGTGAACAGAAGGATATGCATTTGGCTGAGGTGGTTACATCTTTGAAAGAACAGCTACAGAAAGAGAAGCAGGAGCACAAAGCAGCTATTCAGGGTCTAGAAGAAAAGGCTGCACTGGAAAGAAACAAGTACACATTATGATAGAGTAAAATCATTTGCTTGAATAAATGTGTAGTACTTTTATATTAAACCATATTATCGAATCCACATTAGGAATGCAACAAATTATTAATACACTTTCAAATTAATTTACTAATCGATTAGTTGTTTGTTTACCTTGTTTAGCTTTTTACAATTACAAATAATGTACATTCTGATTATTTCAATGTCTCGCCCTTTAAAAGTGCATCTCAAATGTTTCTCCATGACCACGATTTAATCTAATTCTAAAAAAAAAAGTATTTTATGCAAATATTTTTCTTTGTCAATTATAAAATAACCACTGATGAAAATTGTCATTAGTTGCAGCCCTAATCAAAATCCCATCTGCTGTCTCACTGCAACACGGTCTCACCCATTACCGTCACATATTGATGCTTGGTCATTGGCCCCTGGCGTCAATATCCGAAGTAGAGGGTACCCGCTTTGCGATATTTTACAACATAGAGAGCCGTCCGATAAATTTGAATGTAAATCCCTCACCGTCGGATTTTGACGCAGGGGGTCAACCAACGAGAGAGATGCATGTGCTGGAAAGTTTCGGTTTTCTTGGTCATAATGACAAATAACCTGGCAAAATGTAGAAATTATCTTGCGATAAAAACAAATACAACAGGTTTTAGGCTACAGAAGATAGATTTGTTTTATTCAACGCATGTAGGCTAAACTGACCAATAGATCAGATTGAGCGTAAATCCACCAAGGTTGAGTCCGGGGTAGCAAGAAGTGGACGCTCTTAGTGAACCAAGAATTTTAGTGAACCGAGTTCCGAGAGTTCAAAATCTCCAAAACTGCTGCCATCCAAAACTTTATTCCAATGTACAACACACAACGTATAACGAAACAAGTGTGCTTTAATTCAAGAATAAAACCGAATAAAAATAAAATGTGACATGTTGCTTTTACCTTTTGTTCAATTTGTATTGCAGACACACAACTAAAGCTGTAATACTGTATTCAGTTCCTTTGTAGGATTCGGCTCCCTCTGAGTCATTTACCAAACTGATCCAGGTGTGCGAATCGCTTGAGTAACTTGAGTAAATATTGCCAAACGGATCTGGATGATACACAGTCAGTCAAGAATCATCTCGACACAACTCATTTGTACCACTCTTTCATTTTAGCGATGTGCACAATGAATGGAATAAAATAAAGACTTATTTAAAGATTTATTTATTTAAAACTCAGATGTACTGAGTTTTCTTGCAGCGTTGGTAATAGTTGGTGTGTAAATTTTCCCTGGTAATTCTATTGTTAATTATTTTCATATTAAGTAGCAACCCTTAATTGGGCAGCACTGTTGGAAAGGGGATGCTCCAGTTATAGGGGTAGAACTCGGTCCCATTGCTCTGACACCTTCCTGTCAAAAGATTCACAAAAAACAATGTGCACCCTGGTGCACGCTCTGCTAAAATTCCCTATCCCTAGCAATGGGCGCTACTGCACAACACACGTGAAGTGGGCCTTGACCCTAACCCAAAATAGACATTTTAAATAATATTTCCACTTTACAGTGGTCTAGGCACCTGAAACTCGGTATACACTTAGATGTAGTTGATATGAACATAGGTTGGCTTTTAGTCCTGTATCCGATCAACACAAAATTGCAATATGTTATAGTAGGTCACTGGAGGATTGTACATGTGAAGTTTGGTGTTTCTGTGACCATCCCACGGCCTGTGCCATATCCTCAAAGTTTCCATTGAAGTCTATGGGGAAAAGACATAAACTGCTCTTAAACCTAAAATATCCAAGAGGTCCCAAATTTTATATACTCATGTATAACAGTCACCTCTAACTGTATTCAGAGTTCATGCCCCTAGCCCATTGCTAAGGTCAGGCATTGACCCCCATGGCTTTTCAGACCTAGTCACAAAAACACAACACATACGTGGGTCCCATGAACCAACAGTTTATCCGATCAACAGGAAAATGCAATATGATATACTTGGTGTTATGAGGTAAGATTTGATGGCTCTGCAACATTCTCAAGGCCTGTGGTTGAAGTACCAAGCTTCTTGAAGCCTATGGGGTCTGTACACGTCCAGACCTAAAATATGAGGTGTAGACGTCCTTAACTTGTGCCTAGACCACTGCAGTGGAAGTGGAAATACTATTTAAAATGTCTATTTTGGATAAGGGTGAACAGGCGTTCACTAAGGCCCTCTTCGTGAAGTAACGCCCATTCCAAAGAGTGCACCTGGGTGCATGTTGTTTTTTTGTGAATATCTTTTGACAGGAAGGTGTCAGCGATGGGACCGAGTTCTACCCCACTATAACTGCACCACACCCTTTCCAACCATGCAGCTCAATTAAGGTTGCAACTTAATGTTGAAATAATTAACACTAGAATTATCAGGAAAAATTTACAGCCCAACTATTCCCAACCCTGCGAGAAAACTCATTACATCTGCAATCACTGCGCCCTGATGGACAATTTGTTTTGCAAATGTCCATCACACCCACCACTGTGAGCTGTACCACCCCCGCGTTCATTTTAACTTTCAGCTGTACTGTGAAGCTGTCTGTAGGGCATACGAAATATGTATGTTATTTGAAAATAAATTGAACAGAAGAGAAGAAATCTTTATTTTATTGCATTCCATTGTGCACATTGCTAAAAACAAAAGAATGCTACAAATATGAGTTGGGAGATGTGTGTCTGCAATTCGAAATACACATTTTCACAAAGGTAAAAGCAACATGTCATTTTATTTTTATTTGGCTTTATTCTTGAATTAAAGCACACTTGTTTCATTATATTTCATTATGTTGATATGTTTCATTATATTTTCATTTCACAGACAGTCCTCTTTAAAGGAACCGAACTCAGTCCTCTAGAAGTGAGCCAAAGAGTGGACCAACAGAAAGGGAACTCAGTTCTTTTTATGTTCACACTGAGTTCATTTGAAAGGGGACTCAGTTCTCTTTCTGGTCCGCTTCAGCTCAGATGAGGCCTCAGTCCTTTTTCTGTTCATACTTAATTCTTATG
The DNA here is from genome assembly GCA_032718565.1 of Distichodus sexfasciatus. Classification (NCBI taxonomy): domain Eukaryota; kingdom Metazoa; phylum Chordata; class Actinopteri; order Characiformes; family Distichodontidae; genus Distichodus; species Distichodus sexfasciatus. The sequence continues at coordinate 131,516 of JAVGVS010000431.1, read as the reverse complement.
GAGCTCTTAGACCTTTACTGCTTTGCATTCTGGGTAGTTTTCACTTCAAACAAAAACAGTCAAAGCGAACTAGGACCGCTTTGTATTCATAAGGCGCCAGTTAAACGAACTGTGCTGCAGACTTAAAGCGAACCGAACTGAGGCCGCCTCCCAATGATCCGACGCTGGGGAGATTTACATTCAGTCTGACCTAATAGTCAGTTTAGCCTACATGCGTTGAATAAAAATGTTCTATTTTCTGTAGCCCAAAACCTGTGACCTAATGTCATGACATGGGTGTTGGGAGAAGGAGAGGAGGACGCTGCTGCAGGCATGATAAAGGGTTTATTGAGGGACATTGGTGAAACACAAAAGGGGAAAATTGCGAAAAACAGGGGAACAAAGACAATCCAAAAACAAGGGCAAAAGGCACACGAAAACAGGCACAAAGTAACAAGATGAGGCCCGTGCTCCCAGTAGTATGCGTCAGGTAATGGGGGAGAACCTCCCCGAGTAACCGGTGTAGGTACCATGCCACACATATAGGGGGCGCTCAACTGCAACAGCATAAGGGGAGGGTCCTAAACCCACAAACCTCCCACTTCCTGGAAGGAGGGACATTTAAAAGAGAGTGCACTCCATTGTTCCATGCTCCCAGAACTCGCCATCAAGGTGAGATCACAAAGAGAGAGAGAGAAACAACTGCAGATCAATTCCAGGAAAACAGAAGTCTTTGTCTTGCACACGGGCCCGTGCGACGAGACTAACTTCTCCAGCTCAAACGCGTTTTATTCTTTTAAGCTAGCCAAGTTCTCAACTGCAAGTCGGCGGTTGATGTTAGAGATTCGTGGACGGCCGGACCTCCAAGATTTCTCTCCGTTCCTGAAATCGTCAAGATTCCCTGGGAGGAACACCCCAAGTTCCAGTCCAGACTTCGACTTGTGCAACGTGCGATCCGGCAGCTAATCCTCGTGAGGTTCCCTCCTGGACGTCGGAAGGCTCCGCTCATCGGACTCCCTGCACCGCTGGACTCTCACCAACACGCCAGAAAACTTAGTTCGATGCCGCGCCGCGAGCAACATTCGGCCGCACTCTCTTCGAAGTGCTCTCATCTCAAAGTAAGACTGTTTCATCTGGGCAGTGTTTGTGTTTAGTTAAAGTTAGGAGAATACTCTCAGTGTATCTGTTAGTTAGCCTAACTGTATAATCCTTGTTACCTTACTGCTTAAGTCAGCTGGTTAAACAGAGAAATCTCCGTGGTGTTTTGATCTTTAATTTTATCTTACCCGTGCGAACGCGCAAGTATTTGCATGGGAGCTCCTGATTATCTTTCTCACGTACTAACAGTCATTTTATAGTGATTTCCAGTTGACGGTAATGATTCTGGGTTAAAGAATATTTTACCACGGTGAATGTTGCTTTAATATTAGAGGTTGATTTTAGATCTATGTTATAACTAAGTGTGGAGCAAAAGTTTGCGTATACAGTGGGGTAGATTCGAATTTCCCTATTGTTCTTGAGATTCCAATCTTAAAATTTGGCTGCTTTGTTCTCCCCTCCTCGAGAGAGAACAAAAGACCGTATCAATTCCAATCTTTAGTGGGTATGTAAATTTTGGGCCATAAATACCGAAGACGCTGATAAGCAGCTCTCTTTTCCCCCACACGTACGCAACCACGCCCCTCACGTTTGCAGACGCAGACACGCGCAATACAGACACTTACCATTTCAAAGACATATTCACACGTACATACGTGGCCACGTCCCTCACCTTCGCGTGCGTAGACACGCACATTCTCACACACACACATACGCACTCACACTTACCATCTCAAAGACACACCCCCACACACACGCATATGCAATACCTAGGTCTATGACTCAACCGAAATCAGACTGTATTGTTGATGACTGCTTTGCTTGCCATTGATGTTTGTCAATAAATGCCGTTTTTATTGACTTCTGTGTCTGTGGTGTCATTCAGATATTGACTGAAGCCAATGTACTCTTGCTGAACTATTAACCTTCAGAACTTAAGTTATTATTAACTGTAAGTAAAATTATAGTTGTGATAAACTTAATAAATTAATCTATTAATTATTGTAAATTTAATGTTAATTAAATTCACAATATTTTTAGATGTAAGTAATTTTATGAGACTACTAAAAGATAACTAAAAGATAAAGACACTGTGTACCAACATAGTGGCACTCTGCGCCAGCACCCAATACCGGAACGAGCGAGGTCCTTACGCTTGAAGACTCGGGAGGTGAACTGACAATGGTCCAGACTCGGTAGCCACGAAGGGAGTCTGGCCAGACGGGGAAAGCTCGCTGGGGAGAAAACACAAGAGAGAGGTGTGAGGATGAGGAGACAAAAGGGCAATCCAAACTGAGACACAAAACCAAACCAAAATCACACAGGTTCAAAAAGTCCAAAGGGGAAAGAGCAGAGTTGTGCCAGGAGATCCAACAAACACGAAAAACATCCACATACTGTCTGAGGGATACAGACTCAAGGACACATGGGTTAAACTGACTCAAATAAGACCACACAACTTAATAAACGAGTGCTTGCACCAATCCCAAACTCAAAGCAGAACGAGACACAGCTGAAATCAATGATAAGTGCGGGGGTGTTCTACACAGACATTGACCTACTGGGTAGGGAACACGCAGTGCAAACAACATGCCAGGAAGTGGGGTGCGCGCTAAACAGATAGTGAACTACTCAGGAGGGCATGAAGTGCAGACACAGAACCCGGAAGTGAGGAGCAAGCTAACAAGGAATGCTAAGGCTAATCCGAGGAGACACGAGAGGCAAACACCACAGACACAACACCAAAAGTGAACCCAGAGAGCAAGAGAAACAAAACAGATAATTAGCCTGGGTTCACAGTGGCACGTCCCCGTCTAAATCGGGTGGGACCGTAACACCTAATTCCAATATCCAATAAGTTGTCATTATGACCATGAAAACCGAAACTTCATAGCACATGCATATCTCTCTACTTCCGATGTCGATGCCTGGGGGCAATGACCAACCATCAAAATATGACGATAAGGGGTGAGACTGATGCTCATGAACAAGTGTCTTTAACAGCAGATTTATTGATAATGAGGTCAAGTCACAATGTTTACATTTCACTGGGATCATTAATAATCTTCTTATGTATAGGCTAAAAAAGGAGATGGAGGAACGCTTGGCTGAGGCTGCTGACAAATACCAAACACTATCTGAAATTCAGATTGAGCAGCAGGAGAGTACTGACAAGTTCAGAGAACTGGAGAAGAAGAATGCATCTCTGATGGCCATGGTGAAAAAACTAAAAATGGATCTTAAGATTGTGCAGGATCTGATGAAAGAGACAGACAAAAAGTCTCTTGAATGTCTTAAGGTTTGTGATTTAAACCTTCTCTGTTGGTCTTAGCTTAAGTCACAGCATGTCAAAACATCAAATTCAAAATAGCAATGGCTAAATGAACAAAGCCAGTAAGATGACTTAGAAATGGATGCTTGAGCATTTTACTCAACTTCTGGTACATGGTGGAGCAGATGGAACAGAGATGCAGTCTCCAGGATACTCATCTTAAGACGCTTGCCAGCCATAAACACAGAGACCTCCAGCTGCGGGTAGACCACTTAGCTCTACAGAAACAGTATGAAGACCTCAGGTAGATTTATTTACTCAGAATTCTAATGATACATATCAGAGCCATATTGATATTTGTATATAATGTCAAGTCAGGTAAACTCAGCTAATTCCTAAAATGGAGGCCTGGTTTCTTGAACACTGACTAAGTCTAGTCTTTGACTAGACTAAAAAGAGTATTAGTGTATTTACCACTGAATCTCAAACTAGAAGCATTTCCACAGAAAAATGCAATTTCTGAAAGAGAAGTACATTTTTGCCATGAAAGAGTTCCATAAGAAGGCGGCAGTACAATATTGCAGTGGACACACATGTCCAGAATAAATAAATAGCATTTATTAAATAGCTGTACTGTGAATAGAATGCTAGTTGTTTTTGTTATTTATTAGCTAATTATATGTTTTGTCTGTAATAAATGGGGAGATTTGACTGAACTGGAACATATTAGTGAATGTTGGATTCCCTGTGAGAGTCATGCAAGCTCCACAAACACAGTGCGTGTGTTTACATTGTGAAATATACAATACACATACAGAGGAATTAATATAATGTGTCACGCGCACTCCATCCCGCGGCCGGTAGTTGGATTGGGACGCGGCCGGTCACAGTTCAAAGGGTATTTAAGGTTTCACTTCCTCGCGGCGTGCCGCTCTGCCATTAGAGTCGACCTGGCCCACCTTATGATTCACTTCGGCACCAACTGTGAGTACTCCAGTTATTCGGTTTATCTCTTTGATAGAGAGTGTGTCGTCAGAACACGGATTAGTGTGGTAATCCTAGCTCTTCATGTGAGAGAGTTCTTAGATCAACTTGCATGGCTATCCTACCTACTCATGCTCCAAGCCACATTTGGGCTAACCTCCATTCTACACGGGCTAACGAGTAGCAATCTGCTAAATCCTAACCAGATCACTGATGGAGTAGTTCGGTTCATATCCTAACCAGATCACTGTCCGAATCGCGAGCATTCCTACAGCCGCTTAACCCGGCCGCTGGAAGTTTGTGAGCATCTGTTTATTCCTGCCAAATCCTCGTCAGATCCCTGACAATAATGTATGTCAAGTTCAAAGCAGGGTTGCCAACTCTCATGCATCTGGTGTGACACTCACACATTAAGCATCAATCTCACACTCTCAAGCCCAAGCAAAAAATCTCACTGTCAGATTCATCAGGGATCTGGTAAGGATTTGATGAGAAAGGCAGACGCGAGCAAACTTCCAGCGGCCGGGTTAGGCGGCGGTGGGAATGCTCTCCGATTCGGACAATGAGATGAACCCAATAACTGGAGTACTCACAGTTGATGCTGATGAGAATCGGAAGAAGGCCGGGTGGACTCTAATGGCAGAGCGATGCGCCGTGAGGAAGTGAAACCTTTTATACCCTTTAAACCGTGACCGACCGCGTCCCATTCCAACTACCGGCCACAGAGTGGAGTGCACGTGACAGTACCCCCCTCCAGGACCGGCACCAGATGAACCCGGCTGGGGGGATACGTGACAATGGCAGTTCCATATCAGCTCCGGGTTGAGTACAAACCGGGTCGGAATCCACGACCATTTCTCGGGGCCGTAACCTTCCCAATCGACGAGGTACTAGGTACCTCTGCCCCAAGGACGCGAATCAAGGATCCGACGCACGGTGTATGTGGGACCACCCTCAATGATGCGGGGGGTGGAGGGGCAGGAGTGGAAGGCACCATGGGTGAAGTGACGAAGGGTTTCGGCTGCGAGGTGTCGAATACCGGATGGATCCGGAGCGCCGCAGGCAATTGGAGTCAGTAAGTGACGGGATTAATCCGGTGGGTGATGCGGTAGGGTCTGATGTACCAGGGGTGAGCTTGCGGGAGTCTGTGTGCAGGCAGAGGTTATGGGTGGATAGCCATACCTTATCACCTACATGGTAAAAACGTCCCAGTGGGTGCCGACGGCGGTGTTGAGTGGCGTAACAGGTGTTGGCACAGTGAATGGCTGCGTTGGCGTGGTTCCAACACAGGCACCAGCAGCCCCACTGTTGGGCCAATGGTACCTCCAGCTCCTGATGGTCGAACATCGGAGGCTGGTAACCGTAGCATACCTCAAATGGACTGAGATTGGTGGCAGAGGAGATGTGGAAGTTGTGGGATAACTCAGCCCAAGTAAGGTAGCGGGCCCAGGAGCACTGGCGATCGGCGACAAAACATCTCAGGTAGTGCTCCAGTTGTTGGTTGGTCCGCTCTGTCTGACCATTTGTCCAGGGGTGGTATCCAGATGACAAACTGCAGGTGGAATCAATCAGATGGCAGAAGGCCTTCCAGAAACAAGCGGTGAACTGAGGCCCCCTGTCCGAGATGATGTCCTTGGGGAACCCATGCAGGTGGACTACATGCTCTAATATCAGCTCCACGGTGGTCTTAGCTGTTGGGAGTCTGGTGAGGGCCACCAGGTGCACAGCCTTGGAGAACCAATCAATGATGGTGAGGATGGTATTCTTGCCTTCAGAGACCGGCAGGCCCATGATGAAGTCGAAGGCAATGTGGGACCAGGGCCTCCGGGGGATGGGAAGAGGCTGGAGTTCCCCGGAGATGGTTGGTTGGAATCCTTGACCCTGGCACACATTGGGCACGCCTGGATGAACTCTTTAACATCTTTTGCCATGGATGGCCACCACAAGGCTTGGCTGGCAAACTGGAGGGTGCGTTGGGCCCCTGAGTGGCTGGAAAGGGCGGATGAGTGGGCCCAGGTGAGCACTTCTGTGCGAACAGCTGTGGGAACATAGAGCCATCCAGGCAGCACACCTGCCGGCTGTGTCTCCGAGGCCTGTGCCTGGCGCACCCTCATCTCCAAGTCCCAGTGGAGAGGTGCAATGATTTTGGTGCAGGAGAGGACAGGCACGGGGTCCCCCCGAGGGCCGTCTACCTCATGTTGACAGGAAAGGGCATGGGCTTTGGTGTTCTTTGACCCCGGACAATAGGATAGATGGAAGTTAAACTGCTCAAAGAAGAGTGCCCACCATGCCTGCCGAGGATTCAACTGCTCGCTGCCGCCCTGGAGCCAGTGTCACCATTCTTCCAAGGCCCACTTGATGGCCAACAACTCACTGTCCCCTACACCATAACGCTGCTGAGTGGGGTTGAACTTCTTGGAGAAAAAGCTACAGGGGTGTAGCTTCTGGTCTGGACCTCATAGGGAAAGGACTGCCCTGGCACCCACATCAGAGGCATCCACCTCCACAATGAAGGGCCTGGTGGGATCTGGATGCAAGAGAATGGGTGCGGTACTGAAGTGATGACAAAGGAATTGAAATGCTCTGATGGCTTCTGGAGTGAGGGTGAAGTAGTGCAGAGAAGGACAAGTCAGGGTGGTGAGTGGAGTGCCAACCGTACTGAAACCCCAGATGAAGCATCACTAGAAATTTGCAAACCCGAAAAACCATTGGAGTTGCTTGAGTGTCTTGGGTAGGGGCCAATGACATACAGCCTCGAGCTTCTGTGGGTCCATGGCCACCCCCTGGGATGAGAAAACAAAACCCAGGAACGTGGTGGAGCGCTCATGAAACGCGCACCTCTCCAACAGCTAGTGGGTGAGGAGTCTCTTGAGAACCGCACTGACATGCTGGTGGTGTTCCTCTAAGGTGCAAGAATAAATCAGAATATCATTCAGATACACAAATGCCCAACGGCCCAGCACATCCTGTAGCATGTCATTGATGAATTGTTGGAACACAGCTGGAGCGTTGCAAAGGCTAAAGGGCATCACCAGGCTCTCATAGTGACCTGTGGGAGTGGTGAAGGCCCCTTTCATTCGTCATCCTCCCTGATGTGCACCAAGTTGTAGGCACTCCGGAGGTCCAAATTTGTGAAGTAGGTGGCACCAGAGAGAGCGCCCAGGGCAGTGTTGGTGAGAGGAAGTGGCTGACGGTTCTTCACGGTGATCTTGTTGAGCCCCCGATAATCGACACAGGGATGGAGGCCGCCATCCTTCTTCTTCACAAAGAAGAACCCCGCAGCAGCAGGCGAGGAGGATGGCCAGATGGTACCTTGGCAGAGGGCGCTGTTGACATATTCCTCCATTGCCTGGGTCTCGGAGGCAGAGAGGGAATAGAGTCGGCCGCGGGGTGGTACCACGTCTGGCAGGAGGTCGATGGCGAGGTCGTAGGAGAGATGAGGTGGCAGCTGGATGGCACGCTTCTTACAAAAGACCTCCACCAGGTCGCGGTACGGTGCTGGGATGGCCTCCATGTCAACATCAGGGGCCTCAGACTCCCTAGAGCAAGTTCCAGCCGAAGCCCGCAGGCAGAGTTCGGAACAGGTTGGACCCCATTGCAAAATCCGGTTCTGGTGCCAGGAGATGAGGGGGTTGTGTTGAAGCAGCCAGGGGTACCCCAGGATGATGGGGGAGATGCGATGGAGGTGAGGAGACAGCGGATCTGTTCACGGTGGTTGTCGATTGTGAGGTGAAGGGGTTGGGTCTGGTGAGTGATAGGTGAGTTGGAGAGGGGCCGACCGTCAACTGAGGTGATCTGAACAGGCTGGGATAATGCCTCAAGTTCCACCCCCAGCCGCTTGGCATAAGCCTGATCCATGAAGTTCCCCGCAGCACCGGAGTCGAGAAAGGCAGAACTTCGGATCCATTTGTTAACAAACTGGAGGTGTACCTTAACCATTAGACAGGAAACAGCAGTTTGGGTTGAGAGGAGCTGGAGTGGGCCCGGTGAGTTGCTCTCTGGACTCACTGGGTGGGGCCATTTCCCGGACAGAGACGGCAAACCACTCGATGGTGCTGGGGGGAGCCACAATAGGCACAGAGGCCCTCCAGATAACATCTTTCCCTCTCCACGGCAGTTAAGGAGGTGCGCCCTAGTTGCATGGGTTCCCCAGCTCCGGAGTGTGAGGCCACGGTGGGAGGTGGAGAACCGACGATTCCGGTACACAAACCACAGACACCATACACAGAGACTCCAAACCACAACAGATGGCAGTTGATAGCATAACGGTTGCAGGTTCAAATGCCCTACTGGTAAAAGTACATCTGACAATACTCATGAACATGGTACTGTCCCCAAGCACTGCCCATGTCAACTGCTCACTTCTCCTTCTTGGATGGAGTCAAATGCAAAGATCATATTTCAGTGTGATGCACTGTGCGTTGTGCTGTGTTCACTATGACAAATAATCATTCACTCATTGTCAGATCCTGGCATTTGGACTTGTGGCTAGTAAAAGTGTGGTTGATCCTTCAGTATTACTAATGGGTAAATCATTTACTGGCCCAACTTATCAATCTTCTGGTTAGGGGCTGTAGTTGAATGATATAAACCAGAACAGAAGGAATTTATGCAGTTTTTTAATGTTAAACTATGTTTTTTGAACCAGAAATATTAGTATGTTTTTGGTCAATTTAGAAATATTTTCTATTTGCCATTTTGCAACAGTTCCGCTTTTTGGCTGGGTCTTACTTCCAAAAGTGGACCAATACATCTGCCTTCACTTTATATAGCATCAGTTAAAACCTATAGCTGCATTTCTCTTGATTATTTGTACACAGTCAGAAGAATCAATTTGATATGGAAATGCTCGCCCAGAAAGAAGTTAATGAAGAAAATTTGAAAGAAATTGTTGAAGAGGAGAAAGTCAAAGGAGAACAAATGAAGACGATTCTTTACAGTGCCACAGCTATGATGAGGAATTATAAGGTTTAGTAAAATAATTAATTCTAACTGAACATAATGCTAACTGAAACTTATTACACTTAATTTTCCAATTACAGATAAGGTCACCAGAATTGGAGATGGAAAGCTCAGACCTTTGTTCAGCAACATTACATCAAGCTGCTAATCAGACATGATATATCAAAAGTACATAAACTATAGTTACAAATAGTTTACCAGAAATTTTGTATTTACATATATTATATGCATAATTTGCACACAATGACAATGTTTTTTTTTATCAGCACGAATCATTAAAGTCATTTTTTTCCCACATGAATATGCCATTTGTGAGCTTTTGGTGCTGATACAATTACAATCGTGTCTCCTCCCTGACGTTTGGACTCACCAGAGTTTTAATACTGGGGACTGGGGGTTAAGTAGTAGTCCCTCCCGCTACTCAGACGCACGCCGACAGCCAAATCGGCCAATAGGGGGTGCTACAGTGAATGTGAATGCGTTAAGGGCTAGATGTCGTAACTGCTGAGGTCAATTTTTAAAATTTTACTTGATTCTTACTCTTTGGCTTAAAGTAAACAACTTTCAAACTGGGACTATTGACTTGCGCCTAATTAGATTTTTTGCTAATTTGCATAATGTTCAAAACCAACTTTTGCGAGCTATTCTGTAGTTTTTCATCCAATCTGGACATGCTTGGTGTCATTTGACTCGGCAGACTGTCCTTGTCAATACTTATCAAAAAGATTTGTGATGTCTCAATCAAAAAGGCTGCCATATGAAAATTAATGTTACTGTCGTTGCATATTAACACAAACTGTAATAACTCCTGAACCCAGAGGCATATGGCTACCAAACTTGGATCAGGTATGTAGCATGTCAGTTTGAGCAAGCGCTGTGAGTTGGGTCAACATTGGCCACTAGATGGCGTTATTGCAGATGGAAGGGCACTGACGTGACATTATTGCCTCTGTCTCTTACACCGTATGGCCTAGAAGCTCAAAAATTTACAGTGTACACCGCAAGACATGGGTCTGCCTCATACTAAAATATCATGCAGATCAACAAACACTATTATGGAAAACATGGCCAAAATGTGCAAAAAAATTGTAAAAAAAAAAAAAAATGCTTTCTTGCGAAAAACATGGTTATCCCTGACTGATTGACATGAAACTTGAAAGACAGGTCAACATCTGTGCTTAGATCATCAAAGTTCATTTTGGTTAAATTTGGCCACTTGGTGGCGCTACGGCAAAGGTTCAAACATTGCAATGGTTTTTTGGCAATAACTCAAGGAATGTGAGGAATATTCACAAGATCGTTTGACTGCTGCCTACTGCCATGAGAGTCAAATCTTAAAATATGCATGTCATTGTCCTCACCCCTTCCTTTTGCACATAATTTCCACGAAAAGGAAATGGCATGTTTTTGAACTAGTCCTATTGTAACCCCTGACTCACGTTAAATGATCTAGGACCAGCCAAACGTGTAGACCAGTTGCTAGGCTCGAGAGGATTACAAAAGGGGCTGAGGTGAACACAAGATGAAATAGCTGGAGGCAGGCAATGAGCAAAAATAGTTATTTAATAGAAAAAAATAATAAAATGAATTACAATTTATCAATCCCTACTATAACAATAAGCCGGCATAACAAAAGACAAAGTCCTATTGAGCTCAATATTTCAGTTCTTTTTCCTTTTGTTGGTTTGGTGGTTTGCGTTGTTACCACGTTTCTCTGGAAAGAAGGAGGTCCTTCAACCGGGGATTCAGTTCAGTTCTGGGCACGGCTCGCCATCTCCATCCGGAGAGAAACCAGGTATCTGTTCCAGTTGCTTTATCAGCACCAAAAAAACCTAGCCTGCACAACAATGATGATATTATTGCATACAGCCAGATAAAGTCCATTATTCTATTTCTTCCCACAGCTATAGCTTAATTTTTATCTCCCATTCTCATTATCACAGTAATATATTACATTCATGTTTTTAACTCACAATATCCATTGTTGCACATGAAATTATTTTTAACCATGCGTAACAAAAATGAATTTCTCTTTTTATCATCTCTTAACCATGAAATTATGATTCATATTTATAACCAATTCAATTGTCGATTTTTAAATCATCCTTTAAGCTTTGGTAAATCACGAGATGAAATACAACTAAGTTATCACTCTATCGGTAACCCTATCTGAGCTACAGGGATTCTCATTGCATACAAGTTACTGTAAACTCTCACACAATAAACCAAAATATACATTCAGCATCAACAAGCATTACAATTTGACCCAAAAATAGTGCATAAAGAACCAAAGTGGCTTCATTACATTGTGAACTAAAATACAATTTTGGTAAGCCCGTATTTTAAACAAAAAGGAAAAATCCACTCGCGATTTAGCCTTAGCAAACTGCTCATTTTAACACGACGCTAGCATGTTTCTTAAGCAAGCACATGGTCTTAACTCACCAAGATGAGGTATCAGCGCGAACACTGCAAGGGACACATCCACACGGCCTCTCTAGCTCGTGCTCCCATCAACAAGACGCCCATATATATTTCAACATGGACCGCCTGTAGCCTGTCTGTCCGTCCTCAAAGTGCAAAAGAAAACGAGAGCTAAAACGTAATTTGCTCCACTGCTCGGAAGGCGGGCCTAATACTGCTCTACGCAAATGAGAGTCACCGAACGTAACTGTGAAACTGGAAAATAAGGTTAGAGAGGGGATCACACTTCCTCTTTTCAAAATAAATGTTTTTCAAATTAAGAGTGCAAATGCATTGAAACAAATAAACATTTTCTCTACTGGGTTACACTAGGATTTTCATCCAATCTCCACAAAGCTGGTCTCAAATTATTCAGGAGTGTCTCAAAGCAAATAATTATCAAAAACATTTTGACTTTTCATCAAAAAATGGCTGCCACATTCACATACATTGAAGCAACTGTGGTCTAACAGCACAGAGGGCTGCAGATTCCTAAGGCTAGGTCAGAACTGCACCACATTTGGAGTATACATGCAGGAAACTACCACAATACCACCTGTCAAGTTTTGTGAACAGTGGCCACTGGGGAGTGAAAAAACATGAAATTGGCTTCTGAAGGCTATGTTTCTCTAACGGCCTGTAAGGTCATAGCATCCTATTTGACAGCAACTCATTCCTTGTTTTGAAATAGTCATATAAAGATCCTGTCAAGAGAAAAGGATGAAACTTGTCATCCTGTTCATTTCAAAACTTTCATACATTACGGCTCATTTTTGGTGAATCACTGTAATATGATTTGTACAAAGTCTGAAAGACATCCCGAAAGCCATCCAACATGGTAGGCAGAAGTGTGTGAATGTGCTTCCCACATGTGTCTACATAGCATTTCACGTGTATGCAAAGCTTCGTCGGTGTCTTATAGTGCCACGGACTGCATGGACCCTGCAATCGCTGCTTGCGGCTATATTTATTACTATTTTTCTGCCTTAAAATTCATTGTGGAGAAAAAATTAGGACATACAGCTTTGAAACTTGGCAGGTAGGTCCGGTACCCCACCCACTACTCAGGCAAAAAAAAAAATAAAGGCACCACTATGCCAGTTGGTGGCACTATAATAAGCTATTTTGCGTTTTGCCTGATAAATTTACGTTTTCCCTAATAACTTTTGAATCATATCTCCGACTCTCAAAAATATCATAGATCTTACTCCATGGGTGAAAACAAATCTTTATTGACCCTCACATCTATTTCTGCCATATTGGATTTCTGAACCATAGCATCCTAGATAAAAGGATGAAACATGTCATTTTTCAATGTCTGTACACTTCGATTTGTCAAACACTGATAAGGCTGCAAACTGCATGGCCCCTGTAATCACTGCTTGCAGTTATATTTAGTTTTTGTCTTTTTATTTTAAAACAGTTTTGACTCCAGTGTTTTGTCCATTCGCCGTCGTGTCACCTCTTTGTTCCGTTACAGAGTGAAAGTATCGCCGCTGTCAGCCACATCAGAGACATCAGATTTCGGCTCCATGGATCGGAGTGCTGAAGCACAGAGACGGTGTTTGTTCAGATTTCGGCTCCACAGATCAGAGCACCGAAGCACCAGTGGATCTGTACTCCTCATTTCACAAGGACTGGGGGTTCACTGGAGAAAGCATGGGATCCAGGGCTATACGAGCGAGCAGCATTACTTCAGTTTTGTGTTGGCTTGTTTATTGGTTTTCCTATAACAGAGTGTAAATAAAGACTGTGTTTTCGCAACAGATTCCTGCACTTGTGTCCTGAATATACCAGCAAATCACAACAGACAAACAGACTGTGTTAAGGGATGGAGCAAGAATCCCATTGCTGGCAGATGAGGAGCCCTGGCTCATCTGACAGGGGATCCTGAGGGGTGTTGTAACTTTATCCTGGCATGTGAGTTGTATTTTGAAGAATACCCGGAGGTGATCCGAAGGTAGAAGATTGCCATGATGGTCCAGCGTCTCACAGGGCGGGCTCAGGACTGGGTAGCAGCCCCTTGGCGATCCGGAGGTCTCTACATCCAGGATAACTTGGCCTTCATCTACCTCTTCCAGACTGTCCAGACCAGGGACATTCCAGCAGCAAATGCCTGCTGCAGTTGCAGCAGGGAACCCACTCAGCATCAGACTATGCCATACAGTTCCAGATCCTCGCAGCTGAGAGTGGGTGGAATGAAGCAGAGCTATCGGACGTCTTTTGGTGTGGGTTGAACCCAGAGCTACAGAGATGGGAATGGGTGGATGAACTCAATGACCTCAAACCTCAATGCTCTCATCAGTTTGGCCATCAAACTAGACCAACACCTCAGAGCGAAATCAAGTCACTCGTCAGCACCTCAGGCAAACACCCAAATCCCCGCAGTTGCAGCAGGCAGAGTCCCTGCTCCGATCCAAGAAGAGCCCACCCAGGAACCTATGGATTTGGGGTCTTCTTGTCTGTCAGCTGCCGAGAAGAGGCAGCAGTGACTTGGCTTCTACTGCAGTGCAGGGGGAAGCATGGTGGCTCAATGTCCTCTCCATGAGAGATAAATGAGGGAGGTACCAAACAAGACTCTGTACACTAATCAGTTTATAATTTCTGATATTCTTTTTGTTGATTCTAAGTGTGTTTCTGTTTCTGTTCTTTTAGATTTGGCATCAGCTGGCAATTTTACTTCTCAGTCCCTAGTGTCATCCTTGTGTGTCTCTGTTGTTGTCAGTTTCTTTTTCATAGAGATGAAGGATGGTGGACTCTGGCCCTGTATTGACTATCGAGACCTCAGTGCAGTCACAGTGATATATCCATGTAGGGAAAAACCCGTCTTGTTTTTTTCTAATATCATGCACACATACACCCATGTAAAGATAAACTTGTTTTCCTCTAAGGTCAGGATGCACCTAGTATGTTCTCCCAGTTATGTTCTCAATCTTGCTTTGTACAAGAAGGTGAAACCACAGTCAGAAGACCTGAGCCGAGATCAGAACATACTGCATCCAGTAAACATCCTGTACACATGTATGCATGTATAGCTAGAGAATGAAGATGATTTACCATATAAGGTAGAGAAAAGTAGTGTCAGAGAGGCCACATGAATCCACCCCATATTTGTGTGTATAAAAAAAGTATGTAACCCTGTTTTGAGCAGCATTCTCTCTCACAACTCCATGTGAGGTAGACCTGCTCTTGCCTGGCAATTATATACAATTTTGTACTCAATAAATCTACATGCATAAATTTCTGACTGACCTGACTCTATGCAATTAGTGGTTTTTCCACAACAATCCTCACCCCCCTTCTGCTCATCCCTGCAGCCATTGAACAACTCCAGAGAGCTAAATATTTTACGAAGCTCGATCTCTGGAGTGCGTACAACATGGTGCAGATGCGGGTAGTCGATGAATGGAAAACAGTGTTCAGCACAATGGCATGTCATTACCACTACAATGTGATGCTCTTTAGGCTTGCTAATGCTCCTTTCTTCCAAGCTTTCTTGAATGAAGTTTTCAGAGATATGCTGGACCATTTTGTTATTTATTTAGATAATTCAGGAGAACTTGCTCCACCCACACACCACTCAGCATCCACAGTTCCACAGTAGAGACTGTAAAAAACACCAAGTTCCTGAGAGTTCACATCTCAGACGACCTCACCTGGACCACCAACACCAAAAAAGGCACAGCAGCATCTCCACTTCCTGAGATGGCTGAAGTGAGCCAACCTCATTGTGTTCTACAGGGGCACCATAGAGAGCGTCCTGACCAACTGCCGAGAAATGTGAGTTCCATAAACAGGAGATCTCATTTCTCTGCTATAACACTAGGGATGGGTATGGATGAGAATTAGGTGTCAGCAGTGACTGACTTGCCAGAGCCAACAATGGTGAAGGAGATGCAGTGGTTCCTGGGGTTTGCCAATTTTTATTGACGCCTCATCCAGGGCTTCAGCCCTGTGGCGGTGCCACTTACCGGCCTCCTTAGAAGCAAACCCAAAAAGCTTAACATGATAGAACAAGCCTGTGAAGTGTTCAGAAAACTGAAAGAACTGTTTACACAGACATCGGTCTTAAAATTGCAAAACGCTTCTAAGTGGTTCATCCTTTTGCCCTTTGAATTTATAAAAAGAGGAAGAGAGGCTAGGCTAGGCTAGGCCAACAGCAGCAACCACATGGCTGATGCCTTATACAAACCCAAATGTGGGATCTGTTTGTGTCCTAAGTGCATGTGAGTATGTTTGTATTTATGTATATTTGTTTTGTGTAACACCTGCTGAGGCATTTATATTGCACATGTGTTGATCTTGCATTTATGGTTGTTCTTCCTGTTGTGGTTATGCAGAAGGTTTTTTTTTCTTGGGTTTTCTCTTCTTTTGTCTCTCTCTTGTGTTGAGCTTCACAGACTGTGTTTGGTGTGTGGACCTGGGGTCTGGAGCTGATCTTCAGTCTCCACCGCGCCACCTTTAAAATGGTATATGCACTCTGGAGATGGCAAGAATGGAGTGGGACGTTTCATGGACTATTCATGGCACAAAGGACTGTGTGAATGCAGTGTGGGGTGTGAATGGTACAGCACAGCAATAAATGTATGTACACAGTTATTTGTATACTTGGTTCTCTGGTGGTCTGTATCCTAATCTGTTAATGGCTGTTCTATTAGCAATAGGATGTGTTAACATACCAGCACAAACTGGAGAATGTCCAGGCAGAGGTGCAGCAGATGTGTCAGACAGTAAAGAAGCAGTGCAAGGAGCAGTTGAATGACATAGGCCATTCCATGGTGGAGTGCATGAAGAGGCGGGATGCACGATTAGAGGCCATGAGGGGTGCGCAGCCAGTCACTATGTTCTCTCCTTTCCCTTGGCCAGTGCCCGCTCCTCAACTCCCTTTTCCAATAGCTGCTCACACACTCCTACTTTCAAGGCCCCTGTAAAGTTAGATTTTCCCAGGTTTGACGGTACTGAGGGGGAACACCCCCTTAGTTTTGTGGAAATGTGCAAGGAATATTTAACCTTACATCTGCTCTCTGATGGTGAGATAATCACCATGTTCCCCTCTGTACTGTCCCACACAGCAAAAGACTGTTGGACAGCAGAAAAACACAGTGTGAGAAGCTGGGTGTCATTTAAATCTGCTCTGCTTAAGGCATTCCTCACCAAGGACCATGAGGTCAAGGCTGAGAAGCATCTGAGGGAGCGGATCCAGCATCCTGATGAATGCATAAGGGATTTGCCTTTCAATATTGTGCTCTTTGCCTAAGGTGGAAACCAATGATGACGGAGAGCGAGATATTGCCGGCGTCGCTGAGGAACTGTAATCTCCGTATTGCCAGCCTGCTGTAACCAGTAACCACCACAGATAAGCTGGTGCAAATTGGAACACTGGTGGAGAGGGATTTTAATGTAGCCAAAGTATTTAGGCAAAAGCAAAACCTTATTCCAACACCAAAACAGATGAAGGAGAGTAAAAGACCCACCAGCCTCAGTATTGCTCGGGCTAGCCCTTCGCTGTTGGTGGTACAAATCACCCAAAACCATGTTCCTTGTTCAGCCGTCATCGACACGGGCAGCTCCTTCTCCCTCATAACCAAAACCCTGTGGAAGAAGATAAAGAGACTGACTGAAAAACAACCAAATAGCCGTTAACAGATTAGGGTACAGACCACCAGAGAACCAAGTATACAAATAACTGTGTACATACATTTATTGCTGTGCTGTACCATTCACACCCCACACCACATTCACACAGTCCTTTGTGCCCAGAGTCCTTTCTCCCTGTCTGTGCATATTCCACATAAGAATGAAAAGTCCATGAAACGTCCCTCTCCCTTCTCGCCATCTTCAGAGTGCATATACTGCTTTAAAGGTGGCGCAGTGGAGACTGAAGATCAGCTCCAGACCCCGACTCCATACACCAAATGCCGTCTGAAGCTCAACACAAGAGAGACAAAAGAAGAGAAAACCCAAGAAAAAAATCCTTCTGCATAACCACAGCAGGAGGAACAACCGTAAATGCAAGATCAACACATGTACAATATAAATGCCTTGGCAGGCATTACACAAAACAAACATACATGTGCTTAGGACACAAACAGATCCTGCATTCAGGTTTGTATTAGGCATCAGCCATGTGGTTGCTGTTGTTAGCCTAGCCTAGCCTAGCCTTTCTTCCTCTTTTTATAAATTCAAAGGGAAAGCTTCCCACAGCACCCCCTGCTGGCTAGGAGCCTGTAACCAGGCAACCGCCTGTCACACTCCCTCCCCCTCAGAAAAAGGCATGAGCAAGCCATAAAAAGGCTTCAAATTAGCCATGTGGACTGCGAATGGTCCAGCTTGATGTACCCACTCCACCTGGTAATTAACCTTGTTAAGTACCTTTTTGATTTGTGCTGGCCCTTTCCATTTTGGGGATAGTTTGGCCATGTGCAAGTCCTCCGCCCAAGACTGAGGAAAAGTGCAGACCCACACGTGGTCGCCCACACTGTACATGACTGCCAGTCATTGGGAGTTATAATACTTCCCTTGCCTCTCCTGGGCATGGGTCATATTGCTCCAGACAACCTAGACCAGTGCTTCTTGACGCACTACTGTGGTGTAAGCGAGATGATCAGATGAGACATTTCAGTGCAACATTCTCTCTAGTGGTCCCTCCTGCTTGCGTCCCAAGGTTACCTTGGCTGGTGTGTAACCAGTGCTTTCTTGCCAGGCCGTATTGATGGCAAACTGGAACTCCAGCACTTATTGGTCCCAATGCCCATGGTTATCTTTGATGAACACAGTGATCATAAATTTTAATGTCTGATTTGTTCGTTCTGTGAGGTTTGTTTGGGGATGGTAGGCCGTGGTGAGCTTTTGAGTCACGCCCCATTGCCGGCAGATGGTGTGAAGCAGCTGGGACGTGAACTGCAGGCCTCTGTCAGAAACCAGGTAAGCTGGCATGCCCCACTGTGTAAAAATCTCCTTGGTCAAAATGGCTAGCTAGTGGGCCTTGGCTGGTCTCAAGGGAAATATCTCAACCCACTTGCTGCAGTAATCGACGACCAACAGCAGATGTTCATTGAGCCAGGGTGAGTGGGGAAATGGACCCTTAAGGTCTACCCCCAACATAAAACCAGGTTCCACCACAGGTGTGCTTTGCAGTAAACCCACCAGCTTACTAATATGGGGTTTGTATTTCTGTAATACAGTTCCTGCAATATTCCCATACATTGTGGCATATCTCCAGCCAGTAGGTGACCTCCAGCAGCCTCCTCAGGGTCTTCATCTGCCCCAGACCACTGAGAGGTTTGTCGCAGAGATGTTGGGATGACCAGCTGGAGAATACTACACCCAGTCTGTTTGGGGATCTGGCGGTAGAGGAACTGGTTCACCCCACAATAATGTATTTTATTAACATCAGGATCTGACCTTGCTTCCCCCCACAGTGCATGGAGTGCTTCATGCACCTTCTGGGCCTTCTCCAGCTCCTCTTAGTCACATGGTAGACCCCACTGCAGGTCAGTTCCTTGGTGCACTGCCAGGTGGGCACTTGTGGCCTCTCCCTCCCAGCGACATGACAGGGAATCTGGAACAATGTTGCACTGCCCCTTGCGGTACTGTACTATTACTTCAAAAGCCTGTAGCCTAAGTACCCACTGTGTAAGGCGTGAAGAGGGGTTTGGCTGATAAAAAGCCCATGTTAGAGTGGCATGATCAGTAATGATAGTAAATACTTTACCCTCTAGATATTGTCACCACTTTGGCGCTGCCCACACCACAGCTAGACATTCCTTCTCTGATGCTGAGTATTTACTTTCAGCTCCATGCAGCAACCGGGAGGCATAGGCGATCATGCGTTCCCCATCCTCGTGATCTTGGGTGAGCACTGCACCTAGTCCCACATTGCTGGCATCTATCTTCACCTTAAAGGGACGGTTGAAGTCTGGGGCTGTTAACACGGGCATGCTCTGAAGAGCCATTCTCAGATCCTCGAAGGCTGACTGGCATTTGGAGGTCCACACCCACTGTGCTCCTTTCTTCTTCAGGGCGTGCAAAGGAGCAGCACACTCTGAGAAGTGGGGGATAAAATGGTGGTACCAACCAGCCAGACCTAGAAAGAGCTGTAGCTCCTTAAGGGTGCAGGGAACATGGTAAGTTTGAATAGCTGCTATCTTGGTCTCTTCTTTTTTGATGCCTTCAGCAGATATGACGTGGCCTAGAAAGGAGAGAGATGCTTGGCAGAGGTTACACTTTTCCAGGTTGAGTATGAGACCAGCAGCTTTAAGGAGTGAAAACACTTGTTGGAGATAATTGAGGTGAGTATTAATGTCTCTTGAATAAACATCATCTCTATTAACAAAACAATACTTCCCAATGGCTTCTGCTAAAACGGGACCTCATAAGCCTCTGAAAAGTGGCTCCTGCATTTTTCATACCAAAGGGAAGATGAAGAAATTCATATTGGTTGTTTTTAGTGACAAAAGCTGTTTTAGGAATGCTGTCCAGGTGCATTTCCACCTGCCAAGACCCACTACACAGGTCTAACGATCTAAACACTGCTGCACTATAGAGCACCTCCAAGATCTTGTCGACCTGAGGCATAGGGGAGCCATCCAGTGGTGTTTTGCTGTTCAGGCCCTAAAGTCTACACAGAAGCGGGTCCCACCATCCTTGTTCCCTACCAATACCACAGGTGAGGCTCATGACGAGGTAGATGGTCTAATGATCCCCTCTTCCAGCATTCTGGTGACCTCTTTCTCCACAATTTGCTGCTTGTAGACAGGGACAGGGTAAGCTTTTTTCCTAATGGATATTTCATTGGTGGTGTAAATGTGATGAGTTATGGCCTTGGTGTGGCCAATTCCGTCAGTGCATACTGTTGGCCATTCTAACAACAGCTCCTGTAAGTGATCTCTGTTTTCTTCAGATGGGGTGGCCCTGCTTACCAAGTTAGAGATTATAGTTTTGGTGGTGTCTGACACTTGGGGCAATGGATTTGCCACATAAAGGGAGACTTGGCCATGTGGAGAGGTACAAAGTGGAAAACATTCACCTTCTCTACCTGGGATGGTATATGAGTGCTGGCTAAAATTGATACACTGTACACCAGCCTCTGTTAAAAAAATCTAGCCCTAGCACACAGGGGAAGGCAAGATCACAGTCTCTCATGATATAAAACCAAAGCCCAGATGCTACTCCCTGTAAGGAACATTGGGCAAGCTGTTTGCCTATTGCAGCCTGTATGAGGCCATTGGCTAATGATAAAGACTGCCCCCTTGCTGACTGCCATTTTTCAGTCAGTCTCTTGAATATGCTCAGAATTCTTTGTGTCACTCTGCTACCAGCCTAACCCCCTTTGAGTGTGTGCTTGGACATCAGCCTCTGCTCTGTCCCTGGGACAGCACACCAACTGAGGTTCCTCAGGTGGATGACTGGTTCAGAAAGGCAGAGCGGGTCTGGGAAGGGGCACATACTAACATCCAGCAGGCAGTTCGCAGGTTTACCTCTCATGCCAATCGGCATAGAAGGGAGGCACCAGAATACTGGGCAGGCGATCAGGTTCCTCTACTTGTATCCTGATTATAGCTGCATGGGCGAACCTCCACATGCTGTATAGAACAAGTCTGTTTCTTTGTTTTGTTAGGCAGCTTCAACCAGCACAACCAGAAATGAATGTATGGCATTAGCCCTTTAGTGGTGTGTAAAGATTCTGTTGTACAAATGGGCGAGAGAAAGCAAATGAGCCATGATTTCCATATATGACTTAATCACAGGCCTCTTGGTGGGGCGAGCACCCTACCACTAGACCAGCACCATTCTGCAAGCAAATTGGTAATTAGCTCAATTTATTCTTTTTGTTTAAAATTATAAAAAGAACAAAGGCGGTGCCACGATCAGGCAGCAGCTAAAAGTGCTCTAACAAATTCAGTATTTATACTGCAATTCTTGTTCATCTTGTTTACTTTCTGCTTTGTTTGTGATCGAGTTACAATGCATATCACCTACAACAGACACATCCTGCTTGAAATCTGAAAAAAAATGCACAATTCCACTGCCACATCTGCCATCGGAGACGCTATCGAGTCTGAGTGAGACGGCAAGGTGCAGCTGGCCGAAACGGAAGTGTTGTTCATGTAAACAAAAATGTGGTAAGCGTGTAGGGGCTAGCGTGAGGTTAAAAGATAACCCGGCCCAACTGGCACTTCCATCTGTCCTGCTCTCCAACGTCTGCTCACTAGACAACAAAATGGACTATCTAGGGCTCCAGCAGTCAAGCCAGCGTGAGATAAAGAACTGTTGCATCTTTATTTTCATGGAAATGTGGCTGAACACGGACATCATGGACTCAGCTATCCAGCTAAATGGGCTAGCATGCTACTGGGCCAACAGAGAAGCCTCTTTGTCCAGTAAGAGTCGTGGAGGCAGTTTGTGTGTCTACATTAAAAAACTCTGGTGCACGAACTCTGCTGAAGTGAGTCACCACTGCTCACCACAGGTAGAGTTTTTGGTCATAAAGTGCTGCCCTACCTGCTGAGAGAATTCTCTGTGGTGCTAGTCATAGCTGTGTACCTACTGCCTAGTGGTAATGCTAACCTGGCACTAGCTGAATTGTAAGAGGCTATTAACAAGCTCCAGACTGTGCACCCGGACAAATTTTTCATCAGTCCCGGTGACTTCAACCACGCAAACCTGAACTTAGTTCTCCCCAAATTCCATCAACATCCAACATCCCAGTGCCAAAGAAATCTTCAGTTTCCTGCCTGAATGACTACTGTCCCATTGCTCTGACCCCCATCACCATGAAGTGTTTTGAGAGACTTGTCATGGCACAGGTGAAAAGCAACCTCCCCCACTCACTGGACCCACTGCAGTTTGCTTATCACACAAACAGGTCAACTGAGGATGCCATCTCCTCTGCACTTCACCTTTCCCTCTCTCACTTGGAACAATAAAGACTCTTATGTTAGATTGCTGTTCATAAATTTTAGTTCAGCATTCAACATCATCATTCCCCAAAGACTGTGTGTGAAACTGAGCGAGTTGGGACTGAGCACCTCCCTCTGTAACTGGATACTGGATTTCCTGTCAGAGAGACCTCAGTCTGTCCGAATTGATGACGTTTCCAGCACCAACAGACTGAGCACAGGAGCTCTTCAGGGCTGTGTTCTCAATCCACTTCTGTTCACACTCCTGACCCACGACTGCACTGCTCTGCGCAGCTCAAACCACATCATCAAATTCGCCGATGACACAACCGTGGTGGGGCTCATCAGCAACAACGATGAGTCGGCATACAGAGATGAGGTTCAGCAGCTGGTTGCCTGGTGCAGTGAGAACAATTTGTCGCTGAATATGTACAAAACCAAGGAAATGATCGTTGACGTCAGGAGAACTCGCTCCACACACACACCACTCAGCATCCATGGTTCCACGGTTGAGACTGTAAAAACCACCAAGTTCCTGGGAGTTCACATCTCAGATGACCTCACCTGGACCACCAACACCACCTCCATCACCAAAAAGGCTCAGCAGCGTCTCCGCTTCCTGAGATGGCTGAAGCGTCCATAGAGAGCATCCTGACCAGCATCTCCATCTGGTTTGGTAACAGCACTGTTGCTGATATCAGGTGGCTACAATGGACTGTCAAAGCAGCTGGCAACATCATCGGAGTGTCTCTCCCATCACTGCAGGACATCTTTTACAAACGCTGCATCAGGGGGGCCTCCTGCATCGTGCTTGACCCCTCACATCCTTCACATGGACTCTTTACACTCCTCCCATCCAGCAGACGCTACCGCAGCATCAGGCAGACCGCAGACTCATTCCACCAGAATGCGTGATAGCTTTTTCCCACAAGCCATCAGACTCTTGAACGCACTACCTGTGCTCACACACCTCCCCACACACACCTGGACTGTGAACTAACTCTCTTGCACCTCTGCAGTTTACACCTCACCATTGCTGTGATGCGCATGCTGCTATACAGACTATTTCTTTCATGTTTCACTGAAACTCTCTCTGAAAAGATGTCTAAGAATAAGAAAAATGTCTATATTACAAACTGAACAGTATTACTATTGCTACAACATTGCCATAACATTTGCATAATTTTTGCACTGCATCTACTATTTGCACAACCATTAAACATGTATATATCACTGGTCACTTTTCAACCAACTAAATCTGCACAAATTATTGGAAAGTATTGCACAGAATGGTTCTCAAATGCTGTTATATCTGTACAAACTTAAATTTCAGTCAGACTTTTTAAGAATACACTTCTATTAATAGACTGGATATCGAAATCTTTCATATTGAAAACTGTCAGTCAATTTCCAGTTCTAGCTTAAAATGTATATTTTGTGTCCTATTTATTTATATATTGTTTATTCCATGTGCCCTGTCTGTTCTTTGTTCTCTACTTCTTGTTGCACTGTGTAAACTGGAGCAACGTCTTCTCGTCTCTCTGTATATCTGTACAATATATAGAAGAGATGACAAAGTTTACTTTGACTTTTGACTTTGACTATATAAGAAACTTGACCACAGTATGACACAACACAGTAAGATGTGATTGTTCCAACTTTATTGCTACTGCTACACACAACATTGTGAATACTACATTTCAGACAGACAGACAGACAAAATAGAGATACTGACAGGATTCATTTTAACCTGGCAAGGAACCAATATGGATGCATGAGACCCCCCCTTTCCTACAGTATGGTAAGCAAGAAGCTAAAGAACCTAAGGTTGCATCTGATACTTAGCTATTATCTATGCCCAGGTAAGTTGTCAAAAGAAAGGAAGCTGTTGCTTGGAATGAGTGGTACTCAGGCAGGAGTCTGGACAGAAGGTGGAGCGTTAAAATGCTGAAGCGCGATTTTAAAAAAATACATGACATGAATAGTGAGAGTGCACTTGTAAGATCCCAGCCCAGGCCAAGGGAGGAGTCTGCCTCATCGGACTCCAGTTCCGGACCTTCACAACAACCCCAGTTTACCAGATCTACGTCACCACAATTCTAAACCAATTACATCCATAGAACCTGTATATAAGGCCTTTCATGTACAACCAGTCTCTGTGAAGTATTGTGATGCCCTGTGCTACATACCGAGCATTGCTTGTGTTTGCCTGTCTCTGTTTTGACCCATGCTTTCTGTTTTTGGATTACCCCTCTGTTTCTGGTGATTTGGATTTGTTTGCTTCGTGGACTGTGTATTTTGGTTCTGACCTCTGCCTGAATAAACTTTTGGTTTTTCGTCAGTCTACCCCGTGCCTGCAACCTGGTTCTGTCAACTCTGCATTTGGGTTCACCTGCCCAATGTTACAGAATACTTCACCTCTACAATGGACCCAGCGGAGTTCCAGCGGCTCCTGGCTGAACAAGCCCGAGCAATTACCGACCTAGCCTGAGCCATGGCGTCTCTCACCCCGATGACGCCAAATCCACCATCTGGGGCTGGAGCTACAACCGCTAATGCTAACGCAATGCAATGCAATGTAATGCAATGCATGCTGTACATCGATCACCAGCCATCAAAATTTTTTAGTGAACGCGACAAGGTACATTTCATAATTTTTCTACTCACCGGCAAAGCACACAAATGGGCCACAGCACTTTGGGTGTCCCAGAACCCTGTCGTCGACTGCCATGAAATGTTTGTCTCCGCATTTCACAGAGTCTTTGATCATCCTCCATCGGGTAAATCCGTCCACAATCAGCTCTAAGATCTCCGACAAGGGTCCGGTTCGGCCACCGGTTTTCCTCTTCAGTTCTGTACACTCGCAGCTGGGAGCGGGTGGAGCGATGTGGCTCTCCTCACTTTCTTCCGATGCGGACTAAATCAAGAGCTGCAGACAGAACTCGCGTGTCGTGGCGATATCACCGACTTGGAACAATACATCCAGACCGCCATTGTTATGGATCAACTTCTTCAACACCGCCACCATCCACAACTGCCATTGGCTTGAACGTCCATGGCCATGCCTCTTCCTCCTCCTCTCCATGTGCAACCAGAGGAGGGGCCTATGCAATTCAAATGCGCCCCTCTATCAGCTTCAGAAAGACAGAGACGACTCCAGACTCATCTGTGTCTCTATTGTGGAGAACCAGGACATTTAATTTCAGCTTGTCCTATCCGGCCGACCAGAAAAGAGGTGTGTGTATCTAATTCCCTCATCTTTACAGCTCAACAATTTACCATCACCATCCACCTTTCACTTGGCTCTTTTTGCTGCACTGTCTCTGCACTGGTGGATTCCGGAGCAGCTGGAAATTTCATTGACCGAAAACTGGCAAAACAACTGGGAGGAAAACTCATACCTTTATGTACACCCTTACCCATAAGTGGATTAAATGGAAGACCCCTGGACAATGGCTGCATTACCCTTCAAACTCCTCCCCTAGAGGTCAGTGTGGGGGCATTACACCAAGAATCCCTGTCCTTTGTCTTCAAGTCTCCTCGTAACCTCATTGTACTAGGTCACTCCAGGTTGGTCCTTCATGACCCAGGAATCTCCTGGATGGACAGAGAGATAATGACCTGGGGTCCTCGCTGCTTTAAACACTGCCTCTTGCTTCCATTGCAAACCACATCCATTGAGAGCCCCATGGAACCCACTCTAGACCATATTCCATCCGCCTTTGCTGACTACCTTGATGTCTTCCTCTCCCCGCAAGACCCTGGTCTCCCATCACATTGTTCTTGCAACTGTGCAATCTATCTGTTACTTGGTGCCCCTCTTCCACGAAGCTGAGCATACCCCTTGTCACCATCTGAAACCCAAGCTATGAACACCTACATTGAAGAAGCCCTGGAGAGAGGGATTATCCAGTCCTCTACTTCCCCCTGCTTCTGGGTTCTTTTTTGTGGAGAGGAAAGATGGCGGTCTCCATCCCTGTATTGATTACCATGCCCTGAACCAGGTCAATGTTAAGTTCTGGTACCCCCTTCCACTCATCCCATCAACCCTCAAACGTCTCCACACTGCCACTATTTTCACCAAACTCAACCTCAGGAGTGCCTACAATCACATCCGCATTCGGGAGGGGAACGAATGGAAGATGGCATTTGTTAGAGCCATTTTGTGTGAATGTTTAGATTTAATGTTTTGTAGTTGTTTACAGTAGAAAGTAGAAAGTAGATGTTTCTGGAATCTTCCATAACTTTCCATGTACAGTGCTACGTAATAGAACTCTATTAATACGCATGCATGTTAAATGTACTACTATGTAACAATAGAAGTAATACGCGCCTTACGTGTCGTAACCTGAAGTTACGTATGATGTAAGAACGTAAAAGAGTTAGTTTCACATTGAATGTGAAGGAGCTAGGAGCTCCAGAGCGCTACAGTTTTTTGACCGTCACGTAACGCCACGTAAAGTATCTTTGTAGTCTTAGGGATTCATTTCTTGTCTGTAAAACCTTGAATTGTAGTAAAGAAAAGACGACGAAAGACAACCCAAGACTCAAGACTCTTTTTTGGTACGTGTCACGTACAAAGACAACTCAAGAGCTCTTAGCAAATGAGAAAGCAAGGATTTGCTCTCACAATAGTCAAAAAGCTAGCTAATAAGAAAAACTGCTCAAGTCAAAACTGCCCGAGGTAATCTTTCCATCATCGGAAACGGAACCACCAGCGAAGTACAAGAAAGAAAACTTACGGAGGAATCCTGCGACAGCGCGGCGCCAAGCTTTCCCCCGAAGAGGATCCGAAGAATCGAGGTCCAAAGAAGTCCGAAAGTGCCAGGTCAGAAAGTTCTCTTCTCTTACTAGTCAGCCCGACAAACTGTCTAGTTCGCCAACGAAGCACACCCGAAGAAAGCGAAAGTAAACGTTCACTGAGCTTCCAGTTTACTAAGCAATTTAAGGCTTAAGAGAAACGATTCTGCACATTAAACTCTTTTCACATGCAATGAATTAGTTGAAAGAGTGCTGTGTAACGTTAGAGAAACGTCACGGGCAGTGCGTTGAGAATCGCGTCTGTAAAATGGAGGCAGAGACGGTGGATGCGCTTGTAGACCAGGAGAGGACGCCAGAGACCGAAGAAGAGGCACCGAATGAGAAAAAGTTAAAGAATAGCCGCAGGGGGAAGCTGTCAAATCTAAAAAGAGAGAAAGACAATCTAGAAGAATTGATGCAAGATGAACACAATATTGACATTGTAGAGAAAGCTTTACCAAAGTTCAAAAGACACTTAGATGAATACATACACTTTACTGAAGAGTTGTGGAAGCTGTTGGATGATGAAGATGAGATACAGGAAGATCGAGAACTGTTTGAGGGCAGGCAGACAGGATTAAAGTTGTTCATACAAAGTGCAGAAGAATGGATTGTCCACAAAAAGGGCGGACCTCAAGAAGAAGAAGAAGAAGAAGCTGGCCCCTCAGATAGCGTTTCTAATGTCAGTTCTGTTAAAAGTCATAAAAGTTATAAAAGCCACTCAAGCAAAACAAGCAGTCGTGCATCAAGCAAAACAAGCAGTCGTGCAAGTCGTACATCTCAAAGATCTAGTACTAGCTCAGTTAGAATGAGGCTCCAAGCAGAACGTGATGCATTGTTAGCTAAAGCAGCGATTATTCAGGAGGAAGTAGAACTAGAACAAGAAGAAGCTCGTTTGAAAGCAGAGGAAGCTAGCTTTAGGGCAGCAAGGGTGCAAGAAGAAGCTCGTTTGAAAGCAGAGGAAGATAGCTTTAGGGCAGCAAGGGTGCAAGAAGAAGCTCGTTTGAAGGCAAGAAAGAAACACCTGCAAATGCAAGCCGAGATTGCCGCAGCAAACGCTAGATTAAAGGCCTATAGAGGGCGTGAGGACGAACATGAGTCGTTAGACGACTCCTCAGAACCATCTAGAATCAAACCAAAACCTTTAGCTAGCATAAAGAAAGAACAAATTGATAACAGCGAGCGAGTTGAACTCAACAAGTTGCCCGAAATCAGTTCGAAGCCAACTGTAAGCGGACAGCCTAGTTTGCCGGCAAGGGAAATTCAGCAGCCAGATTCCACTAAAGACCTGTATCACATACTGCAACGTCAGACTGAAGTAGCAGAGCGTCAGAACAAGATGGCTGAGCGTCAGAATGACACCACTGAGATGCTCATCAAACAACAAAGTCTGACTCAACTGCCTCGTAGAGAAATCTTCATGTTTACAGGAGACCCCCTTAGATACAGATCTTTCATAAAAGCATTTGAACACGTCATAGAGAGTAAAACTAACGATCGACAAGACCTATTGTACTACCTACAACAGTATACAAAAGGGAAGCCTCAAGAACTCATTAGTAGCTGTGAGAACATGCCCCCAGACCAGGCGTATGAACAAGCTAGAAAACTGCTTGAACGTCAATATGGCGATAGAACAAAAATAAGTAGTGCCTACATAGAAAAGGCGAAAGAGTGGCCAAAAATAAAATCAGAAGATAAAGTAGGATTAGAGGACTTTGCCTTGTTCCTGACTGGGTGTTGCAATGCTGTGGACGACGTGAACTACGCCACGGAACTCAACACCACGACCTTCATGCAGTGCATCATGTACAAACTTCCATACAAGATGAGAGAGTTGTGGAGACAGTCAGTTCTGAGTATTCAAGAACAGAAACAAAGACAAGTCAAATTCTCCGACCTGGCGGACTTTATCCGTCTACAAGCTAAAGCACTTAACGAGCCAGTGTTTGGTAATATTCAAGACCCTATCTCAGGTAGACAAGAAAGCACAAGAAAAATTAGCCTCAGAAAAGGCGAATTCAAAAGAAGTAACTTTGCAATGAGCATGTCGGATGCAGATAAATGCGTCATAAAGGGTCAGCTAGATAAGAAACCCATAGTTACAGACGATAAGCCATCTAACGCTTTTCGAAGCCCATGTTTGTATTGTAAAAAGGGTCACGCTTTAAATATGTGTCGCAAAATTAAGGAACTGTCATGGAAAGAAAGAATTGAATTCCTGAAAACATGTGGGCTCTGCTTTGGGTGCCTTGCTAGCGGACATCTTGCCAAAGACTGTACTAACAAAGCCACGTGCAAAGACTGTTTACTCAAACATCCATATATCCTCCACACAGAACAAGCAGCAAAGACAGAAAATAACAAGGACAATGCCACCTCCATAGGTGATAATGTAAAGAGTAAGGCAGTAGTAGCAAATGCATTCCTAGCGGCAGGGCCCGAAGGGGAAGAACATAATGGGGCCGGGAACAAAGTAATACTTCCCATAGTACCTGTCAAAGTAAAACATAAGAATGAGATGAGGGAAATTGAAACCTATGCCTTCTTAGACACAGGGAGCACTGCGACTTTCTGTAGTGAGGATTTAGCCAAAAAGCTAGGCATTCGAGGCAAAAGGAAAGAGTTTGTTCTTCGCACCATGGCACAAGAGCAAAAAGTGGGTTGTTACTCTATAAGGGGCTTGATGGCGTGTGGCTTAGATGAACAAGAGTACATTAGCTTGCCAGACGTGTATACACAACCAGACATACCCGTAACAAAGGCTAACATACCACAGAAAAGAGACTTAAATAAATGGCCTTATCTGAATCAGGTACCAATCCCAGAAACAGTTCTAGAGTCAGACATTGGCCTACTCATTGGTACTAACTGTAAAGCCATGGAACCTTGGGAAGTGATTAATAGTCAGAACGATGGGCCATATGCCGTGAAAACCGTACTGGGTTGGGCAGTCTATGGGCCACTTAGCGGATACAAAGATCAGGAGTTGAATAATGCTAACGAACTGAACTTTTTTGTCAATTTTATCTCTGAGTGCGACATCAGGGAGATGCTAGCAAAATATTACGAGATCGACTTCCCAGAACGTCGATGTGACGACAAACAAGAGCCTTCACAACAAGACAAGCAATTCCTGCAAATTGTGTCGACATCAGCACACCTCAAAGACGGCCATTACTGCATCAAACTGCCCATGAAAAGTGATGACGTAAAGATGCCATGCAATCGAGGAGCAGCTGAGCAAAGACTTGGTTCTTTAAAGAGAAAGCTAGTTAAAAATGCAGACTTTTACCAAGATTACAAAAAATTCATGGACAACATTCTAAAGAAAGGTTATGCTGAAAAGGTCCCAGAAGAACAATTGAGCCGTAGCGATGGCAGGGTATGGTTTATCCCACATCATGGGGTGTACCATCCAAAAAAGAAAAAGCTAAGAGTTGTGTTCGATTGCGCAGCAGTGTACCAAGGAACGTCATTGAACAAACAATTACTACAGGGACCTGATCTCACAAATACTCTTCTTGGGGTACTGCTAAGGTTTAGGCAAGAGCCTATAGCTCTTATGGCAGATATAGAATCCATGTTCTATCAAGTGCGAGTGCCAGAAGAGGATACAGACTTACTGCGCTTCTTGTGGTGGCCAGATGGAGAACTAAATGAGAAAGTGGAAGAATACAGAATGTGCGTGCATCTATTCGGGGCTACGTCATCTCCCAGTTGCTCCTCGTATGCGCTACGAAGAACAGCATTAGATGCACCTGCAGAGACATCGACAGAAGTCACACAAACAGTCCTTCAAAACTTCTATGTGGATGACTGCTTGAAATCGGTCGCCACAGAAGACAAAGCCATTAGTCTAATGAAAGAACTAACGAACTTGTGTGCCAGGGGCGGGTTTCGTTTGACTAAGTGGGTAAGCAACAGTAGGAAAGTGCTAGGTTCTATCGCTGACAGTGAAAGGGCAGAAGAGGTTAAAGACCTACACCCGCAACACGATATGCTATCAATAGAACGAGCGCTAGGCGTACAATGGTGTACAAACTCTGATAGCTTCAGATTCAAGATTCAATTACCCAACAAGCCCAACACCTTGCGAGGCATTTTCTCTGTTTGTTCAGTGTACGACCCCTTGGGATTCTTAGGACCACTTGTCCTACCTGCTAAGCTCCTCAAAAGGGATCTTCATAAAGAGAAAAGGGGCTGGGACGAAGAGATTCCTGACAAGTCACGTCGAGCATGGCAGAAATGGCTATCAGACCTTGAAAAGTTGGCAGAACTTCGCGTAGATCGAAGCCCATCTCATTCGGCTCCACGAAGTCTGCACAAATCCATCATTTCTCAGATGCAAGTCAGAACGGTTATGGCGTAGTGTCATATCTCCTACTAATGAACGAGCAAGAAGAAAAACATGTTTGTTTCTTGATGGGTAAATCTAGGGTTGCCCCTCTTAAGCAAATCACAATCCCCAGATTAGAGCTGACGGCCGCCATGGTCGCAGTCAAATTAGATCGACTACTAAAAGAAGAGCTTCAGCTTCCTTTGACAAACTCAATCTTCTGGACAGACAGTACTACAGTACTAAAATACATCGAGAACGACGCCCTTCGTTTTAAAACCTTTGTGGCAAATCATGTCTCTTTTATAAGAGAAGCTACCACCCGTGCCCAATGGAGGTACGTCAACACCTCTCAGAACCCAGCAGACCTGGCGTCGCGAGGCTCGAATGTAGATAGTTTCTTGACAAATACGAGCTGGTTCAAAGGGCCTAGTTTCCTAGTGAACGAGAACGAATGGCCTGAACAACCCGAACCGTCAAACGACCTGACAGAACACGATGAAGAAGTGAAAGTGTTAGCTACTACACTGCATTCAAGTTCAGTGACAGACAAAAATCCAACAGACCGATTTATAGCGTATTACTCTAGTTGGCACAAACTAAAGAAAGCAACTGCCTGGATCCTACGTGTAAGAAAGGAGTTATTAGACTTAAGTAAAGCTAGAAAACCTTTAATGGAGGTTGTAGAAAAGCCTGAAACTATATTAAACATAATAAAAAAGCACTCAGTAAAGACCGACCTTACCGTTGAAGACTTGACCAATGCAGAAATCGAGCTGATCAAGTACAGTCAAAGGCAAACCTACGCTGAAGAAATAAAAGCACTGCAGCTACGAAACTCCGGCGTGAAACGAAGCAGTTCAATCTCCAAACTTGATCCACGCTTAGACGACGGAGTACTGAGAGTAGGTGGACGGCTGAACAAATCTGCGATGCCGGAAGAAGTCAAACATCCTGCTATTCTGCATAAACAACACCCAATATCCCAACTCATTCTTCGCCACATCCACGAAATCACAGGGCACGGCGGCAGAAACTATATGTTAACCAAATTAAGACAGAAGTACTGGATACCTAAAGCAAACACAGCGGCAAGAACCGTAATCTCAAGATGCAACCTCTGCAGAAGATTGAATGCTAAGGTCGGAGAACAAAAGATGGCAGATCTACCAGAAGACCGGCTACGTCCCAACGAACCTCCCTTCACAAGCACAGGCGTGGACTACTTTGGTCCCATTGAGGTAAAAGTAGGAAGAGCCAAAGCGAAACGTTACGGAGTGCTCTTCACCTGCCTGACAACCAGAGCAGTCCACCTAGACTTCGCCAAATCTCTTGACACAGACTCTTGTATTAATGCACTGCGTCGCTTCCAAAGTGGAAAGGGATCATCAGTTCAGATCATCCGCTCAGACAACGGTACAAATCTGGTCGCTGCAGAGAAGGAGCTACGGAAGATGTTAAAGGACTGGAACCAGTCCCGTATCAACGAGGACATGCTACAGAAAGGAGTTCAGTGGATCTTCAACCCACCCGGCGCGTCTCATCAAGGTGGAGTGTGGGAGCGACAGATTCGAACAGTAAAGAAGGTGATGAACTCCGTCATACGACAACAAGTGTTAGATGACGACGGACTAAGAACTTTGTTGAATGAAGTAGAGAAGATCGTCAACGGAAGACCCCTAACTATGTGCTCAGATGACCCCAACGACCTTGAGCCACTGACACCGAATCACATAATTGAACAAAACAAAAAGCCTATCATGCCACCCGGCTTGTTTAAAGAAGACGATATCTACGCCATACAATGCTGGAGACAAGTCCAGTACATGACAGATTTGTTCTGGAGAAGATGGACCCGAGAGTATCTGCCACTTCTGCAAGAACGGCAAAAATGGCGTGGGCTGAAAAGAAACTTCGAGGTAGGAGACGTAGTCGTCGTGTTTGATCTGGCTCTCCCAAGAAGATCCTGGCCATTGGGAAGAATCACCAAAGTCATGCCAGACTCAAGAGGTGTAGTTCGCAGCGCCGAGGTCCGAGTAAAGTCAAGCACCGTACGAAGACCCATCACCAAGCTCGTCCTGTTGGACACAACACCAGGAAAAGAACTGACCTAGATAAAAATGCTAAAAATGCTAATGGCTCTGAATTTTAGTTGGTAATTGATATGCTAATGCCTAGTCAATTAGGGGCCGGGATGTTAGAGCCATTTTGTGTGAATGTTTAGATTTAATGTTTTGTAGTTGTTTACAGTAGAAAGTAGAAAGTAGATGTTTCTGGAATCTTCCATAACTTTCCATGTACAGTGCTACGTAATAGAACTCTATTAATACGCATGCATGTTAAATGTACTACTATGTAACAATAGAAGTAATACGCGCCTTACGTGTCGTAACCTGAAGTTACGTATGATGTAAGAACGTAAAAGAGTTAGTTTCACATTGAATGTGAAGGAGCTAGGAGCTCCAGAGCGCTACAGCTTTTTGACCGTCACGTAACGCCACGTAAAGTATCTTTGTAGTCTTAGGGATTCATTTCTTGTCTGTAAAACCTTGAATTGTAGTAAAGAAAAGACGACGAAAGACAACCCAAGACTCAAGACTCTTTTTTGGTACGTGTCGCGTACAAAGACAACTCAAGAGCTCTTAGCAAATGAGAAAGCAAGGATTTGCTCTCACAGCATTCATCACCATGTTGGGTCATTTTGAATATCTGGTTCTCCCTTATGGCCTGGCAAACGCACCCTCTGTCTTCCAATCATTCATGGATGAAATCTTCAAGGACATGTTGGACTGCTTTGTTGCCATCTACATTGATGACATCCTCATTTACTCCCCCAACCTCGCTTCGCACATTGCCCATGTCAAAAGAGTTCTACAACACCTTAGAGAGAATTACTTATATGCAAAAGGGGAGAAGTGTGTCTTCTGCCAACCTTCAGTTACATTTCTGGGCCATGTGCTCAGTGCCAGAGCAGTAGGAATGGAGTCACAGAAGACCCAAGCTGTGAAGGAGTGGTCTGAGCCCAAGACCCTATAGGAGCTCCAGCATTTCCTGGGTTTTGACAACTACTATCGGCAGTTTATCCATAACTTCAGCAAAAGGGCGGCTCCCCTAACAGCACTACTCAAGAATGGCAGCAAGCATTTGAAATGGACCCACTGGCCACCCAGGCCTTCGAGTCTCTCAAGGCATCTTTCTGCTCAGCCCCTGTTCTCTGTCACCCAGACCCCAAAATTCCGTTTGAAGTGGAGGTCGACACTTCCAAAGTTGGAGTTGGGGCCGCACTCTCACAACAACAAGGCAACCCTCGGAAGCTCCATCCTTATGCCTTCTTTTCATGAAAACTGTTCCTCACTGACAGAAACTATGGTGTGGAGGATGGAGTTGTTGGCAATTAAACTGGCCCTGGAGAAATGGAGACACCTGCTCGAGGGAGCTGCTCACCCATTCATTGTATTCACTGATCACAAGAACCTTGAGTACCTTCAAGAGGCAAAGCGCATTAACCCACGACAGGCTCGGTGGGCCCTCTTCACCCGGTTCCAGTTCACCATCACATACTGCCCTGGATCCAAGAATGTAAAGGCCGATGCTCTGTCCTGGCAATACGAAGGAAAAGACATCACAACTCCTACCACAGTTTTACCTCCTGATTGCATTGTGGGCCCCATCAGGTGGGAAATAGTTGACCTGATTGAGGATGCAAATTGCCTAAATCCTCCCCCAGCTGAGACCCCACTGCACAAAGTGTTTGTACCAGCATTGGAACACCTTGCTCCAATGGGCCCACTCCACCCTCAGCTCTGGTCATCCTGGTATCACCCGCACCATGGCCTTGCTGGAGAAACACTTCTGGTGGTCCTCCATGAAAGATGATGTCATTGACTTTGTCATCTCCTGTCCTGTCTGCGCCCAGTCAAAAAACCCACAGCAACCTCCCAGTGGCCTGCTAGAACCTCTCCCCATTCCTCAACGTCCCTGGTCCCACCTGCCTATGGACTTCATCACAGACCTACCCCAGTCAGAAGGTTTCACTGTTGTGGCTGTCGTAGGGGACAGGTTTTTGAAGATGTGCCAGCTCATACCTCTCCACAAACTCCCCACTGCCCTGGAGATGGCTGACTTGCTGGTCTGGGAGGTGTTTCGCATCTTTGGGATCCTGGAAGACATTGTCTCTGATCAGGGTCCTCAATTCACGTCCTGGGTATGGAATGCACTTATGTCTCGACTTGGGGTCAAAG
This sequence comes from Distichodus sexfasciatus, assembly GCA_032718565.1. Taxonomy (NCBI): domain Eukaryota; kingdom Metazoa; phylum Chordata; class Actinopteri; order Characiformes; family Distichodontidae; genus Distichodus; species Distichodus sexfasciatus. The sequence goes on along the minus strand of JAVGVS010000431.1, from coordinate 95,477 downwards.
TGAACCTTATCTCGGGCTATCACCTCCAAAGTAACGGTCAAGTGGAGAGGCTCAACCAGGAGATTGGCTGCTTTCTCAGGGCCTATTGTACTAACAACCAGCAGAACTGGTCCAGGTATCTTCTCTAGGCCAAATATGCACAGAACTCACTCCATCACTCATTGTTGTCTCTGTCTCTGTTCCAGTATGTCCTTGGTTTCCAATCCCCATTCTTCCCCTGGAAGGCCGAGCCCACTGATGTCCCTGCAGTGGATAAGTGGTTCCAGGACAGTGGCAGGGTATGGGAAGCCTCCCATATGCACCTCCGTCGAGCCATACAACAGCAGAAACCCCAGGCAGATCGCTGTAGATGGCTGGCCCCAGTGTTCCGGCCGGGACAGTGAGTATGGTTGTCCACCTGTGACCTACGCCTACGTCTTCCCTCCAAAAAGCTCTTTCCCTGCTACATTGGGCCATTCAAGGTGGTTTGACGCATTAATCCTGTGTCCTATCGTCTCCAGTTGCCTCCTTCCTATCGTATCTCACCTACCTTCCATGTTTCTTTGTTGAAACCAGTTCACTATAGCCCTCTACACCCTCCAGTTCCGAATTGTCCTCCTGTGCCCCTGGAGTTGGATGGTGACACTGCCTATTGGGTCCACACACTCCTGGACTCACGCCATTGTCGAGGTTTTAAGAATGACAAGCCGTGAAGCTACTGAGTTTGATATAGATAACAAAGGTGATGTAGATTTATATCAGCAGTCCACATTCCCTGATAATAGATCTGCAGAGATAAAATCACAAAATAGAACTAAGGTAAAGGGGGAGAGACAAGCAGCAACAAGGGATCTCTCATTAGCATCTACTGAAACCCCACAAGAGTGACGTAGAAATCAGAGAATTCAGAAACTTACTGAAAGGAGTCAAGAACTTTTTGAAGAAATATCTAAAAAACTTAAGCACCGCTTTGCATTCACATACAGTAAATGGAAAGCTCTTGCTAAGAATGCTAAACAAACACTCTTTCTAATGACGCTCTACATTACCTGATAGACAAAATTGTCTGCACTTCAACACATTTAAATCAAGCTTATGAGGTGCTCCAACATTGTACTGTCATTGATGATAAGACCCACCACAAAGTGGATACTTGTGGAGAAGTCTGTAAAGTCCTCATAAAACATGCACAAGGTCATCTTGAAGGGAAATATGATAGTCATGATTCTTCTAAAGGAAAAGTGCATTGGACTGACAGTGGCTCTGTGATTTCAAATGCAGCATCCCTCAGCCTTCAAGTAGTTTGAGTATAAAATCAAGTACCTCTAGCTGGTCCTCTACTAAGAAACAAGAAGTTGCAGCAGAACTAGTGGCAACACGGAGTATGGATGCCTAATTTATCTCATTTAATCATTCTTGGCCTAAGTGCACCCTGCCCCCCAACCACCAACATCACAATCTACACACACTCACTCCCCAACTTTTTTTCTTTTTTTAACTGCACTTCAGTTATTGCACTCATAACACATCATATCTCAACAACATACTGGTAGGGCCTTGGAGGGTGAATGGGCAGTATAGCTCCCTTCCCCTCTATTTTAAATACACTTAAGACATTTAGGGTTTGGAGGACAAGTGGGGCGACCCACTGCCTTTGGGGGTGGCAGTTCTGCCCCACATATGACCCCCCCAAAAAATTTAATTGCACTTCAGTTTCATACACATTGTCATACCCAACACTTGAGGTGGAGGAGGGCCTATATTTAAAAAAGAAAAAGAAATGAAAAAAAAATCCATGCTCCCTGCCAGTGGTGGTGGGGGCTGGTGGACAGGCCTGAGGGCAGGGTTGGCTGCATTCCTGGGGTGCTGCCGATCTCTGACGGGGTGGCCGCTTGCTCATGGCCTGGGAGGGTGGGTAATGTTGTCTGGGGACACTCACTGGATACTATCCAGTGCATCCGTGGCTGGTCCTCGGAGATGTGGGTGGGTGTGTGTGTGTGTGTGCACATGCATGCGAGTGAGTGAGGGGGTGGCCTTCTGGATGATTGGAGTGTAGAGGGGCAGAGGAGGTAGCTCCTCCTTCCTCAATACTCTCCGTGGCAGGCTTCACCATGGAGGCTAGGGCGCCTGGTGGCTCCCGGGGCATTGGCCAATGTCGGTCTGCCCCCTGGGGGGGGTGTGGCTGGGAGCAGCGTGGACCTCCCTGGGCCTGCGGGCCTCCGGTCCAGTGGGCGGGTGGCTCCTGGGCTCGTGGGGCCCTGGATCTCGTGTTTGGTCCATGCCTGTGTGGTCAGCCCCTGGCAGGGGTCCGTGCGCTGCCACCTCTGTTCATTGGGGGGCTCCTACCTTGCATCCCCATGTCTGGGGCCCCTCCCCCTTCACCTTCTGGGGCAGATGCGCGGCCTTCCTGTGGCATGCAGCCTGGGTCCTCTGACCGCTGAGGGGATAGCTGTGTCCCGGTGGACTCCGTGGCTTTCTAGGTCTTCCTTGGACGGTGGTCCGGCCTTGATTGTTGTGGCGTTCCACCCTCATTGTAAATCATTTTGTGACAGACACGCACACACAGTCAGACACACATGCGTGCACACATACATATATTCATATGTGCATGCGGGTCGACATACAGGTACCCATACACACGCATCAACACACATGTACTTATATGCATGTATACACACACAGATATAGACAAACACGCATACCTCTGCATACTTAGGCACACACATAAACAACTTAGGATTCCAGGCACACTTCTTTCGTGTTACCACAGTCTTGCCAGTGGTTTGTGACTTTTTTGTGTGTGTTTGGATTTTGTTTTTCAGATGCGGAAGTTGGTGCGATGCTATTCTATGCTACAGATGCAGCAGCTGCCCCATGAAATTTTCACTTCCTTTCCTATCCTTTCTCTATTTGTTTCTGCACTGTTTCTCTTTCTCTCTCTCTTCTTTGTCTTTCTCCCTTCTGTCTCCCCCATCAGATCTAAGTTAATTACTGAAACAAACTAAATGAATGATATAAAAATAACAAAACAAAATGACTGAATAAATAAATAAATGAATAAAGTTGTCCTCCAAAAAAAAAAACTAGCGGCAACAAGGGCAACCTTGGAAGTCATGGAAGAGCAGGAATGTCACGAACAAGATCTTTAAAAACCTGAAGCAGAGGAAAGGCAAAGATTAGCACAAGAGATGGAAATGCAGTCAGATGAAATATATTAGAAGAAAAACGCAGACATTTGAAACATGTAAAGACAGTTAAGAAGTTCAATGCTGCAAAAGCATGACGACAAGCTTTTGAACAAGATATGAGCTCTGATGAAAAGATTGCAGAGTTGCTCCATGGCTGAGACTCAATGCATGAGAAATCTCACACAGGAAGTCTCACAGGGCATCAGGTGACACTTCCAATATATGCCACACACAATCAATCCACTGTGTTTACACATCCCAATATAAGCACACAACCAGATGTACATCAGCTAACTAGTACCACTGTTCATCAGGAGGATAGCATTGAGTGAATTTTCAAACATATTCAAAAAGTCCTTTCAAATGCAGTCTAGAGTTTCCACATCGGAGTGCTGGACTATAAATATGTCATTGTGAACCACACAGCACAGCACACAATGCACCACAACAAAATGTGACCTCTGCATTTAACCCATCTATGAAGGAGCAGTGGGCAGCTAACAAGCACCCAGAGAGCAGTGCTTGGGGATGGTACCTTGCTCGTGAGTACCTCAGTAACTTTACCGACCCTGGATTTGAACCTGCGACCTCCTGATCACATGGTCAAAGACTGGACCCAAAGACAGTTTTGAACTGAGAGAATTCACAGATTTTCTCTGAGGCTGTGAAGTAGCAATGTCCCAAATTAAGAATCTTGATAACTAACGAAAACTGTAGAATCCTCTCTAAGCTTCCTGATTGGATAATAGCCAGATGGAATAGAAAGATCACAGAGATAGAGATCTGAAGATCTGAAGATCTGAAGAGAAGTCTGACACTGTAAGGTTTGTGTTCTGTGACAAAGCAAATCATGGCATTCACACATGTTTTAAGATTATGGAAAGGACAATAGCAGAACAAATTAAGTTTGTGCAGACAAAGAAATTGTGTTTTGGATGCTTGAAACCTGGGGGGTGTTCCATGAAACAGACTTAAGGGAAAGTCTGGCTTATTTTGACGTCTCACTTAGTTAAGTGGGAGTTCTGTTCCATCAACATGGTTTAAATGAGTCCCTGCTGTGTTACCCTGGTAACTTACACAGGAGAACAAGTCTGGTCCGGACCAGGCTAAAGTTCTCGCTTAGTCTAGCTTTGTCTCAAAGAATGTGGGCCGCGTGGATACGGATTCCCAAGAGATCGTTCCGTCATGAGAATTCCCACGCTATGACTACTCATTTAGAAAAAAAGGACTATAAACGTCTTATCATTTTCACTGTATTAAAATATTAAATACTCATAGTATTGCAATTGCCAAACAATAAGTGCAACAAATGAAAAATATATACTAATAATAACATTATTACAACACAAAACACTTTATTTAAAATAAAGCATGGAAACCAACACCTGCCAGGATACAGAAGAAAGACACAAGTATGGCTTGTCCATTCATAGAAAATCCTGTGGAGGAGGGTGCGTAAATAATTCAAAGGGCATTCAGACCACCAGCTCCAAGGGTCTTTAGGGATAGAATAAACCCGCTTGCCTTCCCAGATGACTATGTGTGGGATAGATATCGGTTCAGCAGACCCAGCACAGTGTACCTATGTGTCCTGCTTGAACCACACCTCCGCAAATCCATACGGTAGAGCCAAGCCCTGACCACAGTGCAGTCCATCTGTATTGCACTGTGGTTCTTTGCCAGTGGGACATTCCTCTACACTGTTGGTGATGCTGATCATCTGGGAAAAGTAACAGTATGCAGAGAAATAAGAAGGGTATACCTTGCTCTGAGGCAGTTGCTGGACATCTTTGTCACCTTTCCTGGCCATCAGCCAACACAGAGGCTCAAAGAGGATTTCTATGCAATAGCAGGTATGTGACAGTTAAAAACCTCTGAACAAAGTTGTTTCCAGGCTGCATTGAGTATGGATATGTCTGTGTCAACTGAAACCTCCCCCTCAGGTTTCCCAAATGTCCTGGGTACTATAGATTGCACCCATGTACAGATCCAGGCCCCAGCTGGACCAATGGAAGCAGACTATGTGAACAGGAAATCTTTCCATAGCCTCAATATGTAGGTATGTAGGTTTTGAGAAACTATATATTGTCAGGTGGAGGGATTTAGCACTAATAGGACTTTATACAGAACAATGAATGCTCTGCTAGGCAAAGTGTGCTGTATCACTGAATTCACTATCTGTGTTTAAGGTCATCTGTGATGGGAACTTCCTCATTTCTAATGTTGAGGCAAAATGGCCAGGCTCTGTTCATGACTCCAGAATCTTTAGACCATCCTCACTGGCACACAAGTTTGCAGAAGGCAAGGGAATATTATATCAACTAAAAAACTTCTATAGGGGAGTTCAGTGGAGTCCTGCTTGGGGACAGGGGTTATGCCTGCCTGCCATACCTTTTAACCCCTTACCCAGAACCTCAAACTGAGGCAGAGAAGGCCCACAGCAGAACAAGGGCACGAATCTGTCACGTTTCCACTCACACAGAGAGACAGACAGAAACACAGGAGTTCACATTGAGGTGGTTTATTTACAGGAGGACCCGGGCACCCCATGAATGACGTCCCGAACCTTGGGAGTTCCAAGACGGCAGTTGTGACGTGAATAATAACGAAGGCTCGGACAGACTGAGGCATGAACAACTCAGATGGACTGTGGCGTGAACAATGACTTGGACGGAATGTGACGTGAACAACGACAGGGATATTAACGTGACATGAAACAAACAGAGCTTGGTACATGGAACTATGACTCAGTACACGGACTCGGACAGGCTGTGACACGAACGGGGACTCAGACAGGCTGTGACGCGAACGGGGACTTGGACAGGCTGTGATGCGAATGGAGACTCAGACAGGCTGTGACTTGAACGGAGACTCGGACAGGCTGTGACGTGAACAGAGAGTCGGACAGGATGTGACACGATACAAAGACTCAGACGGATTTGTGATGCGAATGGAGACTGGAACAGACTTGTGACTCAGACTCAAACATAGACTTGGGCTGTGACTCAGACTCAAAAATAGACTGGGCTGTGACTTGGACTCAATCATAGACTCGGGCTGTGACTCGGACTCGAACATGGACTGGATTAAAAACAGACAACAAAACATGAACAATAACACAAACAGTGACCAATTAAAATAAAAGGACTAGTGCTGGCAGAGGCTATCGGTCCTTTAAGTAGGATCCGAGGTCACTATAATGTCCACCAGTTCCACAAAGAATCACAACACCTGTCATCAGTGTCCACCTCTTCTTTGGGGGACAAGCTGCGACAGACTCCTCCCGGACCTCTGGCCATGACTGTGTGGTTTGCACAGGCATGACGAGCGTGACCTCCTTGGGCAAACACGTTCACTGCGAGACCTCCATGGGCACAGGCGCTGGCTATGAACCCCCCACAGGTGCTGTCGTGGGCTGTGCGACCTCCAGGGTGCAGGCGTGGGCTGCGAGACCTCCACAGGTGCAGGCACAGGCTGCAAGACCTCCACAGGCATGGATTCCAAAACTTCCACGGGTGTGGGCTGCAAAACCTTCATGGGTGCGGGCGTGGGGGCGCGAGTCCACCGCGAGTGTGAACGTGGGCCGTGAGAGCATCACGGGTGTGGGCGTGGGCTGTGCAAACTGCACGACGGCACTATTGTCATGCACCTGCCGCCTAGTCCCTGAGAGTCCTGCTGCATCCTTGTTGTTGGGTCGCTTCTTCTGTCTCGTTTCCACTCACACAGAGGTGGACGCAAATGCAGGAGTTCACATTGAGGTGGTTTATTTACAAACATAACATAGTCCATCCGACAGACATAGAGTGCGCACCACAACGAGTAGTGAGGGTGAGGGAGAACCGACCAAGACAGACTGACAAAACCAAATTTAAATACACCGACAGAAGCAAAGGGGCCGAACTAGACACAGGTGAGGCTAATAACTCATAACAAGAACACAGGAAGTGGGGTCAAGACGAGACAGACACGAAAATAACCAAAACAAACAGGACACAGTGGCACCTGCTGTCTGCACCGCTAAGGTGCAGACCAGCTCCTGACAGAATCGAGATGACCTTTGGCCAACTAAAGTCGAGGTTCGAAATTTATACACACCACATTTCTTTTAGACCAACTTTTCAGGCTAACATATTTCTTCCTGTAGATTTAGGTGCCTGAAAGGCCTCAGAGTAAGGCCAGACCGTGCATGCAATATTGTGGTTGCCTGTGCAGTCCTACACAACATTGCACACATCCACTGGGAGAGACTGCCCACACCCGTGATGGAGGAGCAGTGGGAGGACATTCCCACTCCTGAAGAGGGAATAGATTGAAGGAGTGTGAGGAACCTTTATAGTGACACCTATTTCACATAACCACTGGTGATGGTCATGCCTTCACCATTCTGAATAAAAAAAAACAACAAACCACACATGCTGAGAATTGTCTTTATTCAAGGATATGTATTAATCAGACATTGTGTGAAGCTGTGGAGAGAGAGAACAGAAAGTTCAACTCAGTTCAAACCACATACCTTTGTGCTATACGTGTGTACATACATCCTTCTCTAGTTTCTTGATCTCCAACTTTGTTTTCTTTATCAGAGGCCTTTTGTATTTAATGTATAGCTTCTCCCTTTCAACAGACAGGAGCAGCTTTCTTTTATAAATGGCATGTATATCCTGTGACAACAGATAATGGGTCACAAAGAAGCTTAGTATATTGTTGGTAATAATAGGTAGGAGTTACTCACTTCACTCCTTGCTGAAGGAGACCATGGTGTGGTTAAATCCTGCAGTAAAGTATATTGTTAATAAATTCTTCAGACTGCAAACACATCCAAATTTCATATGTGGTCGTACCTCTGGCATGTCAGTGTCTGCTGACCAGAGGCAGACAGTAACTAAGTAAATTTACTTGAGTACTGTACTTAAGTAGAGATTTTGAGTATCTGTTCTTCACTTGAGTAGTATTTTAGGACTTCCACTTCACTTCATTTTAAAGACAAATACTGTACTTTTTACTTCACTACATTTCTATCAAGGTTCTCATTACTCGTTACTTTCAAATCTGTGGATAAAGTGGATGTTATTACCCCTTTTCTAAAATGTGACTGGTTGTTTTGCAGTTGACAGTCTATCAGTAATCAGTAGGGTTACATCATGCCTGTAGACTGTAGAACTATAAAACCAAGTTCAGACAGTTCTGCCGTTTCGTGTCTTGATGAACATTGTTACTGTTGGAAAGTCATGAAGCTAGAGGTGTAGTGCTGAGTTTTAAGCAGGTTGGAATGTTGATTTTATGTTCTGAGCAGGCTGCATTTACAGCTATTGCACTGTCCTCCTAATTAACATACACAGATATGTGTGCACACACTGCCAGAGCTGTATCAGAACACTATCATGCTGTTTTGTGGGGGTGTGTAGTCTTACAATTAATTAATAAAATAAACTAATGACTGGTTTTCTTTATCAGCTTAAGTTGTGTTTTATTCTGTAACATTCTACCAATTCCTTATTCTACAGCTTCTACAAGCTAGTCAGAGGCATTAGGTATTATAAATGTTGTGGCAATAATGCAACAGTGAGGTGAAAGATGTACTTTTAATACTTAAATATTTTTTAAAACAAGTACTTCAGTACTTTAACTTCAGTAAAAAAAAATTGATTGTACGACTTTCACTTGTATTGGAATAACATTTAACTAGTGGTATCTGTACTTTCACTTAAGTAATGAAGTTAGCTACTTTTCCCACCTCTGCTACTGACACCATTTCCTCGTCAACAGCCCTAGATGTATGGGGCCATCAAACTGCAAAATGAGGAATAGTACAGTTGTTGAAGCAACAAACAGTTGCAAGACACTATCCTTTATTCAAAACAAAAAACATTACATATTAACACATGGGTCATGTGTGTCATGGATTGATATGGCTGTGGGATCAGCTAGAAATATTACATCTCCTCTCACTGCAGAGACAGGCATACCAACAGTTTTCAGATATCACTATTAGGGGATGCACACCTAGAGGAAAGTGGACAATACCTTCTACATATTTTTCCCAAGCACCTGGGGGAATGATCTCTGTTGATATCCCCCTTCTATTCCGTCCATCTGAGGCTGTCCTTTATTGAAGCTCAGTGCAAGGTCCTCTGCTGGTGTGAGGTCCCCAGGTGGAGGCCCCCCATCAGTAGCAGTGGCCTGGCTCATTTTCTTAGTGGCTACAAATACATTTATGAATTTTGTAAACTATTGTGATCAAAATGACATTTTTTCATAAGATACTTACCACTGTGAAAGATATTTTTATATTTCTGACCCTCCACGGCAAAACCAGTCGCTTGTCGCAAATTTTAAAAATTGAGTTATTATGTTTTCATGAAAGGGCATAAATCAACCCTCAAAACGATACCTATATCGAATGAATCGGATGACATATGACTGAGATATCAACATTCAAAGGAGTCAGGTTTCTCCTGTCACGCCAAGTGATAAATGGAGAAATCTGACTTTGAAGTTGACTATTGGCATAGCACTCACAGACGCTTGCTGCGGTCCCGGCTACATTTTCATTTACGGTAGCCATCAGTAATCAGCCACACGGATAGCCTACCTGCGTTAGGTTAACTGAACTCGGGAGACGAAGATGAATTCCGGAGAAATATCTTCACGCTAGTCAACGAGTGGATTTACCGTAAATATTTAAGTAGAGCGGTCAAAACAAAAACTTTTAACATTCTGCTGGAATTGAATTCCTCACCTCAAGAAAGTCACATTTTTAGGATGGAAAAGGTACGTTTTTCAGCGAAATTTATTCACAACAGTACAGTATAGAACTTCCACTGTTTCAAAACACTAAAAACAAAAAATCCAAAATTTTACCCCACGCAACATAAACGGTGGTTTTTCTCGGAAACCTCCGTTGCAACAAGCGACTGGTTTTGCTGTGGAGGGTCACATTTCGTTTTTACTTGTTGCCAGGTTCTTCGCTCTCCACTGAGATTGCTTCTGTTGAGATGTAATAATGAATGATGGATATTCAAGTCAATAAATAGGCAAGTGGGTCAGTGGGGATCAAACATGTCTAAGTCAGTAGGACTGTACTTAACAACCTAAAGTTTTTGTAGTCATAGGGGCTACACGTAGGCTTAAATTGTATTTTCTAGACCACTGCTAAGTCACATAGATCAACAATTTAAGTTTACTAGTAACAAGGAAAGACAAGATAGTTGTTTGCATTTTAAATGCAATTTAAAGTACTTTATGGAGAATAAAAAATTACACTATAAAGTAAAACAAACATCTGAAGCCAATAGAGAGAAGGGCCTGATGGCCAGGAGGTTCAAACTGGGAACCTTCTTTCAGCGAGGTGACAGTGTTAATCACTGTACCACCAAATCACTAGTCACAAATACGCATATTTGCGCGTATTTCACATGATGACGCATTTAGTCCTTCTGCAATATTATGCCAAGCGGCCACTCTGGCTTTATTGATGGCTATAGTATTGCCCTTTTTGTTATAATATTCGTATAGCTCCATCAGAAGCATTTGTTCTGCAGGTGAAAAAAGGCTTGTTCCGCATCATTTCATCTACCATCCAGTCACTTGGGCTTCTTAAATATCTCGGGTGTGCGCACTAAGTGAGACTATGCATGTCTGTCTTCAATTAGCCTTGATTGGAAAAGCCTGAACTGCGTTAGTGGAATGACTTGAGGCTTAATTGGGAGTTGGCGCTAGTTTAAGTCTCACTTTTTCAGGTTAGTCTGGCTTTCTTTAGCAACTTTCATGGAATACCCTCCAGGACATCATTCTAAGAGTGTCACGGTGCGGTGTGTCAGCATGACAAAAGGTGAGGTCTTTTTGCAAGCCATTTTATTGCAGGTGCTCAAAAACCACAAACACACAACATAAACTGGCACAAGGGCCACAAACAAATAGAACTCTTCTTTGAACTTGAAACTGGAACTGGAAAAACCACAAACAGCATGCCGACATGGGGAGGGTAGTGTGAGGGTGGACAAACAGGGCCTAAACAAGAAAACATAACAAGAAACAACATTAATCAATCAGGGGAAAACTAATCAGAAACCAAATCCCAAACAAGGCAAATGAAACAATAAAGGGATAAACCAATCAGTAACAGAAGCTGAACCAAACTCTAATCAACACAGGTGGGGATACTAACAAAGACTGAAGGTGGGACCACAGGCTTGACGGACAGGGCTCATGCAGGACAAAACTCAAACTTTCTTGCTTTGGCTCTCGACAAAGGCGGTCGCACTTTTCTCCTCTCCCTCCCTTATCTCTCCTGCTGGCTCTCTTGTCTTGCCCTGTTTTGTGTCTGTCTCCGAGACTCTCTTTGCCCTGCTCTCCGAACAACGGAATTATGGATTTGATCAACTGGTCTCTGAATGCAATTGACACCATCTTCTCGACGAGAAGCGTGGGTTCGGGGGAACCCAACTGTCCTGCAGGAACGTTTGCTGCTGGATACACGACGGACGGGTGGCAGAAGTGGCGCTTCGTGTGCCTGGCAGCCCTTTCCTTGGAGGACGTTGAGGATATTTTTCTATTCGGAACCATGATAACTGGGTTTCTGCTGATTGGTCTTAGCAGGGCCCTGGGATATCGACGACTGAAGAAAGCGGTCACAGCTGCTCAAAACTCCACAAAGCTGGCCGGTTGGATTGAAACGGTGGTGAGCAGAGCTGTTAACACTCAGACTGTGGCTATGGACCGCAAGTTGGATCACATCTTGGAGGTTTTCGGCTCTGCAACGGGATTTGGACAGACCTGGAGACCAGTGACGGACATTAGATATCTGTGAAATTGGAAGACAGATGTCGATCCAACCCAAACCCAAACAACCACTCTCTCTTTCGGCTACCCCCTCCTTACCAGCGCTGGTCTCGGCCAAGGCCGTCGCTGGAGACAAACAACATCCCCCGGAAAGCAAGATAACGAGACGCTCTGAAATTCCTTTCCCTGTTCCAAGGACACCTGCTGCGGACTGGTTTCAGGCTTATATGCAGGCTTATACATCATACACATACACACACACATACATATGTACACAGCTACAGATAAACACTCATTGCACCTTCCCCCATCCCACGCCTTCAGTGCTTTATACCCCCAGTGTGGGAGGGCGGGTCTGTCCAGCACGTTATCAGCTGCAGGCTCCAGATGGCTGCTGCCTACATTGGACTACCTCTACATCCCCTTACCCCCTCCCCGGTTGCTAGTCATGTCTCATGTGTTTATGTGCTTTGTTGCTGAGGTGTTTTTTTTCCCTTCCCACAGTGCCCTAAAGGACAGTCTGGGGGGGGCTCTTTTTCTCTCCTCTTCTCTCCTCATGTATTCTATACTTCCGTATTTCTTATGCTACCTCTCGACTGACCTGTCTCCCCCAAAGTGTTGTGTATGTTTATGGTCGGAGGGGTCCAATTTCACTGCACGAAAATTGTATGTGACAAATAAAGACTCATCATCAACACATTGAACAAACTGAAATGGCGGCATCTGCTGGCCACCTAACCAAAGTCAACGGGGGCCTGTTATGGCCAAAGTCCAGGGGAACCATAACAAAGAGTTGTGAAAACGGGGGTGCTTGTGACATGTAAATGGAAACACCCATGTTTACATGAAGACTGTCTAAGGAGTGTGGAAAGGAAAGTAGAAGATCTTTTCACCATTCAATGGAGAAGAAAGGCTCAAAGGGAATGACAGAGTTCAATCCATCTAAGGAAATGCCAAGTGAGGCAATGTCTAACAGAGTGGTACAAGACATGAACAATACTTAAACATCTACAGTTGTATGGTTGTCACAATGAGTAACCCAGATAATGAGGTTCTTCTGTATGCACTTCTGGACACTTAAAGCGATATAGACTTTCATTTTGGAAGAAAAGACAAACCTCCTGGATGTAAAAAGGGAAATTGTACATTTAAAGCTCTCTACATTAGCATCTAAGAATACTGTCATTCCATGTCAGAAGTTAACTCGACTGCAGGTCAGAGGTGTTTATAGGTGTTTAAAGATAATCCCTCTCCCAGAGACCTTTTCAAGATAATTTATTCCTGCAAATAGAGGTAACATACCCACCCTTGAAGCATGGCCTCATCTCAAACATCTGGCAGAATAGATTGCTCCTTTAACCGCATGTGACATTGTGCTCATAGGTTACAATTGTCCACAAGCTCCAGAAACATAGTGTCAGGTAAAGATAATCAGCCATTTGCCCAAATGACAGACCTTGGGTGGAGCATAATTGGATGTGGTAATGACTATGTGGACTGTGGCGATACCATTGACATCAGTCACAGGATCATCGTTAAGCAAGTGACACCATGTCTTCAGTCATCTTCAACAAAGCGAGCAAGTGAAGTGCAGTATGTATGCCAAACTCAAGTCAAGGAACTAGACACTTTGGCAGAAGTGCTAAAGGTGCTTGAATCAGACTTTAAAGAAATAGCTTTAGAGGATATATACCTATCTCAAGGGGATTTTTGATTCATCTCAGTACTGAAAGAAGGCATCAAACGAAAGCCAGATAGTCACTATGAAATTCCTCTGCCATTCAAAGAGGACATGCCAAACCTTCCAGACAACAGTAGATGTGCAGTACATCGGCTTAAAAGTTAGGAAAGGAGACTAATGAAAGACAAGAAATACCATAATGACTACATGTCTCCTTCATGAATGACACAATAGCTGAGAAAGTTCCAGAAGATGAACTTGATAGTCGCCCTGTGTGGTACATTCCTCACCATGTTTTTGATTATTTAGCAAAGTTTCAGGATGTTTCATTGAAAGTTCACTTGCTGACTGGTCCTGAATTGACAAATATATTAGTAGGGATTCTCTGTCATTTCCACAAGGGCCCATTGGCTTTCATGTGCGATATTGAGCGCATGTTTCACCAGTTTCATGTAAGAAGAGAAGATCAATGTCAGGGATCTGATTAGGATGTAACAGAAAGCCAGACAGTCACAGTCTGCCAGCGGCCGGGTTAGGCGGCAGTCAGACTGTTACACGATTCCGACAGTGATCTGGTTAGGATATGAACCAAATGTTGAATGCTCACAGTCAGCCAGTGATCTGGTTAGGATATAACAGACTGCTACACATTAGCCATTAGCCCGTGTAGCATGGTGGTTAACCCAAATGCAGCTGAGAGCACGAGCTGGCAGGATATCCATGCAAGTTGATCTAAGAACTCTCTTACATGAACAGCTAGGATTCCCACAAGAATCCACATTCTAATAGACACACTCTATCAGGGAGATTAACCAAATATCGAGAGTACTCACAGTGAAGCTGAGCAGAGTCGAAGGTGGGCTGGTAGACTCAATGACAGAGCGATGCGCCGCAAGGAAATGACTCCTTTTATACTTCCTGAACCATGACCGACCACTTCCAGATCCTAATACCAATCATGGGAGGCAGTGTGCGTGACAATCAAGATTACTTAATGCTTGCGTATATGTGCGCCTGTTGGTCTTTGTCCATGTGTCAGGTCAGGCCTTAGACTCCACTTCATTCAACATCTCAGGCCCTCCTGCCCTGCCACCACACCCTGCCGGTGGAGGGTGCCCCTGGCTGCCAGTGTGTTGGCGGTTCCTTGCTCTGGGGCTGGTTGCTTGGGGGAGTGCTGGCCCGCTCTCGGCGGTCGCCTGGCGGGGCCCGGCCCTCCTGGCTCTGCTGGGCCCCGGCTGGGGGGGTGGGGGGCCCTTGGATCTCCGGGCCCAGGGACCGGACTGCCCTGGGGTGGGCGGCCGCCAGCGGAGCCTGCAGGCCCGTCGCTGCGGCCCCCTGGGGCGTCTGCGCTGCGGCTGCTGGATGACCCCTCCGGGCTTTCCTCTGCCTTTTCCTGGGAGGGAACCACAGATTTCCCAGTGGTGTTTCTCCTGGGACTCCCGGGCCCTGGGGGGCCTCCGGATGTCTGGGTCCCGGGTCCCCTCTGTGTCTGCTTCATGCCTTGCGGGACGGGGCTGTGGTTCCCCACACACACTACTAAACATTTACAAGGAGAAACCTTATGAACTCAAGCGCGCTCACACACACAGGTGTGCACACAAGCATCCACATTGGTGTAAAAACAGGTGCTCACAGATACACACTGTCTCAATCTGCTGTTCCTTCAAAATATATTCTGTAATATTTATGTGCGCTGCTCAATAACATTTAACATGTAGCATTTACTGTGATTCATACAGATGTTGGTTGTCTGCTGTTGTGTCCTCTGTTTTCTATTTTTGTCCGCAGGTATGGAAGCAGATTATCTGTTTGTTTTTTTTTGTGTTGTTCTTTTTTTTTTTTCTATCCTCCTTTTCCTCTCTTTTCTTTTTCTTTCTTTTCTCTCTTCCCTCTCCCTCTTCTTTTTCTTCTTCTCTCCCCGTACCTCTGTCGCCTCTCTCAGCAACTTTATTTATCCTGTTTACGTATTTTAATAAATTTAAATAAATAAATAAAGTCGTCCTCCGAAGAGGGGGGGTGGTGGCGGGTTTAACAAAAAAAAAAAAAAATCAAGATTACTTAAGGTTCCTTTGGTGGGTCAATGGAGATCTCAAATCAGAACCATCAGTGTTGAGAATGAAAGTACATTTGTTCAGGGCAGCATCTTCTCCTGGCCGTGCGATCTGCGGCCTCAAGCACATCGCTGCTCAAGGACGAGACAACTTTAGCGAGGCTTCAGTTCACTTCATAGATAGAAATTTCTATGTTGATGATGGCCTAGCGAGTGTCTTAACAGAAGATGAGGGGATCCAGCTGGTCAGAGAAGGAAGAGAGCTCTGTAACATCGGCAAGCTAAGACTGCACAAATTAATTTCCAACGGTCCAAAAGTAATTGCATCAATTCCCAATGAAGAGTGTGTGGAAAGGACTAAACATCAAGACTTGACTTGTTGCACATGGAGAGAGCTTTAGGTGTTCAATGGTGTATTGAATCTGACGATTTCCAATTTAGAGTCATTTTAAAAGAATGCCCCCTTTCTAGAAGAGGAGTCCTGTCAACCCTAGCCTCCATTTATGTCCTACTTGGCTTTGTGGCACTTTTTATCCTTACTTTTCTCATACTTCAGCAGTCGTGCCGGTACAAGATTGGATGGGATGAAGCAATTCCTGAAGATTGTCAGTCACAATGGGAGTCTTGGCTCTTGGACCAATCAGCACTGAAAGGCAAATCTACTGCTCTTTAGTTATGGGCAAGGCCAGAGTAGCGCCAACAAATGTAACAACTATATCCAGACTAGAGCTCATGGCAGCTGCTGTAGCTGTTGTAGCTGTAGCAAGTGATATGATTAGGAGAGAACTGGAGATTGAACTACAAGAATTCTTCTGGACAGACTCAAAGGTCATCCTTGGGTATGTTAAAAATGATGCCAGAAGGTTTCATGTATTTGTGGCAAATTGCATACAGCGTATTGGGCAAAGTACGCATTCAAATCAATGGAGATCATGCATCTAGAAGGTTAAAGACAAACCAGCGCATTGCACCTAACTGGTTCAGTGGTCCAGACTTTCTCTGGCATGACAACATTTCTGAAAGAGATGTGGAGGTGGAAGAAGTTGCTGTCGATGACCCAGAGCTTTGTAAGACTGTTGTACATAAGACTGTGGTAAATGAAGATTCATTGCTTAGTTGATTTGTCAAGTTTTTCAGCTGGTCAAGGTTGGTTAAAGCCATTGCAAGACTCAAGCGATGTGTCAAGGAATTCAAGGGTTTGATGTCTAGGAACACTGAAGCCACAAATCTGGAAGAAAGAATGGAAGTGGAGCTTACTATCATAAGTGTTCAAAGAGAAGCCTTCTCTGAAAAATTCAGAGGCTTGAAATTAAAAAAAAAAATGCATGGAAACAACTCCTCATACTGCAGGATGGACTGCTTTGGCCCATTTCATATCAAGGAGGGAAGAAAGGATTATGGTCTGTTATTTACATGTTTATGTTCTCGTGCAGTGCACATTGAACTGCTTGATGACTTGACAGCCAGTTCTTTTAATAATGCTCTTCATGCTGTTATAGTCATACAAGAAAACATCCGTCAACTTCGGTCAGATCAGGGCACTAACTTTGTTGGTGCAAGACGTGAACTGTTGTAAGCTATAAGATAAATGAATAAAGAAGGACTGAAACACCTAGGCTGTGTGAGTTTGTCATCCTTGCGAACATATTTTTATGAAGTTATGGCAGTCATAAATAGCACACCTTTAACTGTTGATCTGCTAAATGATCTGACTGGGTCACAACCACTTGCGCCGCATCATATTCTGACAATGAAGTCTTCCATAATTTTACCACCACCTGGGAAATTTGTCATGGAAGACAAAAATGGCACAAATACACACAGAAATCACCTGGTTAATCACCCCGATCCATAAAATAAGTCACGAGTCACAAATCTGAGGTCTCCATTAACCTGAATCCATCAAGTCTACACCATGACTAAAATATAAACTCCATTACAGACATACCTCTTATAATCATTTCAAACTCATTACAAGATCAATGCAGCCACTGTAGCAAGTATATCTGCTAAAAATGTCATAACTTACAGTTCGTTTGCACCACCACAGTCAAAAGAGGGATCCTAAGAACTTCCTACAAAGTTGAATTTTTTTTTTTTAGACTATGGGACTCGTGACAGTAGAATCAGTAGCGCTGCGCAAAGGACACACATTCATGAGTAAATCTGTCGGTTAACCTTCTCTAGAACCGGAAGCATAGCCAAATCTGATGTCACTGTCATGAGTGAACTCGCTGGTTAACTTCTTACAGCCGGAAACATGCATCCGAATCTGAATCGTGGGTTAGCGCTTGTCACTGTAATGAGTGAATTTGCCGGAAACACACAGCCGAATCTGGAGTGTGTTCCTCAAAAACATGGTGTACATCAGTAACTAACATAGTGTTGCTAATATTCAGAAGAAATGCACCCCTGAATTGCACACACACAGGTTAGCACTCCTCAAAATTCAGAATGAATCTGCCAGTTAAGTTCATCTAAATATTTTTCATTCTGGTAGCCTTGTCTTGATACTGTGTCATTTATTCGGCAGTGCATTTATTCTCTTCACAAGACACGTATACTTTCCTCTATGAAAAACAAACAATTCAGCTGGCGATTTGGCAACACTGATCAGATTGCACCATCTTTCGCTGGTGTCCAAAGCTTGGAGTGTACATGAAGTCTACCGCCCTATGACCCCGGGTTACATCACTGTTGATGTGTCCCAGAGTATCTGTACGATGTATCTTGCACTCTGGGGGAGATTCACAAAAGTTTTGCAAGCAGTGTTTATTTAATTTATATTTTTGCCATGGTAATTAAATATTTAATGTCATAGTGCACTGATTGGAATGGTAGCAAAGTAATTGTAATAGGCATTGCCCTCTTTAAGCAATCATAGGCATATTTTAGGAATTGACATAATAGTGAAGATAGATGAAGCCTGCCACATTTCATTTATTTTTTCTTATGCGGTTCTTGAGATACTAACATGTCTCATTTATAGCGCCCCCTATTGATAATTTTTCACCATCTTTGGCTGGTGTTCAAAGCTCTAAGTGTACATGAATTCTACTAAGTTAAGTTTTGTTTGGATGTTTTTCTGAGAAGATATAGGCCTTAAAGTAATTATGGGCCACATCTAGGCACCCCCTATAGGCAGTCATAGCCATATTTAAGAACTGACTCATAAGTGGAGATATATGAAGTCTACCAAAGTCAAATTTTTATCTTGAGCAGTTCTTGAGATAGTAACATGTTTCACTTATAGCGCCTCCTACTGATCAGATTGCACCTGCATTGGCTGATGTTCAATGCTCGGGGTGAACATGAAGTCTACCAAGTTTGGTTTTGTTTGGATGTTTTTCTGAGAAGATTCAGGATTCAAGATTCTTTATTTGTCACATGCTGTCACGTCTGCGCCTCCTCCCCGACGCTCGGACTCGCCAGAGTATTAAACCTGAGGTTTGATGTGTTGCGTCTGGTTGTCTTGGTGACGGGTGTCTGCCCCTTTAAGAAATTCCCGCCAGTTACTTCCGGGTTGTCCGTGTCATCGGTGACGGGTTCCTCCTCCTGTTTGTGTGTCACTTCCCGATTGGTGCTAGTTAGCTTAGCCATGCTATTTAACCAGTCCGATCCGGTTGTGTGTTACGTGTCGTCGTCATTGGTGTGTGTGTTTGATGCCCCCCTGTGTCCCCAGCCTACCGCTACTCTGCCCGTGAGGACTTTTGACCTGGACTCGGAGGAACCTGAGGGATTGTCGTGAGTTCAGCGCTTCTACCGTCAATACATTTTTTATTTAGATAAAATTACATGGATTACGTAGATTGGCCAAAAGACCTTGGACGAGGTTGGCAAGAGTTTGTTTTTCAATCTACGCAAGTTAGCATAAAATGTTGTGAAAAAAATGACACAGTCCCAATTGAAAACTTGTTTTGAGTTACCAAATCTGTGAGAATTATGAAAAAGTTTTGCTTTAAGCAACAGGGTTCTAGAGTTATAAGCCCAAATGGTTTTGCCATGCCATGGAGGAAATACAGCAAAAATGCAATTCTATGCTGTAGCCCCCCTCAGTGACCAGTGTTTTGCACATATGCTTGAAGTGCCATAGTACATATGGTTACAAACTTTTGTAAAGATCAGAACAATTTTTTCAAAGTTATAGCAGTTTAAGCCAATTTTTCTACATTCACAGCAGTTTATTGGCTAGTCTTAGCTACAGCATCATGAAATTGCAAAAAAGCTTTCTGTTACAGCCTCGGGCTCACTCTGCTGATTCATAAGATGTATGATTTATGTGGACTGACCAAAAGACCTAGGAGGAGTTCGCAGGAGTTTGTTTTTCAATCTACACAAGTTAGCATAAAAAGTTGTGAAAAAAAGGACACAGTCCCAATTGAAAAGTTGTTTTGTTGTACTTAAGGAGTGTAACACATGAAGAAATTTTATTTTAGGTTCTTGAGTTATAGGCCAAATTGTGTTTGCCTTTGCTGTAGTGCCAATCACAACAAAACTTGACAGGTGTGGTTACAGTCGAGGTCTATGCATAACTATGTAATTTCAGCTTGAAACGATGTTCTTAAGTAGACTAAATAGCAAATTCAAATTCTTTGGCTAATAGCACCATGTTTGTCAACGTCACATGGCGTAGTCAATTAAACTTCATCGGGAGGTTGCCTAGATTAAGTCTACAAAATTTCAGCCAAGTTGGTCATACGGTTCTTGAGATATAAATATGCAGCATTTATAGCGCCCTCTATTGGTTGATTAGCGCCATTTTTGTATATTGACCCTAGAATTTGGTCTTCATGAAGATACTGAAGTTTGAAGCAGCTGAGTCAAAGCCTTCCAAAGTTACAGCTGTCAAAGCAAAATTGGCCACATCCCATAGCATTTAAATGAGATGTCATAACTGCACCGTCAAGAAATCGCAAACAAGCTCTCTGTTACGATGTCAGACTCAGTCTACAGATTCATTTGACACCCCAGATGCCCTGATTTGACCAAAATCCTAGGAGAAGTACAAAAAAGTTGATTTTGCAAATTATGCAAATTAGCAAAAAATCTACTTAGGCGGAAGTCCATAGTCCCAATTTGAAAGTTGTTTAGTTTAAGCCAATGAGTACGAATCACATTGAATTAAAAAAATTGACCTTAGCAGTCACGAGATCTAGGCCTAAATGCATTCACCCACGCTGTAGCGCCCCCTATTGGCTGATTTGTCTGTCGTCGTGCGCCTGAGTAGCGGGAGGGACTACTACCTACCACAAAGTTTCAAGTTTCTACAACTTACGGTTTAGGCTCCACAACGCGTTTTAAGGCAGGAAAAAAAAAAAAAAAAAATCCAAGCAAAAAAAAACAAAACAATAGGATTCCCGCACTGCATGCTTGGAACCCTAATAATAAAATAACAAGGAGAACAATAGAACCTTAAAATAACTTAGAGATAAAGGGAAATAACTTAGAAATAAGGAGATAAAGGGAAAGCGATAAAAAGAAAATAAACTGTGACATATACAATAAGGTGCGATGGATTAAAAGGTGCAATGAGTGCAGTGTGCATGTTTTTAAAGTGCCAAGTGCAGCTGCACAGCAGATATTGAACAGTGAAATGTCAGACATCATAAATGATCATAATAATATGGAGTTACATGTGTTTTTACCAAACTTGATTTCAGGAGGGCATACAACCACATCCGTATTCGAGAGGGGGATGAATGGAAGACGGCATTTATGACTGCACGGGGACACTTTGAATATCTGGTTCTCCCATACAGCCTTGCTAACATGCCCTCCGTGTTCCAGTTGTTCATGGACGAGATCTTCAAAGACATGTTGGACCGGTTTGTTGCCATCTATATTGATGACATCCTCATTTACTCGCCTGACCTTGCTTCGCACATTACCCATGTCAAGAGAGTTCTACAACGCCTTCGAGAACACCACCTATATGCTAAAGGGGAGAAGTGTGTCTTCTGTCAATCTCTTGACAGACAGTTTACCTTCTTGGGCCATGTCCTCAGTGCCGGAGCAGTAGGGATGGAGCTACAGAAGACCCAAGCCATGAAAGAGTGACCTGAACCAAAGACTCTAAAGGAGCTCCAACTTTTCCTGGGTTTTGGCAACTACTATTGGCGGTTTATCCATGACTTCAGTGAGAAGGCGGCCCCCTTAACTGAACTCCTCAAGAGCAGCAACAAGCGACTGACATGGAACCCACTGGCTACCCAGGCCTTCCAGTCTCTCAAGGAGGCTTTTTGCTCGGCCCCAGTTCTGTGTCACCCAGACCCAGAATTGCCATTTGAAGTAGAAGTCGATGCATCCGAGACTGGAGTGGGGGCCATACTGTCACAGCGGCAAGGCAACCCCCGGAAACTCCACCCTTGTGCCTTCTTCTCACATAAGCAGTCCCCCGCTGTAAGCAACTATGGTGTGGGGGACCAGGAGTTGTTGGCTCTAAAGCTGGCCCTGGAGGAATGGAGACACCTGCTTGAGGGAGCCGTTCACCCATTCACTGTATTCACGGATCAAAAGAATCTGGGGCATCTTTGAGAAGCAAAATGCTTCAACCCCTGACAAGCCCGGTGGGCCCTCTTCTTCACCAGGTTCCAGTTCACCATCACATACTGACCCGGCTCCAAGAATGTCAAGGCTGATGCTCTATCCCAACAATACGAGGGAGAAGACACCACCTCGACTCCAGCCACAGTACTACCTCCCAACTGCATTGTGGGTCCCATCAGGTGGGAGATCGTCAACCAAATAGATGAGGCAAACCTTCAAAACCCTCCTTCAGCCAAGACCCCACCTTGTAAGGTGTTTGTGCCAGCAGAATTTCAGGGTACCTTGCTTCAATTGGCCCACTCCACCTTAGGTTCCGGTCATCCTGGCATCACCTGCACCATGGCCTTACTGGAGAAGTGCTTCTGGTGGGTGTCCATGAAAGATGATGTCACTGACTTTGTGGTCTCCTGTCCTGTCTGTGCCCAGTCCAAGACCCCCTGTCAATCTCCCAGTGGCCTGCTTGAACCTCTCTCCATTCCTTGACATCCCTGGTCCCACCTGGTGGTGGACTTCATCACAGACCTACCTGAATCGGATGGCTTCAGTGTTGTGGCTGTGGTGGTGGATAGGTTCTCCAAGATGTGCTGGCTCATACTGCTCCACAAACTCCCCACTGCCCTGGAAATGGTGGATTTGCTGGTCGAGAAGTGTTCCCCATCTTTGGGATCCCTGAGGAGATTGTCTCAGATCGGGGCCCTCAGTTTACATCATGGGTGTGGAAAGCATTCATGACACGCCTGGGAGTGCAGGTCAACCTCACCTCTGGCTATCACCCACAAAGCAACGGACAAGTGGAGAGGCTCAACCAAGAGATTGGTCACTTTTTGAGAGCTTATTGTGCCAATTGTGCCAACTGGTTCAAATACCTGCTCTAGGCCGAGTACACACAGAACTCGCTCCATCACTCATCGCTGACTCTGTCCCCATTCCAGTGTGTGCTTGAGTTTCAGCCCCCGTTTTCCCCCTGGGAGGCCGAGTCCACTGACATTCCGGCAGTGGATGACTGGTTCAAGGACTGCGGCCAAGTGTGGGAGGCTTCCCATATGCACCTCCGTCAGGCCATACAACAGCAGAAGCGCCAAGCAGATTGTCATCGGCGACTGGCCCCCATGTTCCAGCCAGGACAACGAGTGTGGTTGTCAACCCGTGACCTACGTCTGCGTCTCCCCTCCAAGAAGCTCTCTCCTGGCTACATTGGCCCATTCAAGGTGGTTTGCTGCATCAATCCGGTGTCCTATCACCTCCAATTGCCCCCACGATACCATATTTCACCCACTTTCCATGTGTCCCTGTTGAAGCCAGTGCGCTACAGTTCCCTACACCCTCCAGTCCAGAACTGTCCTCTGGCTCCCTTAGAAGTGGACAGTGACACTGCTTATCGGGCCTGCACGCTCCTGGACTCGTGCCGTCGTGGGGCAGACTCGAGTACCTGGTAGACTGGGAGGGATACAGTCCAGAGGAGCAGTCTTGGGTGGCGGCGAAAGATATTTTGGACCCTGGCCTGCTTGAGGACTTCCACGCCCAACACCCAGATTGTCCTGGTCCACGTCTGTGGGGTTGTGCCCCCACACGCCTGTATTGGCTGTCTGGAGCTGCCTGTGGAGAGGGGGGTACTGTGAGAGCCCAGCCCAGACCAAGGGAGGAGTCCGCCTCATCAGACGCCAGTTCCAGATCTTCACAATGACCTCAGCCTACCAGATCGACGTCACCAGACTTTTAGCCTATCATAGCCAGGTTACCAGTATTTAAAGACCTTCAGCAACAACCTTTCCTTCCAAAGTATTGTGATGCCTAGTGCTACATACTGAGTGTTCCTTTTGTTTGCCTGGTTCCATTTTGACCCTTGCTTGCTGTATTTGGATTACCCCTCTGCTTCTGGCGATTCGGATTTGTTTGCTCCGCGGACAGTGTTTTCTGGTTTTGACCTCATTAATAAACCCTCATTTTTTTCTCAACTTGATCCTGTGCCTACGGCCTGGTTTTGTCGACTCTGCGTTTGGGTTCACCTGCCTGTCATTACATTACGAGGCAGTATGGTATGACAAATTAAGACATTTAGAGAAAAGACATGTCCTTGATCAGAAAATGGATGGCCTGAGGATAGAAACTCCTCCTGAGTCTCTCTGTTTTGGCCATGATGGTGCAAAACCTTCTTCCTGATTTCAGAAGAAGTCCATGAAAAAGTCCATTTCTGGGATGAGCTGAGTCTTTAACAATTCTGATTGCTCTGGTCCTACATCTCTTGGTGTAAATGTCCTGCAGGGAATGAAGAGCTGATGTGCAGCAGTGCTCTGCTGCCTGGATCACTCTCTGGAGGGTATTTCTTGTCCTGAACACAGCAGTTCCCATACCAGGACAAGATGTTCTGAGTGACGATGCTCTCCACAGGACCAGAATAGAAAGCTTTCCGAAAGGTAGGGGAAACCCCAAACTTCCTCAGCTGTCTAAGGTGGTACAGACACTGCTTTGCCTTCCTGACTTGAATATTAATATGTTCAGTCCATGTCAGGCCCTCAGTAATGTAGATGCCATGGTATTTGAAAAAACACACCTTATCCACTGGAGCACCGTTGATGGTGAGGAGTCTGTAGTCACAGTGTTTCCTGCTGAAGTCCACCACCAGCTCCTTGATCTTGCTGATGTTCAGCTGGAGGCAGTTTTCTTGACACCAGAGTGCCAGGTTCTCCACCTCATCCATGTAGGCCATCTCATCATTGTTGGAGCTTAATCCCAACACCACTGTGTTGTCTGCAAACTTGACAATGTTGTTGGAATTGTGAGTGGCCACAGTCCAAAGTGTAGAGTGAATACAACAGTGGAGAGAGCACACAGCCTTGAGGAGCTCCTGTGTTGGTGGTGATGCTGCTGGAGACACACCTGCCCAACTGCACCACCTGCGATCTGCCTGTGAGGAAGTCTAGCACCCACATGCACAAGCAGTTGTTGAGTCCTAGGTCTCTCAGCTTAGTAAACAGTCTATAGGGCACTACTGCGTTGAATGCTGAGCTGTAGTCAATAAACAGCAATCTCACATAGTTACCCTGTTTCTTGTCCACGTGGCTGAGGGAGGTGTGTAGGACGTGGGATATGGGATCCTCTGTAGATCTGTTGGCGCGATAGGCAAACTTGAGTGGGTCCATGGTGCTTGGGATGGAGGAGGAGATGATGTGCTTAATCAGTCTTTCAAACACCTTCATAACTACCAATGTCAGTGCAACAGGGTAGTAGTCATTCAGGCATGAAGGTTTGTTATTCTTGGGTACAGGGACAATGGTGGATTTTTTGAAGAATTTGGGGACCATGGACTTTGCCAGACACTCGTTGAAGATGGAGGTGAACACACCTGACAGTTGGTCAGTGCAGCAGGCATCTGGAGATGCTGTCTGGACCTGCTGCCTTCCTGTTCACCCTCCTCAGCGCCACGTGGATGTCATGCTCTGTGATGCTGATGACATCACAGTCCTTAGTCACTGGGCTGCTGGTAGTGATAGCCGCCTGGCTAACCTTGAAGCGGGCATAGAATGCATTCAGCTCATTGGCAAATGTAGAGTCGGCGCCAATCGTCACGGTGTCTTTAGTTTTATAGTCTTTATCGAGCGCAGTCCATGCCACAAGCTTCATGCGTCACCCTGATGAAATTGTGATTCGATTTGCTATCTGAAATTTCACTTGCAAACTCGAATCCGGTGGTGAAGGTTGTAAGAGGCTGCTTTGTAAGTGCTCATATCTCCGGTAATGAGAGCAGCATTGTAGGCAGCAGTTCAGGCATTCACAGTGGCATGAATTGATCTGTCCACCCATGGCTTCTGGGTAGGAAAGGTCTTAACTCTAACTGTTGGGATGACTTCATTCGCAAGCTTGCTAACAAAGCTAATTGCTACATCTGCAAACTCGTTGATGTCATCTGCACAGGCTCGGAACATGTCCCAATCTACGTCATCGAGCGCGTCCTGCAGCACAGCGTTTGATTGGGCAGACCAGCACCTCCCTCATGACCGAAGCCTCACAACGAAAGCTTTTTTGATATTCCGGTATGAGGAAAATGGCTGAATGATCAGATTTTCCGAAAGCTGGCTGAGAAGAGACTTTATAAGCCTGCTTGTATGGTGTGTAACAGTGGTCCAGTATGTTGGCTCCTCTTGTTGTACATGTAACATGTTGATAAAAGTTTGCCATAACTTGTCTGAGATTTGCCTTATTAAAGTCCCCTGCTACAATGAGTGCTGCATCTGGGTGTTTGTTTTGGAACGCACAAAGCACATCGTGCAGTTCGGATAAAGCTGTACCTGTGTCCACGTGGGGTGGGATAATGAACGAGGTGAACTCGCGAGGCAGGTAGAAAGGGCGACACTTTATACTCAGATATTCTAGATGAAGCAAGCAGCGGCTGGAGAGACTAGAAACACTCCGGGCATCGCACCACTTGTTGTTGATCATGATACACACTCCTCCACCTTTAGCTTTGTTGGACTCTGCTGTTCTGCCCATGCGGAAAAACAGAGAATGAGTCTGATGGCGTTACGGCTTGGTCTGGTACGGTGGGGGTCAGCCATGTTTCAGTAAAGCACAGAATGTTACAGTCCCTCATGTTGCATTGGAAAGTAACTCTGGCCTGAGGATCGTCCAACTTGTTATCCAGTGACTGAACATTAGCCAGCAGTATACTCGGCAGTGGTGTGCGGTGAGCTTGCTCTCTCATTCTGTTGTGGACACCGCCATGTTTCCCCCGGCACCACTTTGTTCTACGCCGCGGGTCGGTGTCGTGTCCTTTGTTGTCATCCGAGCCGCGTAGTATCTCAGACGGCCACGACGGATCAGGCTCAAAAGTGGTCAAAATTATGGACAAAAACTGATTTCCTATTTCCAGTAGTGTTTTACTGTCATAGCTAACCAGCCCTGATGATCTTTGCACAATAGAAAGTATTAAAGATAAATAAATAATGAAAAACAAGCACAGTTTGGAAGGTGTCTGGACGTGGCCACGCCATCCTTGAGATATAGGCTTTACAGTAATTATGGGCCACATATAGCATATAAATTGGAGCATAACTTCATAACCGTTTGTGTTATCAAATTCTGTACATAACTTTTTGCCTAGACAAAGCCTAGAGGAAGTGTTCCTTTTTTTTTTTTTACCCACCACCGCCACCCCTCTTCGGAGGACAACTTTGTTTTTAATTACAAGTTTCATTTGGGGACAATCCCAAACTGGGGGAGGGGACAAATAACAGAGAGCTAAACAAATTGACAGACCAACAAGACAGGACAGGACTATGTATAAAGTAATACAAAACAAAACTGACAGAACAGAAACACAATGCAATCCTGATGCCAAATTCTGGTTGGGGGGGGAATATATATATAAATATATACACCCATATACACATACATACACACACACACACGTGTATATACATACATACATACATAACATAAACATATATACATACCTATATACTAGATGAAGTGTTCCAAGTTTTGCAGTAATTAGACGAGCTATGTCAGAGCATGTTCAGGAGATACAGTTAGGCCCAGAAATATTTGGACAGTGACACAAGTATTGTTATTTTAGCTGTTTACCAAAACATATTCAAGATACAGTTATAAAATCAATATGGGCTTAAAGACTCTCACCTTTAATTTGAGAGTATTTACATCCAAATTGGAGGAAGAGTTTAGGAATTATAGCTCTTTAATTTGTCACCGCTTCTTTTTTAAGGGACCAAAAGTAATTGGACAATTAACTCAAAAGCTTTTTCCTGGGCTTAGCATGGGCTATTCCCTCGTTAATCCATCATCAATTAAGCAGATAAAAGGTCTGGAGTTGATTCCAGGTGTGACATTTGTATTTGGAAGCTGTTGCTGTGAACCCACAACATGCGGTCAAAGGAGCTCTTAATGGAAGTGAAACAGACCGTCCTTTGGCTGAAAAAAAAAGAAGAAATCCATCAGAGAGATAGCGGAAATGTTAGGAATGGCCAAATCAACAGTTTGGTACATCCTGAGGAAAAAGGAGCGCATTGGTGAGATTGGGAACTCAAAAAGGCCTGGAAGCCCAAGGAAGACAACAGTGGTGGGTGATCACAGTATCCTTTCCATAGTGAAGAAAAAACATAACATCCACCCAAGTGAAGAACACTCACTCAGTTTAGTGACAACAGGCCAGGGTTAACCTGGATTGATCAAGCCCTCTGTTGGTTAATTAGCAACTACAAAATCATGCCCTAACCTTAGATTTTAAGTTTGTGAAGGCTGGGCCAATGCAGTCCAAAGATACAGCAATTTAAGCAAAATTAGCCATGCCACAATACAATTGATTTGCTTATTGTAGCCGCACCAAAGCATTTGACAAGTCCCTTGTCTATATCACCCACCCTAGGACGAGTTTTTTTTTTTGCATATTATGCAAATTAGACAGAAATCTAGGTGGAAATTGATGGGCATGGCCTAGCTACATGAAGCTAGGCGATGATTAAAAACCAACAAGAATTTTCTGAATCAGACTTACAGTTCAAAATTTATCAGGCTAAACACAAAACTGCTTATTATAGTGCCATACAGGTGCAGTTAAACCAGTTTTGTTGCCTGAGTAGTGGGTAGAATACCAGACCTACATGCAAAGTTTCAAAGCTGTGTGACTTATGGTTTAGTCTGCACATTTTGTTAGGAAGAAAAAACTGAAGGCATATTGTTTTTGGAGTAAAGACAATCTCTACGAGGGTTCCAAGCACAGCATCACACTTAGCACACAAGACAGTCATCAGCTAAAGCAAGTCCTCAGAGACTCAAATGTACAAATTTGCTCACTGATGACACTTACAGGCACTGCTGCTATTACTCATGAAAATTCTGAGAAAAAAATAGGCTAAAGTTAGCTTTTACATTGAAATTCCATTAACAATGCTGCAATTCAAACGAAACTTCACAAGTTTGTTCTGATGCAATCCCCAATAAAGTTTGTAAAGTTTCAAACAAATACGCTTAAAAATCACAAAGTATCACCTGATTGTTACAAAGGTGTAATTATGCCAATTGCTTTTTTGCCTGCCATTTTTTGACAAATTACATGAGCTTTACAAGTTCTTTAGAGACACACATTTCAGAGAATGTCAAATTTTGGTGCATCAGGAATACTTATTTTTAGATATTGAAGACTTTGTGTGGTTTTGGGGTTGTGAAAAAATTAGAGTGAAGTGACGTCAACGAGTTATGTTGTGCACAGAATTTTGATAGCACAATGTGTTATGAAGTTATGCATTAATTCACATTTTATGTGTAGCCCATTAATACAATAAAGCCTATATCTTCTCAGAAAAATATCCAAACAAAAGCAGTCTTGGTAGACATTTGGTAGAATTTTGGTAGATTTCATCTATTTGCACTCCTGAGTCAATTTTGATACAGTATATAATTAATAAGTCCCCTTTACATCTGATTAAAAACTATTTCTCAGTACTGTTAATTGATATAGAGTAGAAAACTGCTTTAATTGATAACTTCAGCTTTGTGGAAAAAAGACAGGACGTGCATGGTGAATATGTTCAGGTGGCAATTTTGTGGTAAGTTTCTAGGATCAGTAAAACAGTATGTTAACCAACAGGCAATCAGTGCTGTGAAGTACTTAAATACTATTTAAATAATTGTACAGAATTTAATGGCAGGTATTTAAATACTTTCGAATGGCAGGTATATAAAGTGGTATTTTAAAAGATTAAACGGGTATTTAGTATTTAAAGATAACCAAATACTGCGGCTTGTCAGGTCTCCCCCAGGACAGTTGGCCCCGGCGGCCGCCAGAGACTGCCAAAGACTATGTATATAGTGATTCCCTGGGTTCCCGGTTCACAGTGGCGTATGTCTGTCTCATTAGTGTCCTTATATGGTTGTGTTGAGTTGGTTCCTCCCCTGGTGTAGGTCTAGTGTGTTCATTGGTTGTCTTGTTTAGTTTCAGTGGTTTGTCCCTATATAAGTTCTGTATTGTGTTCCAGTCTTTGTTCATGCACCCTCACTATACCCTTGTCTCTACCGATCCCACGTTCGAACCTTGTGACTCTACCCATGCTGCTGTCTGCCGTCTGCCTGATGTTCTGGTTAAGTCTTTGTCCTGTGCTCTTTGTTAGTGTCTGTTAGGTTGTAGTAGTTAGAGTAGCCATTAGCATTAGTCGTTAGCATAGCACAGTTAGCATTAGCCATAAGCATTAGCATAATAGCATTAGCTGTTAACATTAGCATTAGCTTTAGTATTAGCATAGTTAGCATTAGCAATAGCCACATCTGGTTTACCCTCCCCATTTAGCATTAGCATTAGCCTTAGCCTGATTAGCTTTAGCTTTAGGTTTAGAGTTAGGTTAGTTAATGTTTCCCTGATCTGTCCCTGTTCCTGTTAGCCTCTCGTTCTGGTTCCAGTCCCCGTTGTTGTTCCTTTTTCCCTGTGCTGTTCTTGTTCCCTGCCTAGTTCCTGTCCCCATCCCTGAAGTAGTCATAGGGTTTGTTTAGTCAAAGTGTTAGCCTGTCTCGACTTACATTTTACAGGACACAGCCATGTTTAGATTTATCAAACGTTTCATCACACGCTTAAGTCATGTGTAATGGTCAACAAACAAACATGATGAGTAATGCAAATGGTGGTAAAATGTGTTCTAGTAGGTGTATTAGAAAACCAACATACCCAACAAGTATGACATGAATGCTGCTGATTCTGTGTAATTGAATCATTAATTGAAAGGGGCGTGTTCAAATTAATAGCAGTGTGGAGTTTAATTAGTGAGGTCATTCATTCTGTGAAAAAACAGGTGTCAATTACTGCCCTTATTTAAGGAAGGAAGGCAGCAAATATTGTGCATGCTGGTTATAGTGCATTTTTTGGTGCAACATTTTGTGGACTGTTGAAAGCAAGATTGTTCTTTTTGGGTCTTGAGGCCGCAGACACTGTGAAGACAGTGAAGCATGGGGGCACAAGCATCGTGATATGTGGATGTTTCTCATGCTATGGTGTAGGGCTATTTATCACATACCAGGGCTCATGGATCAGTTTGAATACATAAAAATTCTTGAAGAGGTCATGTTGCCTTATGCTGAAGAGAAAATGCGTTTGAAATGGGTGTTTCAACAAGACAATGGCCCCAAACACACCAGTAAATGAGCAACACCTTGGTTACAGACGAACAAGATTGATGTTATGGAGTGGCCAGCGCAATACCTTAATCCAATAGAGAAGTTGTGGGGTCACATCAAAAATGCAGTTTCTGAGGCAAAACCAAGAAATGCAGAAGAATTGTGGAATGTTGTCCAATCATCCTGGGCTGGAATACCTGTTCACAGGTGCCAGAATATGGTTGACTCCATGCAACACAGATGTGCAGCAGTTCTCAGAAACAGTGGTTATACAACTAAATATTAGTTCAGGGGTTCAAAGAAAATGTCATGCGCACTCTGTCCTGTGGCCGGCAGTTGGAATGGCATGTGGCCGGTTGCAGTCAAAGGGTATAAAAGGTTTCACTTCCTTGTGGCGCGCTGCTCTGCCATTTGAGTCAAACTCGCCCTCTTTCCGATTCTCATCGGCTTCAACTGTGAGTACTCCAGTTATTGGGTTTATCTCTTTGTTAGAGTGTGTGTCATTAGAACACAGATTAGTGTGGTAATCCTTACTCTTCGCGTAAGAGAGTTCTTATATCAACTCGCATGGCTTTCCTGCCTGCTCGCGCTCTCAGCCACGTTTGTGTTAATCACCACACTACAAGGGCTAACGAGTAGCAATTCATTACATCCTAACCAGATCACTGTCGAATTGTGAAAGTGTGGCATTTGGTTCATATCCTAATCAAATCACTGTCCAAATTGCAGAGCATTCTGATAAAGTTTTTTCACGTCTGTTTTTCTCGTCAAATCCTTACCAGATCACTGACAAATCTGACAGAATGGCAGAGCCCAAAAGTGTTAGCCCAGTGGAATTCACTCATGTATGGGATGTAGTAGTGAGCCAGGCAGCGGAGATGGAACAGTTGCGAAGTGAAGTCGCGTCTCTGCATTGCAGCGACCAAGACCTCGCGGCGCGAGTGGAGGAACTGCAGCGGGAGGTCGCAACACTCTGCGCAGCTGTTTCAGAGTTGTCTGACTCATGCCACGCTCCTGTAGGAGTGACTCGTTCTCCTCACCCTGAATCACATTTGCCATTACTGGATAAATGGAATGGCATAGATGGGAAGTGTGATGTGTTTCTAATTGCGCTGGATCTTGTGTTTGAGTTTCATTCCACCAGATACTCCACGGACCGCCAGCGCATCACACTTCTCATCTTCCTGCTTTCTGGGCAGGCAGCAGAGTGGGCCACGGCTGTGCTGCGTTCCAATTCAGATGTTGGCCACTCCTGCCCAGAATTAAACCACCAGCGCCACCTCACTTTTGAACATCCTGACAGCGAGCTGGAGACCGACTCGAGGCTTTGCCATCTGCGGCAGAGCTTAGCATCTGTGAGTTGCTACACAGTGGACTTCTGCACTCTTGCTGTGCAGACCACTTGGGGAAATGCCGCACTCCGGGCCACCTACTTTGAGGGGTTGGCTTCCTGTATAAAGGACAAACTCACCAGATGGGAGCTCCCAGCCACGCTGGAGAAATGGTCTGGGTCTGGGAAATGGCCCTGCCAGTGAGTCCGGAGAGCAGCTCACTGGGCCCGCTCCACCTTCTCTCTACCCAAACCTGTTTCTCGGCTAATGGTTAATGTTTGCCAACCGAGCCTTCTGGTGGCCATCCATGGTGAAAGATGTTAAGGAGTTCATCCAGGCATGCCCAGTGTGTGCCAGGGCCAAGGACTCGAACCAA
Organism: Distichodus sexfasciatus; assembly: GCA_032718565.1. Lineage (NCBI taxonomy): Eukaryota > Metazoa > Chordata > Actinopteri > Characiformes > Distichodontidae > Distichodus > Distichodus sexfasciatus. Next base: position 62,431 of record JAVGVS010000431.1, on the reverse strand, counting down.
GGAACTCCAGCCTCTTCCCACCCCCAGGAGGCCCTGGTCCCACATTGCCGTCGACTTCATCACCGGCCTGCCAGTCTCAGAAGGCAAAAACACCATCCTCACCATCGTTGATTGGTTCTCCAAGGCTGTGCACCTGGTGGCCCTCGCCAGACTCCTGTCAGCTAAGATCACTGCAGAGCTGATATTAGAGCATGTAGTCCGCCTGCATGGGTTCCACAAGGACATCATCTCAGACAGAGGGCCTAAGTTCACCACCTGTTTCTGGAAGGCCTTCTGCCATCTGATCGGTTCCACCTGCAGTTTGTTGTCTGGATACAATCCACAGATGAACGGTCAGATGGAGCGGACCAACCAGCAACTGGAGCGCTACTTGAGATGCTTCATCACCAATCACCAGCGCTCCTAGGCCCGCTACCTCACTTGGGCTGAGTTATCCCACAACCTCCATGTCTCCCCCGCCACCAATCTTGGTACAACAGTTGGTCCGCCGGTGCCGACAGCTCTGGAACCACACCAGTGCAGCCATTCACCATGCTAACACCCGTTATGCCACTCAGCACCGCCATCGGCACCAACCAGGACATCCGTACCACGTAAGTGACAAGGTATGGCTGTCCACCCATAACCCCCGCCTGCACACAGACTCCCACAAGCTCACCCCCTGGTACATTGGACACTACCGCATCACCCACCAGATTAGTCCTGTCACCTACTGACTCCAACTGACTCCAACTCCAAGGGCTAACGAGTAGCAATTCGTTACATCCTAACCAGATCACCGTCGAATTGTGAAAGTGTGGCATTCAGTTCATATCCTAATCAGATCACTGTCCGAATCACAGAGCATTCCGATAAAGTTTGTTCCCGTCTGCTTTTCTCGTCAAATCCTTACCAGATCACTGACGAATCTGACAGAAAACAAAAATCTTGAAACATTTTTCAGTTTATACAGTGAACGTAAAGAAGAATGTAGACAATGCTATTTTTAACTGGCCTATTATTCCTGCATGTAAAAGAATAACTAAATTGATCATTTTTGCCTTATGTTTTGAATTGGGTGGAATGTGCAGTGTTCCCTGTGCATTTGTGTGTATGGAAATAAAAGCTATTTTCAGTTTTTTTTTAAAAATGCTGCTATTATTCTGAACACAACTGTATGTTACATCAGAGTATCTAAGCCTAGTAGGGGTCACCAGACGGCCTTCTCACTTGTGATTGCTGTGCTTATCATTTGGGGTGGTAATTTTGTATGGTTTGAATTGGTTTATACTATCCAGTGTGTGTTGTGTGGTTTCTTTCGATATGATTTTCTTTTCTTTTGTAATGGTGTGAATTCAGTGAGGTAAAGCATCTAAAGTGGCCCACTGCTTACTACCTGTATTGTACACTTGTCACGGCCACGTCCCTCTCGCCGGCCATGCCATGCTCGCGATCACCAGAGTTCTGACCTGGGTGTATTTGTTCTGTCCTCTGGCTTCACTTTTGGTGTCCTGCCTCTTGTGTCTGCTACTCCTCTTGTTTTCCCAGTTAGCTTTAGCTTTCCTTGCTAGCTCACTCCCCACTTCCGGGTCTTCACTTCATGCCCTCATGAGTAGCTCACTCCCTGTTTAGAGCACAACCCACTTCTGTGTTTGTTGTCTTCACTGCGTGTGCCCTTCCTAGTAGGTTAGGATCTGTTTAGGACACCCACGCGGTTATTACTGATTTCAGCTGGCACTTGTTACTTTCAGTTTGGGAATTGGGATGCGCACTGATTAGGCTTTTGTTTTCTTTGTTATTTAAACCAGTTGGCCCGAGTCCTTCTCGGTTCTTTCACTCTCATTATTACGTTGTTCTTGTGTTGGCTGTGGATTTTTGCATTTGTTTTTGTCTGTTTTTTTCCCCTGCCTTTTTGCCCTGTTTTGGTTACACCTGCTTCCTCCAATAAACCCTTTTGCTATCCCCATTACAGTGCATCCTCACCTCCATTCTCACCCGCACCATGACAACACTTTAAGCTAAGTTGTGAGTGCCCTGCTTGAACGTATCTCTGAATTCTGATTGCACATCCATTCCTGTCATTTTCTTTTTACAAAAAGGTGTTTGTCTAGAACTTAAACTGTAAAATCCGGTCTTATGATCTCATTATAGAGACTGGCTATTTTTAAACTACTTTGCAGCAGAATAAATAAATACTTCTACTGTATCAGCATTGACCTGCTTCCTGTGTGCCTTGATTTTCCTCGTTGATGACGCTGAGATTTTGAGTGAGTACATAGTAGTACTAGCCAGAGTTATACATTCACACACAAGTGAAAAGCACTCACATATTGTGATAACTTGAGTTATTCACAATAGGCATCACTCAAAAGGAATCACATTTTACTATTTAGTTTATTTTGGTACGTTGCTTACAGATCCACAGCCTGCATTTTTTTTCTCTCTCTTATTCCCTGAACTTCCCAACGGTCAACTATGCCTCCTGATGGTGTGGGGTGGTATTGCAGTTTGTATTATTTTACGAACCTAACAATCAGGATACCACATCCGTTCCCTCTTAAGTGGAAACACTCAGGTTTACTTTAACAGTTGTTACCTTGAACTACTTGCAACTTTTAATGAAAGTGAATACGGAAATTCAAACGAGGAGACCTAATGAGCGTCGGCACGTCCAATCGCATAACTCCTAGTTCTGTATATAAGCAGTGAACTGGCCTTCTTCTCTGCCATTACAGCTGTTTGAGTTCACCCACCTCTTCCCCTCCACCACCTTTGGGTCCCCATCTTGGTCTGGGGGCAGGCTCCCTTGCCTTCCTGCCTGGTCTCCCAGCCAGATCTGCCGACTTCAGAGACGAGTGAACCAACGACCAAGCGACGGGCTTCCTCCAAAACTTATTGCATACACACTAAAGACAGCTTGTTTTGCCAAATAAAAACTTGTCAATCTAAACTGAATGGTCTCCTTGGTTGAACTGTAACAGTGAACATGCACTTATACCATTCTTTGCTAATTACTGAAACAAAATTAAACATTAAACACTAACATTTTCTTAAGTGCTTATATAGTTAACATAGATATAGCATTATGACAATGTTCACAGGTAGGTTTTTTCTTCTTCACACAGTTCAATTCTTAACACTGCAAAATAACTAGGTAGAAAGGTGGATAGACTACCATCCTTCCAGTGAGCCCCAGAGCACATTCTTGCTCTTATTTGGGGATCTCACTACTTTCTTACATAGTCTTTCAGGTAAGTAGGAGTCTGTCTTGTGCGCTCAGGACAGCGCAGTACTGGTGGTAGGTCTGCTCCCTCATCTGGCATAGCATCAGTTGTCTCAGTAGACTCTGGCACTTCCCCTCCCACTGAAGATGGGACGGTAGCCTCCGCAGGCTGGACCACCACTGCGTGCTTTGAAAGCTGAAGACCAGAAAACTCCACCCTCCGCTCTGCTCCAGACGAGTCACACCATGTCGCATGCTGTTGTCTGATTTGGTCAACATGATGTCTCATGATGCATTGGTCTCCCATCTGAACTGAATAGGATACAGGTCCATTGATTTTCTCAATGACTGCCGGTATCCACAATGGTCCATGACTGTAGTTGCGAACATACACATCATCACCAGGGGAAAAACTCCTCCACTTGCTGTGTGTGTCATGTCGTTCTTTCTGTTGGAGTTGTTTCTTGCAAATCTTTGACTTCACATTAGGCAGCAGCAGATCCAATGTTGATCGCAACCTCCTGGACATCAGCATTTCAGCTGGTGACAAGCCTGTGGTGGTTTGTGGTGTGATCCTATAACTGAACAGGAATCTTGCAATTTTTGTTTCCAAGGTGTCTCCTGTTATTTTTTTAATTCCTTGTTTGAATGTTGCAAAGCTCTTTCTGCCAGGCCATTTGTTGATGGGTGGAAAGGTGCAGATGTCATGTGCTGTATACCATTCTGTTTCAGGAATGTCTCAAACTCTTGGCTTGGAAAACAAATTCTGTTGTCAGATACTATAGTCTGGGGCAGGCCGTGTGTACAAAAGCACCGTCTGAGCTTTTCAAGGTCACCTGACTTGTTGCACTGTTCGTTGGATACACCTCCATCCATTTGGAGTGTACAACTACAATAATAAGAAACATAATCAATATGCAGTCTGTTCCATGGTGTCTCAGGTCACTCCCATGGATGAAGTGGTGCCCCAGCTGGAGACTTCCTGTTTTCCTGGCATGTGTGGCAGGCTTGTACTTCCCTTTCTATTTCTGAGTCCAGCCCTGGCCACCACACATAAGAACGTGCTAACCCCTTCATTCTGAACATACCTGGGTGCGTGTGCTGCAGTTGTTTCAAAATGATGTTCCTTCCCTTCCTTGGAACAACCACTCTCACTCTCCAGAGCACACATCCACCTTTCACACTAAGCTCCAGCCTTCTCTGGCTGTAGGCTTTGAACTCTGTTCCAACCTCTTTTGGCCATCCTTTAAGACACCAGAGAAGCACATCAAATACAAGAGGCTAAGATAATCAACCCTAGACAAGCTCACTGGTCTTTATTCTTTACCCGGTTTTAATTCCAAATTACCTATCGTCCTGGATCTAAAAACAGTAAAGCTGATGCCTTGTCTAGGTGTTTTTCCTTGCCCAAGGTCGTTAAGGTTCCGGAGCGCATCCTGCTGCCCGAGATCATGGTGGCCCTGATCACGTGGGACCTGAATGGGGAGATTGCCCATTTGGTGGGGAATCAGGCTCCTCCGATGGGCTGTCCTCCTGAGAGGGTCTTCGTGCTGGCATCCTTGTGGGACCGGGTGGTGGAGTGGGTCCACACTATGCCTGTTAGTGGTCATCTGGGAATATCTAGAACCTTGCAACTTGTGCAAGGTAAGTACTGGTGGCTCTCAATGCAGCAAGACATACAGAGGGTAGTTGCCTCTTGCTCCGTGTGTGGCCACCAAGTGTTCCCATCAATTGCCTGTTGGAAAATTAATGCCTCTACTGATACTGAACAGACCGTGGTCTCACATGGCTGTGGAGTTTGTCAGGGATCTGCCAGTGTTGAATGGGTACACCATTATCCTCGTGGTTGTGAGCCGGTTTTCCAAAGGTGTGCATTTCATCCCTCTAGTTTCTCTTCCCCCTGCCTTGCAGATAGCTGAGGGTCTGTTCCAGAATGTGTTCGGGGTGTATGGGTTGCCAGAGAATATCCTCTCCGAACATGGCCCCAGTTCATCTCACGGGTTTGGAGGGCATTCTGGAGAAGCTAGGGGTCAACATGAGCCTGACCTCTAGGTACAATCCCCAGTCTAATGGTCAGGTTGAACACACCAACCAGGAGCTCGGGAGATTCCTCCAGTCATACTGCTATGCCCAGCAGCATGACTGGGCGGAGTTCTTGGTTTGGGCAGAGTATGCCCAGAATTCAATGTGCCATCCCGCTACTGGCCTAACCCCCTTTGAGTGTGTGGTGGGGCATTAGCCCCCATTGTGTCCCTGGGACGTTTCATCATCTGAGGTGCCTTGGGTGGATGATTGGTTTTGGAAGGCAGAGCGGGTCTGGGAAGGGGCTCACACCAACATCCAGCAGGCAGCTTGTCAATTTACCCATCAGGCCAATCGTAGGAGGCGTGAGGCACCAGAATACTGGGCAGGTGATTGGGTATGGCTGTCGACCATAAATATATTGGTCCCCTCCTCATTGATAAAATTGTTAACCCTGTTTCTGTTAGACTGCAATTGCCTTCTCACATGCATGTCTCCCCTGTCTTTCATGAGTCTCTCCTCAGGCCAGCAGTCCGAGGTCTGTTGGATCGGGGAGAACCAGAACCAACACTGCCCAGGGAGATCAACATCAGGGGTGCCCCTGCCTACCATGTCCAGCAGTTGTTGGACTCCCAGGTGTGGCATGGCTGCTTGCAGTATCTGGCCGACTGGGAGGGTTATGGTCCTGAGGAGGGGAGTGGGACATCCTCAGTTGGGACCTGATTGAGGAGTTTCACCATTCTCACCTGGATTGCCCTGATCTGTGCCCTTGCGGCCACCCACCTGGTCAGCCTCAGCCACACTCGAGGTCTTAGCGTCCTGGCTGGCTGCGCACTCGCCCTGCGTGGATGGTGGAGCACCCTTGCCCCCTTTGGAGGCCGGTTCTGAAGGGGGGTACTGTCACATCTGTGGCTCCTCCCCAACGCTCAGACTTGCCAAAATATTAAACCCAAAGTTTGACGAGTCTGTGTCGGGGTTGTTGTCTGTGTGGTGTGTGTGTCTGTCCCTTTAAGGAAACCCTCTTAGTCACTTCCTGGTTTGTTGTGTCTTGGGCTGGGCCTCATAACCCTCATGTGTCTGATTCTCATTGGTTGGGTAATTAGTTTGTGTTTTCCTGTTTAACCAGCCCAATCCAGTCACTCTTTGTCCATCCACCCTCATGATTGCTGCTTTGTGTCTGCTCTGTCTTAGAAGCCAGCCAACACCAACCAAGCTAACCAGTAACTGCTAGCTGCTAAGCTACATCAAGGCTACCTGGTTTGGTTTGGCTTGGCTGTGCTGTGTGCATTTTTCATGTTTGGTTTTGTGAATAAACTCTTTCAATTTTATTCCTGCATTTGCATCCGACTTCTTGCACTCAACATGGCAAGAAGCAATCTAAGTGGACAGCAACGAACATGGCAGCAAATAAAAACAACATATAAAAATATCTTCTATAATGGTAAGTAGCGTATAAAGAAATTTCAATGTGATCTCAAAAGTAGTTTTAAAATGTATAAATGTCATTGTAGCTGCAAAAAAAAAAGAGTCAGGCCACTGCTACTGGTGGGGGGACTCCACCTGAGGACCTTACACCAGCAGAGGAGCTGGCACTGAGCTTCAATCGAGGTCGGCCCAGAGATCATCCCCTCAGGTGTCCAGGAGAAATGTGTACAAAGTATTGTCCACTACTTTCCCTCCAGGTGTCAGTCTCTTAATTGTGATAATTGATAAGTGACGGTATGCCCATCTCTGCAGTGAGAGGGGATGGTTAAGTTCTGCTAGATCCCACAGCCACATTTGTGCAAGACACTCATGACTCATGTGTAAGTTTGTCATGGTTTTGGTTTACAGGTTATTCTATCATGCTATCTTCTCTTGCTTTAACAGATTTAGTTTTCCCCATTCTGCAGTTTGATGGCCCCAGTACATCCAAGGCTGTTGATGAAGATATGCAGGAGGTAAGCCCAAATGTGAAATGGTTTGGAAATGTTTGCAATCTGAAAACTCTATTTTATTAACAATAGACCTTTTGGCAGGATGTGACCAGACCATGGTCCCCGTCAGGAAAGAGTGAGGTGAGTAACTACACATTATTACCAGCAACATACTTAGTTTCTTTGTGATGCATTATCTCTGTCACAGGATGTACTTGCCATTTACAAAAGAAAGCTGCTCCTGTCTGTCACGGCCGCGCCCCTCTCACCGGCCGTGCCACGCCCGCGATCGCCGGAGTTCTGACCTGGTGGTATTGTTCTGTCCTCTGGGTAACACTTTCGGTGTCCAGCCTTGTGTGTCTGTCTTCCCTCTTGTTTCTCCGGTTAGCCTAGCCGCCCCGCTAGCTCACTTCCGGGTTCTCTTGTCTTCACGGCGTGCTCACGCAAGTAGTTCACTCCCCACCTAGAGCGCACTTCACTTCCGCGTTTGTTGTCTTCACTGCGTGTGTCCTTCCTAGTAGGTTAGGATCTGTTTAGGACACCCCTCGTTCATCATTGTTTTCAGGTGGCGCTCGTTACTTTCGTTATTGGGGAATTGGGACACTCACTCTTTCGCCTTTGTTTTGCGCCGTATTTAAACCCGCCGAGCCAGCCACACCTCGGTTCGTTCTTCCTCATTTCGTGGATTTGTTTCGTTATCTGAATCACCCTCATTTCTTGGATTAGTTTCGCTACCGTCTCGTTATTTTGAATCTCTTTTCGCTTTGCTCTCGGCTTTTCTTCGGTGTGGCTTGACGTTAGGCTTTTTGTTTTTTCCAGCTCTTTTTCTCCACTCTCGTTTGGACCCCCGCTTTGGATCTTCAGTTTGGATTATTTCAGCCCCGTTTCTCTCACCTGATTTTTCACCAGCCCTGTTTTTTTGTTTCTCCGCAGGCTCGTGTTCCCCAGTGAGATCCTCTCCCCGCTCCGATCCGGCGCAGCGCCGGGATCGCTTCTGTTTCGCCTCGTGGATCTTTGAGGAGCGCAAGGTGCTCCTTCTCCTGGTTTCCCCACGGAGGCTCTCCCATTTCGGCCATGGCCACGCTCACTGGGGGCACGGGCTCCACCTGAGAGAGGATTATTTGGACTTCCGTTTTTTACTTTCGGTTTTGTGAACTCTGATTTTTCCCGTTTTTTGCCCTGCCAGTTTTTGTCCTTGTGTTTGCACCTTTTTCAATAAACTGTTTTTTTCTTGTATCCGTTGCGTCCTCGCCTGCGTCAAGCCGACACCATGACACTGTCCATTGAAAGGGAAAAGCTGGATATTGGATACAAAAAGTTTCTGATGAAGAAAACAAAGTTGGAGATCAAGAAACTACAGATCAATATACGTAAATATGCACTGTAACAATGCAATAGTACATGGTTCGAACTGAGTTTTTTGTTTTTTGTTGTCTTTCTCTCCACAACTTCTAACAAAGGATGATTAATGACAATCTGAATAAAGGAAATAGTGTCCACTTTGAGCATGTTTTATTTATCCAACAATACATGAGCTGGGGGTTGGGGCTCAATGATCACCAGTGGTTTTACATGAAGTAGTTGTCCCTGTAAAGGTCCCTTACAGTCCTTCTATCCATTCTTTTTTCAAGAGCTGGTATGATGTCTTCCCACTGCTCCTCCACCAACACTGTGGGCAGTTTCTCCTGGCATATAGTTGCTATATTGTGTAGAACAGCACAGGCAACCAAGATGTTGCATGCTCAGTCCGGCATTACTCTGAGGCCCTTCAGGCACTGGAATCTGAAAGGGTTAAAGCAGTGAGAACTCTGTTAGCCTTAAAAGTTGCCCTGCAATAATTGTGAAATGTGTATACATTTTGAAACTGGATTTTAATTGGCCAAAGGTCATCTCTATTCGTGCCCCTGTTTTAGAGTGGGAATTGTTAAATTGCCTTTCTGTCTCAGTTTGAGGTTCTGGGTAAAGGTATGGCATGCAGGCATAACCCCTGTCCCCAAGCAGGACTCCATTAAACTCACCTGCAGAAGGATGTATCAATTACATATGCTGTGTATGACATGCCTACAGTTCAAGAGACACCCCCCACACACATGAAGACTTATATTAAAGTTATGTGTGCCTACTGACTGTTAAAACTATTTCTTTTAAAATTAAGGTTACTAGTTGCCACGAAAAATGCCATACCATACCATCTTTATTTATAAAACCACTTTAAAGCAACCATAGCTGACACAAAGTGCTGTACATTGGAGCAATAAAAACAAATAAGAAAAAAAACTATACAAATATATAGTTAAGACCAAATAACAGACCAAGGTCAGATAGCTAAACAAAACTAAAAGACAACTAAGTCCTGCTAGGGCCGAAAGCCAAAATATAAAAATAGGTTTTGAGACGTGTTTTAAAAGTGGACAGTGAGGGGGTCTCTCTAATGTGTAAGGGCAAGTTATTCCATAATTTGGGCACAACAACAGAGAAAGCCCTATCCCCTCTGAGGATCCTCCTGGATCTTGATACTTCCAGGAGCAGGTTACCAGCTGACCTGAGAGACCGACAAGGTGTATAGGGGTGGAGGTGGTAGATAAGGCGGCGCAAGATCGTGAAGAGCTTTAAAAACAAACATAAGAATTTTAAAATGAACTCTATAATACACAGGCAGCCAGTGGAGTGAGGCTAGGACAGGGGTTATGTGCTCTCTTTTACAAGTCCCTGTTAAAAGTTGTGGCATTTTGGACCAACTGCAGACGCGAGAGTAACGCCTGACTCACTCCCACATAAAGTGAGTTACAGTAGTCCAGACAAGATGAAATAAAAGCATGGATCAAAATGCTGCTGTTTCAAAATGCTGCCTAGAAAGAAAAGATTTTACAGTTGCCAGTTGCCTTAAATGATAAAAACTGGACTTAATTACGGCTCTGATTTGACTATCCAACTTAAAATCATTGTCCAACTTAACACCAAGATCAACAATAATGGGTTTACAATATGCCTCCAAAGGTCCCAAATCAATAGAGGAGGACTCACAGGGGCCACTGGGTCCAAGCACAATCACCTCTGTTTTCTTTTCATTTAAGTTTAAAAAGTTTGATGACAACCAAGTTTTGTCATCTAGACATGCCAAGAGTGGTTTTATGGAAAGTGTATCCTTCTGTTTTAAAGGTAAATAAATTTGGCAGTCATCAGCATAACAATGAAACAAGATCCCATGCCTTCTAAAGATAGAACCTAGAGGCAGTAAATACAGTAAAAAAAAAGCAGTGGCCCTAGAATTGAGCCCTGTGGGACACCACATAACAGAGAAGCAGCTGATGATTCAGAACTGAGAAGGTTCACAGAGAAAGTTCTATCTGCCAGATAAAACCTAAACCATTTAAGAGCAGTGCCACCAATGCCCACTAGTTGATGTAATCATCATGTTAGAGTGCTGTGATCAACTGTGTCAAAGGCAGCAGTTAGGTCAAGCAACACCAGAGCAACATAATTACCAGAATCACATGCAAGAAGGAGGTCATTACAGACCCTTAATAATGCAGACTCTGTGCTATGAAGGGTTTTAAAGCCCGACTGAAAAACCTCTGTGATGCTATTCTCACCCGAAAAAGATTTTAGTTGACAAAAAACAATTTTCTCTAAGACTTTAGAAAGAAAAGGCAGCTTGGCAATATGCCTATAATTAGCCAGCACAGTGTGGTCAAGGCCGGGTTTCTAAAGCAGTGGCTGCACTACAGCATGTTTAAACTTGGCAGGAATCACACCAGAGGATAGACTGCTGTTAATAATGGCAAGAATAGACTTTTGGAAGAAATAATATTTGCAAAATATTCCCTTTTTTCCTTTTTAACAATGTTCTGGTAGCGCTGCCAGCAGTCTTTAAAAATTTGAAATGAAACCTGCAGTTTGGCCTTTTTCCACCTGTGTTCTGCTCGGCCACATTCCCTCCTGACAAATCGAGTTCCGTCATTAAACAAAGGTTTAGCCATAGGCTGCCTGGTTTTTAATGGAGCCACAGCATCCAAGATAGTTTGACAGGAAGAATAAAACCAAGAACTGAGCTCGTCTGTATCAGAGGAGGAAATGTCGAATGGCCCAGAGAGCTGATAGAAAGCAGGGGAAAACTGAGTGGCAGTGGAAGGGTTAATAATCCGGCAGCACGAAACAGGAGCGCGAAATGTAACTGCAGTACATATATAACCAATATTAAATAAATGGGCATATGTGGTCATATCTGAGAATATTGAGTCACAAATTTCCAGGTCAGTCACAGGTAGACCACATGAAAGAAGAAGGTCCAGTGTGTGTCTGTGCTCATGTGTAGGACCAGATACGGACTGTACGAGATTAAAAGAGTCAATAAGGCTTAAAAAGTCCTTTACCAATGGCTTATCTGGACAACATACATGTATGTTAAAATCTCCAACAAGGAGAACACAATTGTAATTAGACATAATCCCAGCTAAAAAGTCTGAAAAGTCATTAAAAAAATTCTTATTGTATTTGGGGGGGTGGTAAATAACAGCACAGAAAACCGGGGTTGTGCGACTCACCTCAAATGAGGTATGTTCAAAACTGGAGAATGAAGGTTGTGAAAAGCACTGTTTACATTTGTTATGCTTATACCATGCCTCCTCCTCTCTCCGAGATCCGTGGCGAGTTATAATAGCAGCAATCCACTGGTAAAAGTTCAGATAAAGCACTGGATTCACCAGCACTCAACCACGTTTCAGTCACACACAAAAAATCCAGGTCATGCGAGCTGAGAAATCCTGAAGAATAAAAGTTTTATTCACTAGGGATCTGGCATTGACCAGGCCAATCCTGGCAGGAGCTGGAACTGAAACTGAAGCATAGGCTTTAGCAAGTAGATAAACCCGGCGCAGCGATCTCAGGTTCCGTAGATATTTTTGGCGCATGTTGAGCCAGAGAAGGCATGGTTGGCAATGACGAGAAGCTTCATTAAAGCTGACAACGGACACCAGGCAGGCATCAACAGGGTCCAGGAAACACAGAGGCACAAAAAATGGCAATCCATGAGCTGGTTGGAAACCGGGAGAGCAATGCCTCAGACAAAACTTCAGCTTTACCATCTGACCACTCCGTTTACCACGGTGACAGTGCCGAGAAGGTAATGTGGGAGCCTGGTACAGGTGAGCTTGGATTTTAGACAGCAATGGGGGCATGGATTGCTGCCCACCAACACTATACAACACTGTATTATGAACTGAATGTTGGAGGTCCAACAACGTTTGGCGATCATACACCAGCAGGGACTTATTTTCGTGAATAACACGAGTCAAAATCAATATAAACACAAACAAATATGGGAGGAACAGACAAGCAGCCACAAACACCGGTGCCATCTTGCCTGCTATCTCTATGGTCAAGTGCTTGTTAAGTAAAAACCCTTGCTTGAAATAATGTACTCTTGCCTTCTGCAAACCTCTGTGCCAGTGAGGATGCTCAAAAGATCCTGGAGTCATGGACAGAGCCTAGCCATTTTGCCTTAACGTTGGTTATTAGGCAGTTGCCATCAGAGATCATCCGAACACAGAGAGTGGATTTAGTGATATAGCACATTTTGTCTGGCAGAGCATTAATTTAAGATTGCTCAGTATATGAACTGATGAACAATGTAGGTTCAAATTCAGAACTAAATCCCTCTACTGGCAATGTATGGAGTTGTTGCCAATCTACATACCTGTACATTGAGGCTATGGAAAGATTTCCTGTCCACATAGTCTTCCTCCACTGGTCCAGCTGGGGCTTGTATTCATATGTGGGTGCAGTCCACAGTACCCAAGACATTGGAAAAACCTGAGGGGGAAATTTAACTAAATACAAGCATATCAATTTTTAAGTCTACTTTAACTGTCACATACCTGCTATTGCATGAAAGTTCTCCTTGATCCTCTGTGTTGGTAGAAAGGTGATACAAATGTTAAAAAATTGCCTCAGAGCAAGGTATACCCTCCTTATTTCATGGCATACCGTTGCTTTGGCCAGATGCTCAGCATCCCCAACACTGTAGAGGAATGTCCCACTGGCAAAGAAACGCAGTGCAGGGGGGTGCTGTTCAGCGGACTATGGAGTAGACGTACGCAACTAAGCTCCTCACTACAAAGCATTAAAACTACATTTTTTAAGGGGGGTAATTAACTTTTATTGCATCTTCGGCATTGTTAACTGTGCTTTGTTATTTTTGAATGACAAACCATGACTAGCAAGTCGACAAAAACGCACAGTACAATTCAAACAACTTTGCGGCCTGGTCAATGCAACTCACCTCCGGAACCGGAACCGAGCAACGCAGAGGTACGTCAACTCACAGCTCTCACTGAGTCACTTCAGAATAAATGTGAGGACTGAGAGTCACGTTCAAGAAGAAACAACATCAGGATAAGGGGAGTACCGGAAAGCCCGAACAGCGGTTCTACCGACACAGCATCAGCTTTATTAAAAAGAGTGCTTGGTCTTGTGGATGCTCCGATGCTGGCTAGAGCGCGCAGATCCTCGCAGCCTGCCCCAAAGCCAGGCGAGCTGCCGTGAGTTATCGTGGCACGCTTGCATTACCATCGCGACAGTGCCAACATCCTATGACTCGCCAGGGAAAAGCAGCGGATTTCGGTGGATGATATGACAACCAGCTTCGAGGAGTCGAAGGAGTTCGATTTGACATCCTGTACCGGGCCCAGTTCAAGATTACATATAAAGGCAAAGAACAGATCTTTTCTACTCCCTCTGACACTCAATTGTATGTCACACAGTCCATTCTAACACACGGTCCTGCAACCACGACCGGAGTGTCTTATTTAAAGCCGTACTGTAGTTGTGGGTTTCCATTCAGGACTTTAGCTGAAATGCGGTATGATTCAGAGGACAATGAAACTATGTTTACATACAGTTAAAGTTGTTGTCAGTTGGTTATTACTCTCTCCTTCAACCAGATATATTGTAATCTAGATTATTAGTGCTTGCTGATGATACACGTTTCTATATATTTAGATTTTTGAATCCCAGTAGTTATTTGAATTACATGTTTTGTATTGTGGACTTGGGAGGTTTAAAGGCTCAAAGGTTCCAGTTAGGGCTGCACCAATTCCGATACCAGTATCGGGTATCAGGCCGATACTTCATTAAAATACTCATACTCGTATTCGTAAATAAATTGCCAATACCATGCACCGGTATCACTTAATGGTATTTCACTACTACCAGAAATTGGTCATAGTCGGCAGATGTAATTTGTTGTCCTACTTGACTTCAATGTCTTCAGAAACTTAGGCTCAGAGGTCCTGCTCACAAGGTCATGTGAAATCCAGGGCTCCGGATGGTGACTACAATGTTCGCCAGTGCAACTAGATTCTTTATTTTCCACCTAGTTTGTTCTTTCCAGTCGCCAATGGCAACCGTCTCTCTCAATCCAAGGATTTTATTATTTTTTTAAAGAAGCAAGAAACGGCTTTTAATTATGCGTAGATACTCTCAGCACCAGCGTGTCCCGCAACGCTTTATAGTTAAGGTGGCCATCGTGATTACGTCCCCTGCGGGGAAAAGAAATAAATAAACATAAAAATCCTGCTGTATCCATAGACAGTAAAAGAAGACCGTGTTACGGTGAGGCCGAATAGCAAACTTCCGAACTCAAAAGAAGAAGCTACAATGTTTATATGAAATAGGAATGAATGAGGAATTTCCCGACATTTTTTGTAACTTAGCAATAACAAGCCGAGAAAGTGCTCTGGAAGTGAGGTTTTGACCCACTCTCGGCGCAAAAAAAGTGTTTGGTGGACAGGTTTTTTTTTTTTTTTTTTTTTTTAACCACTGTCACGTAGCGGGAAGCAAGCGGACGCAAGGTAGTCTTTTTTTTTTTTTTGGTCTCGATCTCGGTCTTGGTCTTGACTCGGTCTGTCTTGGTCTTAGTCTTGGTCTTGTCTTGGTCTTGATACCCTCTGGTCTTGGTAGTGTCTTGGTCTTGGTTTAGACAGTCTTGACTACAAGTCTACTAAAATCTTGTCCCAACGTCTTGAAAAGTTAATACCCCAAATAATCAACCCTGATCTGACTGGCTTTATACCGGGCAGGCAGTCATTTTATAATGTGCGGAGGCTCCTTAATATCTCATTTCACCCTACATTCTGAAGTTATACTATCTCTTGATGCTGAAAAGGCCTTTGACAGGGTGGAGTGGAGCTATCTCTTTACAACTTTGGAAAAATTTGTTTTTGGACCATCTTTTATTACATGAGTTAAGATTCTGTATTTTTCTCCAAAGGCTTGAGTTCGTACAAACTTCAATTACTCAGAATAGTTTTTGTTACATAGAGGCACAAGACAAGGCTGCTGTTTGTCCCCTTTTTTGTTTAATTTAGCCATTGAACCTTTAGCCATAGCAGTAAGACAGCTCATCAAAGATTACAGGAATTACTAGGAATCTTAAGATGCATAAACTACTAACATAGATTATAGCATTTTTCCATTTAAGTTAGAGTGTCGGTCATTTTCTTACTTGGGTATAAATTTCACACAAACATATAAAGATCTCTATGATTATAACTTCAAGGTATTATTGGAACGTACCAAGTTAGATGTTATCAGATGGTCATTGCTTCCCCTTTCATTAGCGGGTGGAATTAATATTGTTAAAATGATATTACCTCACTTTTCATATGTATTTCAAATGATTTCTGTCCTCTTAACCAAAAGCTGGTTTAACAAATTGAATAGCTACATTACTAACTTCATATGGAATAAATCGATGCCACGTATCAAGAGAACCTATTTGGAGTTACCTAAATCAGCAGGAGGGCAAGGTTTACCCAATTTTATGTTTTACTACTGGTCTGCCAATCTTGTTAAACTAAGCCATTGGATTTCGGCGCATAAGTCTAGAGAAGGCCCAGCTTGAGTTACTATGGAACTAGTCATATCATTCTACATCTCCAATAACTCTTCTTAACAGTCCCCTACCTATTTCCTTGAACCTCCAAAATTTAAATCCTGTTGCAAAAATTACCCTTAAAATATGGTTTCAATTCAGAATTCAATTCAATTCAAATTTATTTATATAGCGCTCTTAACAACAGTCATTGTCACAAAGCACTTTACATATAACCGGCCTAAAGCCCCCAACAAGCAAGCCTGAGGCGACAGTGGCAAGGAAAAACTCCCTCTAATAGGAAGAAACCTTGAGAGGAACCAAGACTCGGAGGGGAACCCCATCCTCCTCTGGGCGACCGGGTGCACAAACATTTAATGTACAATAAGCAATAGTTCAAGATGAGTTGTTAGTTATTTAAAGAAGCAAAGATACAAAAATAGTCCAAGGGATATTTCGAATCCCGGGTTGTTGATGGGCCACTTGCAGGACCCTCTCAGCAACATTAAGCTGAAATTAGTTCAGTATTGTGCTGCTAAGTCAGTAGACGTCCATAGGGTCCAATCCCAGTTGGTTTCATGATGATGTCCCCATGGAGTCCTGGTGCGGGTTCAGTGGGTCAGGATCAGCTCGGGAGGGTTGACAAGGTCAAGCGTTAGCTCAGGACGTCTCCGGGACTCCTGGTGAGTTCGGTTGATCAGCGTCAGCTTGGTAGGGTCGAGATGGTCAGTGTCAGCTCGGGGCATCTCCAAAGAGTCCCGGTGAGGGTTCGGTCAGCCAAGCGCCATCCTGGGATCAGCTCGGGAACAGCTTGGAAAAAGAAGAAGAGAGAGGAGAAAGTTAAGTGCCCTAACCTAACCTCCGGCAATGCTAGAGTAGCTATGGCAGCCTTGCTAAGAAGGGGGAGCTGGAAGGTAACACAGACATGAGGGCTTCCAGGGGTCTTGGCATCACACCAAACCACCATCTGCAAACTTGAGCGATCAGCAGAGTGGTAGGATGACAGCACCAATCCCCCCTTTCACCTTTAATCTCAAATGACCATGAACCCCCAGATCTGGCCTTTAACTAAGAAAAAGAGATTTTAATAACCGAAAGACTGACTAAACAAGTAAGTCTTAAGCCTTGACTTAAAAGCAGAGATTGTTTCTGAGCTCTGAACACTAACGGGTAGTTTATTCCACAATTGTGGCGCTTTATGAGCAAAAGCTCTTCCCCCCACGGTAACTTTTTTTATTCTAGGTATTACTAAAAGATCTGCATCTTGCGATCGAAGCGTACGCGCCGGATTGTAAGTGCAAATGAGGTCACTCACATACTGCGGTGCAAGACCATTTAGAGCTTTATAGGTCAAGAGAAGTACTTTATAGTCGACACGAAATTTTACTGGTAGCCAGTGGAGTGAGGATAGAATTGGGGTGATATGATCATATTTTTTAGTTTTAGTGAGGACTCTGGCTGCTGCATTCTGAACTAGCTGGAGTTTATTTAACAACCTATTTGGACAACCGGAGAATAAGACATTACAGTAATCGAGTCTTGAGGTAATAAATGCATGAACTAGTTTCTCTACATCTTGAAAGGATAGCACGTTTCTTAGTTTAGCAATATTACGAAGTTGAAAGAAGGCGGTGCGACTAATGTTAGAAGCATGTACATCAAATGAAAGATTGGAGTCTAAAGTAACACCAAGGTTTTTAACAACATTACTTGATACAATGGATAATCCATCAAGACTGACCGTGATGTCAGATAGCTGACTTCTGGTGGTGTTAGTGCCAGTAAGAAGGACCTCAGTCTTGTGCAGATTTAGCTGGAGGAAGTTGTCCGACATCCACTTTTTTATGTCACATAAGCATTTTTCCATTTTCTGAAATTGCTGTCTGTCTTCTGGTTTAGCCGATATATATAACTGTGTATCGTCTGCAAAACAATGGAAACTAATTCCATGCTTACGAATGACTGAGCCTAAAGGTAGCATGTACAGCGAGAACAGCAAGGGACCTAAAACTGATCCTTGTGGTACTCCATATTTCACCCTGACGTGCTCAGAGGAATCACCATTTACATTCACATACTGATAGCGGTCTGAAAGGTAGGATCTGAACCAAGAGAGGGCCACTCCCCTGATACCAACAACATGTTTAAGTCTATCTAGGAGAATGGCATGATCAACAGTATCAAAAGCAGCACTAAGATCAAGCAGCACTAGGAGCGAGGCATAGCCCTGATCAGCAGATAAGAGAAGATCATTCACACTGTGGTTGGCTCTAAACCCAGACTGAAACATTTCATAAATATGGTTTTCCTGCAAGAACGAGGTTAGCTGACTGGCAACAATTTTTTCTATTATTTTGGAGATAAATGGGAGATTAGATATTGGTCTATAGTTTAACATTACCAGGGGATCCAGGTTGGGCTTCTTCAGCAAAGGTTTAATCACTGCTAATTTAAGAGATTTGGGTAAATAACCAATGCTAATAGAGGAGTTAACTATTGCTAGTAGAGGTTTAATCAGTACTGGAATCATCTCTTTGAGTAGACTTGTTGGAACAGGATCTAACATGCAAGTAGATGAATTTGAGGAAAGGATTAAAGACGTTAGATCTGACTGGTCAACCGGAGTAAATGATTCAAATAAGATGGCTGCAGTATTAGTACTTGCCTTGTCAAGGCCAGCCACTGTAGTTACTTGAGAATTTAGAATATTCTGTCTAATTGAACAAATTTTTTGGTCAAAAAAGTTCATAAATTCGCCACTAGAAAACAATGTTGGTACAGTCTGAGTAGTGATCTGGCTATTAGTCAGCTTGGATACCATGTTAAATAGAAACCTAGGATTATTTTTGTTATTTTCAATTAGCAATGATAGGTATTCTGATTTCGCAGCTCTAAGAGCCTTTTTATAGCTTCCCATAGCGTCTTTCCATGCTAGTTCAAAGACCACTAATCTAGTTTGCCGCCACTTACGTTCTAGTTTCTGTGTCCCTTGTTTTAGGCTACGTAGGTGGTCATTATACCAAGGGGATGTTTTGTTTTCTCTGACCTTTTTAATTTTTAACGGAGCAATTTTATCTAAGGTGGAACGAAGCGTGGAAGTTAGATAGATAGTTAGATAGTCCGTATTACTCTCAAGTTCAGCAAGATTAGACCGTTTCAGAAAACGTTTTGGCTTCTCCCAAGCATGTAACTTTCTTCCACTAATTGATAACCATCTATTCCCACCTTCTCAAATAGACATAGCTTTCAAAACTTGGCAGGACAACGGCTTATTTTTTATTCGGGATTTGTTTAGTGATGGTACTTTTGCTTCATTTGACACACTACGAAATAACCATAATTTCCCAAGACACATTTTTTTTTATATCTGCAGGCCCGTAGCTTTGCCATGAAATATTTTTCCTTCTCCCTTTAGATATCTAAACCTGCAATAGATTGTATTTTAGAAATAGATCCCAATGTAAAAGGTATGGTTTCAGTGCTCTATAACATCATGCAGAATATCAATATACCGTCATGGGATAAAACCAGATAGCATGGGAACAAGATTTAAATGTTGAAATCAGTGAAGGAATCTGACGACATATTATTAAGCAGATGCACACTTTTTTCTGCCTTAGATACAACCTTATACAGTTCAAAGTAGTTCATTGCTTACATTTCACAAATGAAAAATTGGCTAGAATTTATCCTGGTACTGACGCAGGATGTCCCAGGTGCCAATATAGCCCAGTTACAACCGGCCATATGTTTTGGTCTTGTCAGTCCTTAAAAAAAAATTGGGAACAGATTTTTCATTCTTTTTTGCACATATGCAGTACTAAAAAGTGCCCAATCCTTTTGTTGCTGTGTTTGGTGTGCTCCCACAAGACAAACGTTACACTACCTTACAGGCCAGGGCTGTTGCCTTCTCTTCTCTGTTGGCACGAAGAATGATTCTTTTAATGTGGAAGTCCTCCAGACCCCCAACCTTTAAGTACTGGGTGAAAGCTGTGCTCTCTACACTGCCACTCGAAAAGTTGAGATAGAGCCGAGGCAAATGCAGGTCTGGTCCCCCTTCATAGAATATGTTGAAAATATAGTACTCAATTGAATATGGAGTTATTTCTATAGTAGTATGACGACTATAGAAATGACTACTAGTATAGTATGACTACTGAGTATTGATTCAATTAATGTGATTACTTAAATTCATTTATTTTGTTTATTTCTCCTTTTTTTTTTTTTTGCTTTGTTATTGTTAAGCCTGGGTCGGGAAGCGTTTTTGTTCTTTCATTGTTGGTTGGTTGGTTAATGTTGTAATGTTTGGAAAAACTTAAAATAAAGTAAAAAAAAAAAAGTGAAAAGAAACGCAGTGCAATACAGACAGATTGCACTGTGGTCAGGCATTGACTTCGCCATGTGGGTTTGCTGAGGTGTGGTTCCAGCAGCACCGGTATCTCTCCCACAGATAGTCATCTGGGAAGGCAAGAGGGTTTACTCTGTCCCTAAAGACCCTTGGTAGTCTTGGGTTGGTGGTCTGAATGCTCTTTGTAATATCCGTGCACTCTCCTCCACAGGGTCTTCAAGAAAGGGACAAGCCATAATTATGTTCTGGGGCTTCTCTGTTTCCCTTTGGTTCTGACTTTCCATGCAGGTGTTGGTCTCACTCAGTACTGCTTAAATAGGCCTGACCTTCATTAGGCCATTAAGTTGACATCTTTCTCTCTTATTTTTTCATCTTATTATTATTTATTTATTAATTTTTTGGTAAATGTAATAAGGCTTTTTTTAATGTAACTGTTCATATTAATTTATGATTTGATTAATTTTTCATTTTCTGTTTTCAGTCATTGTATTTCATGTTTGACTTTTTTAATATGCTTACGATTTTATTTAAATTATTTTGGGGATAATTCAAATGCTGAAATGTTTTTATAGGCTTAATTATTTTAATTACATGACATGATTAGTGAGAGTGCGCAAATTCATCTGACGGAACGATCTTTTGGGAATATGTTCCCACACGTCAGACATTCTTTGAGACAATGCTTAACTAAGTGAGACAGTTAACCTGGACCGGAGCAGACTTGTTCACCGGCGTAAATTACCATGGTAATTCAGCGGGGATTCATTTAAGACACGTTGATGGAACGGAACTCCCACCTCATTGAAATAAGCGAGACTTTGCCTTAATCCTGCTTCATGGAATACCCCCCCCGATCTCCCTCACGATCTCAGAGTTTATTATGCTCCAAGACCACTAGTCCCATTGACACCAAACAGATTTCAAAATATTTACATAAACTATCATCACATACTACAAGGCTTATTTTTCAAATAATCATTGTCATCTCTGACTAGGTGACAAGCACAGAAAGACGGCATCGGGATCAGTATGGGTTAACACCCCAGCCTGTGCCTTTCGTGAGGAAGAACCCCAACATGCTACAGAAAGCCCTAAAAAGAGATACCCCCAGGAGTTCCTGAGAGGGGGGGGTGAGATTTCCAATTGGATGGACAGAAGAATGATGAACCAACCAGGTCTAAAAATCCGCCAGGCCAGAATGAAATGTTTGGAGTGGGAGAGTGATGTGCAATGCTCAGGTCCTGAACCTGGTGAGACGCAAGAGGAGCCCGGCCAGGAGGCAACCCACCATGCCCCCATGTACCTAAGCCTCCCAATCCTGGTAGAGTAGTTCCATATGTAACAAACTCCCTCCTTACCACAGAATAAAAAGGGAATCTGTTATCAGGTAAAAAGGGAAGGGACCACAAACATAAAGTTTTCTTTCATCAAGTGTATTTCACCCCACCTCTGTACATACACACACTCACTCACACAGTTCAAAAGTTTCTAAGTCTTTTCCTTTGGCAAGGTCCAGGATCACCGGACTCGGGGCTGTCCTGCCCAAGCCACCATGTGAATAATCTGCTTTTGTCTCTGGTGGGAGCTGACATTGCCCTCCGTTAAGATGCCAATAATCCACATTCAGTTCTGTCGGGCTCAGGTGTCCATCCCTCACACTCTGTTTTGTGGTACAAAACACAGGCAACAAAACAAAACCCACCTACCCCAACAAGTTGGTGACATATTAATGTATGAACAAAATTATCTGCCTGCATGGTACACAAACAAAAAACAATACCCTACTTACATACACCCAGGAACTGAGGAGTTTGGTATGTAGGCTTGTACCAGCAGTTTCCCACACTGCCAGGAGCTATTGTGCTAGCCTAGCCTAGCTCCCACTTCCTCTTTTATTCTCCCTTCCTAATCACCCCCCTCAAGCGCCCCCTAGAGGCTGGGAGACATAAAAAACCAGCGAAAGGGGTGCGGTGCTTGCAACACCATCACACTTACCTTGTCTATAAGCGCTGCCTTGAGCTCCTCCAGCACCTATGGAAGACCTTAAAGATGATTTGGCAAAGATGGAGAGTTGCTGACCAGTGGAGGTGTGCTGAGGGAGATTGGATTCCCAAAGAGGAGAACTCAAAAAACATAAACCACTCCTGCTGCTGAGTGTAGAAGGGAAGGTGTTTTAGCATTGTATATCGATGACTGACTGACTTTCTCCACAAGAATGACTACACTGATCATTCGGTCCAGAAGGGTGGGGTTCCTGGAGGCCCCGGCTGTTTGGAGCAAACAGGTGTAGTCACTCAGCATATCAGAGAGGCTCATGAGAACAAGGGCAATCTTGCTTTGTTGTGGTTGGACCTGGCCAATACCTATGGGTCCACGCCACACAAGCTGATTGAGCTAACACTACACAGTCACTATGTTCCCAGTAAGATCAACGATCTGATCCTGGATTACTACAATAATTTCTGGTTGAGGTTCACTTCTGGGTCAGAAACATCTGACTGGCACCGACTTGGGAAAGAATAATAATAGGGTGTACCGTCTCTGTTATTCTCTTTGCCCTAGCCATGAACATGGTGGTCAAGTCAGCCGAGGTGGAATGCAGAGGCCCCCTGACCAAGTCTGGTGCACGACAGCCCCTGATAAAAGCCTACATGGATGACCTCACCATTACTACAACATTTGCCCCAGGGAGCAGGTGGATCCTACAGGGACATGGGAGACTCATCACCCAGGCAAGGAGGAGTTTTAAGCCCTCCAAGTCAATGTCCATGGTGATGAAGAAGGGGAAGGTGACTGATTAAGTACCATTTTGCAATCTATGGAATGTTCATTCCATCCATTACAGAGCAGCTAGTCAAGAGTTTAGGGAAGCTCTTCAATTCAAGCCTGAAAGACATAGCTGCCATGGTTTGGTCTGCCTAACAGATTCAAAGACTGGATCTTCCAGCACTCAATTCTGCCCTGAGTACTGTGGCCTTTGCAGGTTTATGCAGTACCTTTTTTCAACAGTGAAGTTCCCTGAAAGGAAGATCAGTGGCTTTCTTTGGAAATGGCTGGGACTTCCATGCAGTCTCACTGGTGCAGTACTGTATGGTTCAAATAACACCCTGCAGCTGCCATTCAGTGGCCTTACTGAAGAGTTCATGGTGGCATACATATGAGAAGCCCTACAGTACAGGGACTCTGTGGACTGTAAGGTGGCTCTAAAGAGCATCTCCTCAGCAGCTGCCCAAAGCCTCTTGCAGATGTTTGCTTTCACTGGCGCCATGACCAGGTGCTCAAGGCAGTTGCTGAGAGCTTGGCTTCAGCTATTAACACCAGCAAGCAACACCATGCCCCAAAGAAGGCAGTTACCTTTGTTAAGCCTGGGTAGGAAGTGTGGACACAGGCAACAGTAACAACAGGCCTCCTCTACACAGCCTGTGACTAGTAGCTGCAGGCTGACCTGGGAAAGCAGCTGAAGCTCTCACAACACATTGTTACAACATCACTCCAGCCAGACATGATAATTGCCTTTGAGGCTTCAAAGCAACTGATTGTGCTGGAAATGCACTGGGAAGAATGTATCAAGGATTTCAATGAGAGGAAACATGCTAAGTACCAGGAGCTGGAGGAGGAATGCAGGTGTTGTGGTTGGATGACATTCTATGAGACTATAGAAGTAGGCTGCAGAGGATTTGCAGGATGCTCACACTGCAGAGTCCTCATATGGCTGGGGATTACAGAAGTGGTCAAGAAGAGGGCCATTCAATCTGAAAGCAAAGCTGCAGAGAAAGGTGGCTTTGGTTGAAGAAGGCTGATCCATGGGTTGCTGCTGGGATGCAAGTTGGGGCCTGATCAACACTGGTTGGGTCACCTGGATGGGGGTGTATGCAAACCCAATGACCTGAGGATCACTGAGGATGCATCCCAGCGCATTCAGATGTTTTTTGTGTAGTCCTTTAGTTTATTTTTTAAAATTTACATTACGTATTTATACAAGTCTATTATGCCCCTTGCTTAAATAACAGAATTTTTACTTGAACACTTCTCAAATACTACATGGCATATTTTTCAACTAATCATTCTTCTTTATTCGATAATATTCATTATGTGTAGAGTAAAGATGCCACGTCCAGACGCCTTCCCGACCGCTCCGCACAGACTCTGCTCATTTTATGTTATTTATTTGTTTTTTTCTACTTCTTGTGCACAAAAGTCACCAGGGTTAGTCACCTATGACAGTAGAACACTACTGGAAATAGGAAATCAGATTTTGCTTTTAATTTCGACCGATTTTAAGCCTGACCCGTCGTGGCCGTCTGAGATACTATGAGGCCCGAACGACAACAATGGACACGACGCTGACCCGCGGCGCAGAACAAAGAAGCACCGGGGGAAACGTGGCGGCGTCCGCAACAGAATGAGAGAACGAGCCCATCGCACACCATTACCGAGTATCCTGCTGGCTAATGTTCAGTCACTGGACAACAAGTTAGACGATCTACGTGCCAGAGTTACTTTCCTACGTGACATGAGGGATTGTAACATGCTGTGCTTTACTGAAACATGGCTGACCCCCACCGTGCCAACAACAAGTCGTTCGACGCACGGAGTGTTTCTACTCTCTCCAGCGGCTGCTCGCCTCATCTGGAATACCTGAGCATTAAGTGTCGCCCATTCTACCTGCCTCGTGAGTTCACCTCGGTCATCGCCACAGCGGTCTACATCCCACCCCACGCGGACACAGGTACAGCTTTATCCGAACTGCACAATGTGCTGTGTGCGCTCCAAAACAAACACCCGGATGCAGCGCTCATTGTAGCAGGGGTCTTTAATAAGGCTAATCTCAGAGAAGTCATGCCGAACTTTTACCAACACGTTACATGCCCGACAAGAGGAAACAACATACTGGACCACTGTTACATGCCGTAAAGCATGCTTATAAAGTTTCTTCCCAGCCGGCTTTCGGAAAATCTGACCATTCTGCCATTTTCCTCATACCGGAATATCAATAAAGCTTTCGTCGTGAGGCTCCGGTCATGAGGGAGGTGCAACGCTGGTCTGCCCAATCAGAGGCTACGCTGCAGGACGCGCTCGATGACGTAGACTGGGACATGTTCCGAGCCTGCGCAGACGACATCAATGAGTTTGCGGATGTAGCAGTTAGCTTTGTTAGGAAGCTTGCGAACGAAGTCATCCCAACGGTGAGAGTTAAAACCTTTCCTAACCAGAAGCCGTGGGTGGATAGATCAATTCGCGCTGCTGTGAACGCCTGGACTGCTGCTTACAACGCTGCTCTCACTACCGGCGATATAAGCACTTTTAAAGCAGCCTCCTACGAACTTCGCCGCCGGATTCGAGTTTGCAAGTGCAACTTCAAACAGCGAATCGAATCGCAATTTCATCAGGGAGACGCACGAAGCTTATGGCATGGACTGCGCACTATTATGGACTATAAAGCTAAAGACACCGCGACGATCGCTGCCAACTCCGCATTTGCCAATGAGCTGAACGCATTCTACGCCCGCTTCGAGGTTAGCCAGGCGGCTACTGCTACCAGCCGGCCGGCGACTGAGGACGGTGACGTGTGATGCCTGAATGACTACCGCCCTGTTGCACTGACATCGGTAGTTATGAAGGTGTTTGAAAGACTGATCAAGCACATCATCTCCTCCTCCATCCCAAGCACCATGGACCCACTCCAGTTTGCCTACCACTCCAACAGATCTACAGAGGATGCCATCTCACACGTCCTGCACACCTCCCTCAGCCACGTGGACAAGAAACAGGGTAACTATGTGAGATTGCTCTTTATCGACTTCAGCTCAGCATTCAACACAATAGTGCCCTATAGACTGTTTACCAAGCTGAGAGACCTAGGACTCAACACCCGCTTGTGCACGTGGGTGCTGGACTTCCTCACAGGCAGATCTCAGGTGGTGCGGGCGGGCAGGTGTGTCTCCAGCAGCATCACCACCAACACAGGAACTCCTCAAGGGTGTGTGCTTTCTCCACTGTTGTACTCACTATACACTGTGTGGCCACTCATGACTCCAACAACATTGTCAAGTTTGCAGACAACACAGTGGTGTTGGGGTTAATCTCCAACAATGATGAGACAGCCTACGTGGATGAGGTGGAGAACCTGGCTCTCTGGTGTCAGGAAAACTGCCTCCAGCTGAACATCAGCAAGACGAAGGAGCTGGTAGTGGACTTCAGCCGGAGACAGCGCAACTACAGACTCCTCACCATCAATGGTGCTCCGGTGGAGAAGGTGTGTTCCTTCAAATACTTTGGCGTGCACATCTCTGAGGACCTGACATAGGCTGAACATATCAATGTTCAAGTCAAGAAGGCAAAGCAGCATCTGTACCACCTTCGGAAGCTGCGAAAGTTTCGGGTTTCCCTTGCTGTTCTGAAAGCTTTCTACTCTGGCGCTGTGGAGAGCATCATTACTCAGAACATTCTGTCCTGGTACGGGAACAGCTGTGTTCAGGACCAGAAAGCCCTCCAGAGAGTGATCCGGGCAGCGGAGCGCTGCTGCACGTCAGCTCTCCCTTCCCTGCAGGACACTTATTCCAAGAGATGTAGGACCAGGGCAATCAGGATTATAAAAGACTCATCTCACCCAGGAAACAGACTTTTTCACCTTCTGCAATCAGGCAGAAGGTTCCGCACCATCATGGCCAAAACAGAGAGACTCAGGAGGAGTTTCTATCCTCAGGCCATCCATTTCCTAAACCAGGACATGCCTTTCTAAGCCTGTTTCTCTTATTACATGCTGCCAATACATACCTTGTTGTTACAATAACTTATACTGTAAACTTCCATGTTATTACATGCTGCTAATACATATCTCATATTGTTACAATAACTTACACTGTAAATGTCCATGTTATTATATGCTGCTAATACGTACCTCATACTGTTACAATAACTTAGACTGTAAATGTTCATGTTATTATATGCTGCTAATACATACCTCATACTGTTACAATAACTTAGACTGTAAATGTCCATGTGATTATATGCTGCTAATATATACCTCAATATACAATATATATATATTGTTACGATAACTTAAACTGTCTGACTGTGATGTAAACCTCAATTGTGATAACCACTTAAACTGGTTGCCACATTTCATTGTCCATATCACATGTTCTACTCTGCTACATACAATGCTGCAGTTGCACTTGGCACTTTAAAAAATCATCATTGCACCTGTCTGTCCTAGCACAATTTTACAATCTCAGGTTAAAAACTCTGCACATGTAACTTTATATTCCTTATTGTATAATATAGTATATAGTTTATTTTTGTCCTGTTACCCCAACCTCCGTATTTAAGTTAGTATTTATGTTTGTAAGGTTGTATTGCGTCTCTGTTTTGTTTTCTTCTTGTCTATGGCACAGTTAAAAGAGCGGATCAGGATACATTTCACTGCATGTTGTACCTGTATAACTTGCATGTGACAAATAAAGAATCTTGAATCTCTTGAATCTCTTGAATTATTTATTGGCCAATTCGCCTTGTTCTCAAGGGTAATGTGAGGCAGGGACCAACCTAGGGTGGGTGCAGGACACATAGATACACACAAATACACCTATGGGCAATTTAGCGTAAACAATAATTCACACTACACGCCTTTGGACAGTGGAAAGAAATTACAGCCACCAAGAAACAACCCACGCAAACATGGGCAGAGCACAGAAACTCCACACAGAAAGACCCCTAGATCCCCAGTGATCTAACCCAGGACTTGCCTGCTGTGAAGTACCACTTCGCCACAGTGCTGCCACAAAACATATCTACTATAATCTTAGCCACTTGCCCCCATGACCTCAAACTGCTTTTGAATCACAAGGGGCATAGTCATGATGTAGTGGTGAAATACTCAACTCTGGGCCAAGAGGTTATGGGTTCAAATCTTACCTTCAGCATCATGACGATTGTGCCCCTGGGCACGACCCTTTACCCCAAGTTGCTCCAGGAAGACTTCTTCTTCCTCCTCTTTTGGCTTTTCCCTTCAGGGGTGACCACATTGAATCACCTGTCTCCATTTAGTCCTATCCTCTGCGTCCTCTACCCTCACACCAACTAACTTCATGTCCTCTTTCACCACATCCATAAATCTCCTTTTTGGTCTTCCTCTCAGCCTCCTGCCTGGTGGCTCCAACCTCAGCATCCTTCTACCTATGTACTCATTGTCTCTCCTCTGGACATGTCCAAACCATCTCAGTCTGGTCTCTCTGACTTTATCTCCAAAACATCTAACATGAGCTGTCCCTCTGATGAACTCATTCCTGACCCTATCCATCCTCATCACTCCCAAAGATAACCTCAACATCTTGAGATCTGCAACCTCCAGTTCTGCCTCCTGTCTTTTCCTCATTTGCACTGTCTCCAAACCATACAACATGGCTGGTCTCACTACTGTATTGTACACCTTTCCTTTCATTCTTGCTGAAACCTTTTTATCACACATCTCACCTGACACTTCCCCACCCATTCCAACCTGCTTGCACATGCTTCTTCACCTCTTTTCCACTCTCTCTGTTGCTTTGGACCGTAGACCCTAGATACTTGAAGTCCTCTACCTTCTTTTCTTCTACTCCCTGTAACTTCACTGTCCCACTTGTGCCCCTCTCATTTACACACATGTACTCTGTCTTGCTGCGACTAATCTTCATTCCTCTCTTCTCCAGCACATATCTCCACCTCTCTAGCCTTTCCTCTACCTGCACCCTGCTCTCACTGCAGATCACAATGTCATCTGCAAACATCATAGTCCATGGAGATTCCTGTCTAACATCATCTGTCAGCCTGTCCATCACCAAAGCAAACAAGAAGGGGCTTAGAGCTGATCCTTGATGCAGTCCTACCTCCACCTTGAACTCCTCTGTCACTCCTACAGCACACCTCACTGCTGTCTCAGAGTTCTCATACATGTCCTGCACCACTCTAACATACTTCTCTGCCACTCCAGACCTCCTCATGCAATACCACAGCTCCTCTCTCGGCACCCTGTCATATGCTTTCTCTAAATCTACAAAGACACAATGCAGCTCCCTCTGACCTTCTCTGTACTTCTCCATCAGCATCCTTGAAGCAAAAGAGGCATCTGTAGTACTCTTTCTTGGCATGAAACCCTAATGCTGCTCACACATGCTCACTTCTGACCTAAGCCCAGCTTCCAGAACTCTTTCCCAAAGCTTCATTGTATGACTCATTAGCTTTATTCCTCTGTAGTTGCCACAATCCTGTACATCTCCCTTGTTCTTAAAAATTGGCACCAGAACACTTTTCCTCCATTCCTCAGGCATCTTCTCACTCGCCAAGATCTTGTTGAACACCCTAGTCAAAAACTCTACTGTCACCTCTCCTAGACACTTCCATACCTCCACAGGTACTGTATGTCATCAGGGCCAACTGCCTTTCCCCTCTTCATCCTCTTCAAAGCTTTCCTCACTTCATCCTTACTAATCTCAGCTACTTCCTGATCCACATCAGTCACCTCTTCTACTTTACTCTCTCTCTCATTTTCCTCATTCTTCAGCTCTTCAAAGTACTCGTTCCATCTTCCCATCACACAATTGGCACCTGTCAGTACATTTCCATCCCTATCCTTAATCACCCTAACCTGCTGCACATCTTTTCCATCTCTATCTCACTGCCTTGCCAACCTGTACAAATCATTCTCTCCCTCCTTACTGTCCAACCTAGCATACAGGTCATCATACGCCCTTAGTTTGGCCTTTGCCACCTCTACCTTCACCATACGCTGCATCTCCCTGTACTCCTGTCTACTCTCCTCAGTCCTCTCAGTGTCCCACTTCTTCTTAGCTAACTTCTTTCTCTGTATATGCTCCCGGACTTTTTCGTTGCACCACCAAGTCTCCTTATCTACTTTACTCCTTCCAGATGACACACCAAGTACCCTCCTACCCATCTCCCTAATCATATCAGCTGTATCTGTCCAATCATCTGGGAGCACCTCCTGGCCACCAAGAGCCTGTCTCAACTCCTCCCTGAAAACCTCGCAACACTCTTCTTTTTTCAGTTTCCACCACCTGGTCCTCTGCTCCACCTCTGTTCTCTTCATCTTCCTCACCATCACTTTCATCCTACAGACCACCATCCTATGGTGTCTCGCTACACTCTCACCTACCACTACCTTGCAGTCACTAATCTCCTTCAAATTACAACATCTACATAAGATGTAGTCCACCTGTGTGCTCCCCCCTCCACTCTTATAAGTCACCCTATGTTCCTGCCTCTTCTGGAAGAAAGTATTTACAATAGCCATTTCCATCCTTTTCACAAAGTCTACCACCATCTGTCCCTCTTCATTCCTATCCTGGATACCAAACCTGCCCATCACTTCCTCATCACCTCTGTTCCCTTCACCAACATGTCCGTTAAAGTCTGCACCAATTACCACTGTCTCAACTCTGGGGAGACGCTGCTTCAAATCATCTAGCTCATTCCAGAAATTCTGCTTCTCTTCAAGCTCACATCCTACCTGTGGGGCATAACCACTAACAACATTGATCATTGTTCCTTCAACTTCAAGCTTCAGACTCATCAGCCTATCTGACACTCGGTTCACTTCCAAAACGTTCCTAACAAACTTCTCCTTCAGGATAACTCCTACTCCATTTCTCTTTCCTTCTCCATCATGGTAGAACTTAAACCCTTCTCCTAAGCTTCTAGCCTTGCTACCTTTCCACCTGGTCTCCTGAACACACAGTATATCCACCTTCCTTCTCTGCATCATGTCCACCAGCTCTCTAGCTTTACCTGTCATAGTTCCAACATTCAAAGTCCCTACTTTCAGTTCCACACTCTTGCCTTTCCTCTACTCTCCCTGCCTATGCACACGCCTTCCTCCTCTCCTCCGTTGACCAACAGTAGCCCAATTTCCACCGGCACCCTGTAGGTCAACAGCACCGGTGGCGGTCGTTGTTAACCCGGGCCTCGACCGATCCGGTATGAAATCCCTGTTTGTGATTCGCATGTTTAATTTGGCTTAGGTTTTACATTGGATGCCCTTCCCGACACAACCCTCTGCATTTATCCGGACTTGGGACCGGCACAAGGAATCAGTGGCTTGTGACCTCTTATGGTTGCATTTGCTCCAGGAAGACTATGATTGTAATTTGAACATATAGTTGCTCTGGATAAGTGTGTCTGCTAAATGCTGTAAATGTAAACAGTCCCCACATACTACAATTTTTAATTTTAAATAATCATTGTCCATTATTTGATTAGTATATTTTTTTTAAATAAAATAATATTTAAACAAATATATTATGCTTGAAGGCCACTTGCCCTCATGACCTTAGACTGCTTTTTAAATATACAGCTAGGAATTCTTCACATACTTTAAGGGTTATATGAAAAACATTAGTTTTATATTTTATATACTTATTTAAAGGCATAATGCATGGCAGGGCGCATTATCCTGCTGAAAAAGTCCACTGCCATCCTTTCCATGAAAGGATTCATACTTGATTGAAATTCACTTTCTTAAAATCCCTTAGCTTCTTTTTTTTGTTTGAATCACACTCAGGTTATAGGGGTAAGGGGCAGTTTGGGTTTTTGTGGAGCCATTTTTTCCCTTTTTCTTCTAATTTTTGTATATTTATCTGATTTCAATATAAAAAGACCCTGAAGAATAAAAAATTGGTAAAAGGTTATTTGAAAAATAAGCCCTGTAGCATGTGAGGACCGTTTCTCTAAGTATTTTGAAAGTGGTTTGAGGGTTACTGGGGCTGTGGAGCTAATAAAATTGATCAAATAAAAAAAATTAAAGTTATAATAAAACTAAGGACTATGATTTTTTCAGCCTTGTAATACATCAGGAGTGTTCACTTACGTATTTTAAAAGCAGTTTGAAGAATGGATCTGTTTAAACACAGTTCTGCATTTTAGTGGTGGTCTAATGCTGCAGCACTGAAACAACCAGGAACTCTGAGATCGCGAGGGAGAACTTGAGAATTTAAAGAAATTAAGCAGTATAATCGCAAGATCACAAAAAAGAGGTTGTAATGTGTTTTCTTCCTTGTTCTGCTCACTATTTTGTCAACATGTTCGAATTTGTAAAAAAGGAGACAATCTCAAATATCAAACAAATGTCTAACATTAAACCAGCTTTACCTCAGCCATGGGTGTAGTGACTAGACCGACTTGAACTTCCTGTTCTAGTGAAATGGCTTCCTGTTCAAGTGATCTTGCACAACACAAGTGAAAAGCACTCACATATACTACTGAAACTACCACTTTTCCGGGTCGGGTTGCGAGGGCAGTAGCCTAAGCAGGGAAACCCAGACTTCCCTCTCCCTGGCCACTTCATCCAGCTCTTCCGGGGGAATCCCGAGGTGTTCCCAGGCCAGCCAAGAGACATAGTCTCTCCAGTGTGTCTCTCCTCCTCCCAGTGGGGCATCCTCCAGGAGGCATCCTGACCAGATGCCCGAGCCACCTCAACTGGCTCCTCTAGGGCTTAGTATGAGTTTTGTTTTGTTTTTTTCCTTCAGCGCCGTGCATGCCCTCCCTTCCTTAGGAAAAGCACAGAGGCACTTTATCCCGGCACGTTGGCAATATTTTCTGCACAAGGTTGTAAATAAACCCTTTAAATGTAACATTTAATCGTGTTTTGTGTGTTTCATGGCTAGTCGTCAAGAAAACCTGAAATGTTCACTCCAGACCTAGACCTGGGGTTGTAACAAGTGGGAGCTCGTCTGGGATACTTTTTTTTCCATTTAGTCCGGGAAGCCTGGGTTGCTTGGCTGTTTAGAATGGGAAAGAAGGTGTTTTTGCTGGATTTGTGTGGGTGTGTGGGTAAGTGCCGTCGTACCGTGTTGAGATTTTTGTTGTGGTAAGACATAATGTCGTTTATATCTTCGCCGAGTGTGGAGTCATTGACGCGCTGGCACAAGGATGATTTGTTCTCGATTGCCACACATTATGATATCGCAGTTTCGCATACGTTAGTAAAGAAGGAGTCATATGCTCAAATAGTTAATGTGTTGGTTGAGAAGGAAGTGTTAAATGTAGTGCAGGTGGCTGTTATGACTCTTAATCGTCATGGGGAGGAGCCTGCAATGCCTGTTCGGTTACCGGGTCAGGTAAGTCCTGGGGCAGGGGTAAGAAGCCGGTTAACGCTTCCTCGCTATGACCCTGAGTCATTCTCGAGTGGGTCTCGAGATGTAAAAAACACCAAGTTCCTGGGAGTTCACATCTCCGACGACCTCACCTGGACCACCAACACCACCTCCATCACCAAAAAGGCCCAGCAGCGTCTCCACTTCCTGAGACGGCTGAAGCGAGCCAACCTCCCCCCTCCCCCCTCCCACCCTCACTGTGTTTTACAGGGGCACCATAGAGAGTGTCCTGACCAGCTGCATCTCCACCTGGTTCAGTAACAGCACTGTTGCCAATATCAGGTGGCTTCAAAGGATAGTCAAAGCAGCTGGCAACATCATCAGAGTGTCTCTTCCGCGCTGCAGGACATCTTCTACAAACGCTGCATCACAAGGGCCTCCTGCATCGTGCTCGACCCCTCACATCCTTCACACAGAGTCTTTACACTCCTCCCATCTGGTAGACACTATTGCAGCATCAGGTCTCAATCCTCCAGGATGCGTGATAGCTTTTTTTCACAAGCCATCAGACTTTTGAACACACTCCCAGCCATCACACTTCCCCCCCCCACACACACTTGGACTGTGAAGTAACTGATTCTGTTGCACCACTGCACTTTACACATTAGCGTCGCTATGATGCACATTCTGCTATATGGACTCCTCTCCTCCTCAAATAACTGTTGTTACGACACTGCACTGCCGCCACTTATTTGCACAAACATTGTACACTGCTTGTATAAATATTTGCATGTTTGCACATCCACTGAACATTGTACATATAAATAGTCCGGATACAGTATTTATCATATTATAACTTTCTACCTCTTGCACATCCAGTGTAAAATGTCAATTTCCACCTGTAGGTAATAGTGCATCCTGACTTTCTCAATTCTACCTCTATTTCTATTTCTAGTTTCAAATTATATTTAAAACTCCATGTCTAGTTTAAAATGT
The DNA here is from genome assembly GCA_032718565.1 of Distichodus sexfasciatus. Lineage (NCBI taxonomy): Eukaryota > Metazoa > Chordata > Actinopteri > Characiformes > Distichodontidae > Distichodus > Distichodus sexfasciatus. The sequence continues at coordinate 27,987 of JAVGVS010000431.1, read as the reverse complement.
ACATTTTTTAATGTATATTTTGTATTTTACTTATTTATTGTTTATTCCATGTGCATTATTTGTGCCACTGCCTTATTTGTTCTCTGTTCTGTTGTTCTCTGTTCTCTGCACTGAAAAAAACCTGGAGCCACGTCGTCTCGTCTCTCTATGTATCTGTACAGTATATAGCAGAGATGACAATAAAGTTTACTTTGACTTTGACTTTTGAGCTAGAGATCGCGGCAAATAAGGAAATACAACTTCAAGAGCTCGAAGTGGAGGCGATGAAGATTGCATCCCCTTCGGTTCCAGTGTTGGACTCCTCTGTACCTGCTGCCATTGCTCCACCACCCAGCCCTCCAGGTAAGCGAGTTAACCCCTCTTCGTTCTGAGTTTCACCTGTCTTTGATGTAAGCCGTCATGTTGCGTTGGTTCCACCATTTAGAGAATCTGAAGTAGATACTTATTTTTGTGTATTTGAGCGTATTGCTACTGCACTACATTGGCCTAGGGATGTTTGGTCTTTACTTTTGCAAAGTAAGTTGGTTGGAAAAGCTCAAGAAGTATGTTCATCTTTACCGTTACAGTATGGTTTAGAGTATGATACGGTTAAGGCTACTATTTTGCGCACGTATGAATTAGTGCTGGAGGGATACCGACAGAGATTTCGTGGAAGCCAGAAACAAGCGTCACAAACTTTTGTGGAATTTGCCTGTGAAAAGGAATTGCTCTTTGATAAATGGTGTACCGCCAGTAAAGTTACTACATTTGAGACTCTTTGTGAGTTGATATTGTTGGAAGAATTTAAAAACTGTCTTCCCGAGCGTATCGTTCTATATTTAAACGAACGTAAAAGTGGTTCGTTATCTGAAGTGGCGGTTCTTATTGATGAATATGTATTGATGCATAAAGCTTCGTTCAGACAATCGGGAACTGCTAGAACTGCACTATCACCTTTTTGACGTGAAGTTAAAGTAAATCCTTCTCATTCTTTTTCTCCGGAGTTGGCTGCCCCTGCCAATAAGGTATGTTTTTACTGCCGCCAGCCAGGGCATCTTATTGCCAACTGCACTGTTTTAAAGAAAAAAGAAGAACGTGTGAAACCTTCTCACTCCTCTCAGCCTGTGGCATTAGCTGGGTCGATTCCGTCACTTGGTTGCGAGTCTCATGATTTTGATAACTGTTATTTGCCTTTTGTATCCACTTGAGTCATGTCGCTTTGTGAAAATGATCCTCCACGTACTGTTAAAATATTGCGAGATACGGGAGCAGCTCAATCTTTTATATTGGAGAGCTTTTTGCCATTTTCTGACAAATCATTCTGTGGCTCCTATGCGCTGTGTCGAGGTTTTGAAATGGGTTTTATTAAAGCGCCTTTACATTATATATATCTACAATCTCAGCTCGTAGAAGGTACGTTTAAGGTAGGGTTATGTAATGAATTTTGACTGTGTAGATAGGATTGGATCTGCTAGCTTTATTACCAAGCTAGATTTGCTCAAAGGTTATTGGCAAGTCCCTCTGACTCCTCAAGCCTCTGAACTCTCTGCTTTTGTTACTCCTGACTCGTTTGTATAATATACTGTAATGCCCTTTGGCCTCCGAAATGCCCCTGCCACATTTCAGAGATTGGTGAATATAGTGTTGCGTGAGATTCCCAACTGTTCAGCATATCTAGATGATCTTGTTAGGAAAAACATCTAGTGGACCTAAAAGAGGTACTTTGTCGGCTATGTGATGCGTCACTGACCATAAATCTAGCTAAGTGTGACTTCGCTAAAGCTACTGTTACATACTTGGGTCGTGAGGTGGGGCGAGGGCAAGTACATCCCCTTGAAGCCAAGGTTGAAGCTATTACTGTTTTCCCTGTGCCTTCTACTCGCAGGGAGCTGCACCGATTTTTAGGTATGGCTGGCTACTACAGAAGCTTTTGTCGAAATTTCTCTACTGTACTCACGCTCCTTTGACCACCTCACTCAGTCCAAAAGTAGTTTATAAGTGGACTGATGCCTGCCAGTATGCATTTGAGAGTCTTAAAAAGCTTTTAAGTGATGAACCTGTGCTTGCTGCCCCAAACTTTTCTGTCCCTGTTAAAGTGGAGGTAGATGCCAGTGCAACAGGAGTGGGTGCTGTATTGCTGCGAGAAGATATCACTGGTTTCGACCATCCTGTTTGTTAATTTTTGCGTAAGTTTAATCAACACCAAGTGCATTGTTCCACGATTGAAAAAGAGACATTGGCCATGCTCTGGTCTCTTCAGCATTTTGATGTCTATATAGGGTCTAACCCGTTATCAACTGTTGTGTTTACTGATCATAACCCACTTGTTTTCCTTCAACGTATGTTTAATCAAAATCAGCGTTTAATGAGATGGGCTCTTATTGCTCAGAATTATGACCTGGATATCTGCCATAAGAAAGGCTCGGACAATGTTGTTGCAGATGCGTTATCTCAAGATTAACATTTGAGAAAACTGTGGGTTTTGTTTCTTTAAGGGGGGGGGGGGGGGAGAGACGTGCAGAGTCTTTTGCTGTGTGTCTCTTGTCTTTGTTTTTCAGGCCACACCTCCTGGCCCCCTCTGATGACACCATTTGTGGGCTCCCCTTAATAAGAGACTGCGCCCAGAACAACAATGGCATCGGCATTTCTTTTGTCCAGCGTCCTTGGGTTTTTAGAGCTTAGTTAACTGGTGTTTGAGCTGCTGTATTGATGTATTGTGGTATGCCGCAAGACTTGTTGGTTATGGGGTAAACACTCCCTTTACTTCCTAAGGTTGTGGGGGGGCCAGGTTAGATTGTGCGTGCACCTACATTCACATACGTAGATTTCTCCTTTGTCTAGACACACCAGGGTAGGGGCGGGCGCCCACCACTGTACTTTGGTCAGGGATTGGGTAGCCTAGTTAGTTATCCTGGGTGTTTAGGGAAGATAGGGCTTAGTATGAGTATTGTTGTTGTTTTTTTCCTTCAGCGCCGTCCATGCCCTCCCTTCCTTAGGAAAAGCACTGAGGCACTTTATCCCGGCACGTTGGCACTATTTTCTGCATGAGACTGTAAATAAACCCTTTAAATGTAACATTTAATCATGTTTTGTGTGTTTCATGGCTAGTCATCAAGAAAACCTGAAATGTTCACTCCAGACCTAGACCTGGGGTTGTAACACCATCAGCTGCCTCTGGAGTCCCACAAGCCAAAAAGGCCTGATAGGACTTCTTCTTAGGCTTGACGGCATGGGACAGGCACTGACCACCTTATGGCCACAGCTCCGGTCAGCGGCCTCCACAATGGAGGCATGGGACATGGCCCATTCGGACTCAATATCCCCCGCCTCCCCCGGGACATGGGAGAAGTTCTGCTTGAGGTAGGAGTTGAAGCTCCTTCTGACAGGGGATTCCGCCAGACGTTCCCTCAAGGAGACTGGGTTTAGAGCCCAAGCCATGCATCGAGGTGAGCCCAACTATATCTAGTTGGAACCTTGCACACCAGCTCAGGCTCCTTCCGGGTTCCCCGCCTTCGGCCACTGCCCAGCTCAGACTGCACCCAACCCCCTTGGCCCCTCCTACAGGTGGTAGGGAGGGGAGACCTACGTTCCTTCTTCGGGTTGTGCCCAGCCAGGCCTCATGGGTGTGAGGGAAACTGCACAACTTAGCTGCTGGGATCATTGGAACACGCAAACCCCTCCACCGCGATAAGGTGTCGGTTCCTGGAGAGAACAACTATAAACACCCTCAAAAAAACTAGTGAAAACTACCTTTTACACACACTAATGAAAAGCATTCATACACACTGGTAAAAATTACGTTTTCAATTGTGTATGTAAGCACCTTTTAGTAGTGTGCGAAAGCTTTTCAGTAGTATACAGTATGTGGAAGGTTTCACTAGTTTTGTGAGAGCTTTTCAGTTGTTTGTGTGAAAGCATTTCAGTAGTATATGTGAATGCTTTTCACTTGTGTGTGCGTGAGCTTTTCAGGTTGTGAATGTGAATGTATAAATTTTCAGTTATTTACGTGACAGTATTTCAGTTGTTTGTGTGAGAGTATTTCAGTTGTATGTGTGAGAGTATTTCAGTTGTTTGTGTGTGAGTGTTTGTAAATGTTTTCATTTGTAAGTGTGTGCAGTTTCCAGTGTAGTTTGTGAATGATTTAGGTTTCGTATATGTATATGCATGGTAATTCTGAATAGAGTCCCAACGGCCCCTCATAGCTATGCCCCGCCTCTATCTTTCAATCCTAGTGACGTCCCTGAGCCAGAGCCTGCATTTTGCCCATTAGGGTACTACACATTTAACTTGACCTAGTAAGAGAATGTGAGTTTTTGAGTTGTAGAGATGATTAACAATTAACTATGTTATTTTTTTTAATAAAATGAATGAAAATCTTCATATGTCTGGGGTCAGTTTGCCATGTTTGTTTAATAGCCCAATGAACCAGGCAGTTACCAGACAACCAGGCAGTTAGGTTATCACATGCTTTGGTAGGAAAAATTTGGTACCAAATGTTTTGGTAGGAAAAATAATTCACATCTACTGATAGTTAATCTCTAACATTTGTTTTAACAAGAAGAATAAATGATGGAAGTTTTTTTGCTTTGATATGCATTACATTATTTTATTTTCAAAATGGTTAAATGCCTAAAGCCTGTGGCTTTTTTGGGTGTTTTCATGTTACACTAAGCTGGAATGGCAAGCGAAAGGGGGGGATTTTTTTCCAGGGTGGGGATGCCCTTTTTTTCAGGTAAGAGCAATGGCTTCTTAAAATTCACATGCACATCCGTACTTAAGCATGTGCATGTTTGTCATCCTTCACATTCTTGGAAGAAGAAAAGAATCATAAAAGTCTGTGTGAGTCTAAGACTGACAGCAAATGTATACAACCAAAGCAGTCCAAATTGTCTTTTCACAAGTCAAACACCACATCCCAGAAAGACATCAGTATGCTGATATCAAAGTACATTGTAAATGAAATATGACCTCTGTTAACTGTGGAAAAAGTTATGTGTCGCAAAACAGAATAAACGACACAATTGCCAACATGGTATCAAAGTTGATGACCAAACTGAACAGTGCTGTTTGTGTGTGTCAAAGGAGTGCCTCTGAAAGCTTGTGTACGATTGCTGAACTCTGGAGCTTGATGAATTGCTTGATTCATCAAGTGAGAATGAATGCATATTAGGTTGATGTTGAAAGACTTTTAAACACAGCTGAAACAGGATGCTGTGATGTGATCAATCCAAGAAAATGAAATGAAATGAAATGAAAAAGCAAGAAACTGCTTGTAAATATTGACCGGCTTGTTACACTCTCAGACCGTGTCTGCCTTTATGTGCTAAAGCCAAACCAATGCGAGGCATTGTCTGACATGCCCACCTTCTATCATCCTCTCTCTACCTGCAAGAAAAGTATCTAAAATAAAGGCAGAGTTCAAGGTTGCTACAACGGTTTCCCGTCCATTGGACTCTAGCTGTGATGGAACTCACTGTCTACGAAGTGATATTATCAGTAGGCAAGGTATATACTGTACAATTTGGATAGCCCACTTAGATAACTTTCTTATTAGAATGCTTACCGTATTATGCAGCTCTCCAGTCAGCTGTATAAACACATCTGCAAGTGAGTTTGAGAGCTTGCAGCTCTTACTTGAAATGCAACAAGTTCAGTCAGATCGTCCCTTTTATTACAGACAAAACTCACATTTTAGCTGAAGTTTGCTTGGCCGACCATTATGTCAGTCCTCAATGTTTATTTGTACTTCTTCAAAAGAGCTTGAGTAGCACATCTTGAAATCCCAGTCTGCTTTAAAAATCTTGCTAATGTAGTATAACTACCTTGTGTCTGGTTACTGTGTTACGTCTTGCCATAGTGTACAACCTGTGACATGAAACTTCCACATCCTCACCTTGGTAGCATTCTGGCTGTTCCTCAACCAGTTTTAACCCTCCAACACAGCTGTTGTGTTTCAACCTACATATGAAAATAATGATCTTTAGCACGTCTTGGGTATAATTGGTTAATCATACACCTGAGTATAATCCTACAAAATCCATGTGCAAGGGTACCAATAAAAGCTGATGCTGGTTTGTTGTCACACCTAGGATGGTCACACCTAATATTGTTTTTTCCTCTGTTAACTCACTTTGCCTTTTGGAAATTGATAAAAAAATTTCACACCTGCCTAAAACTTGTGCACTGTAGTGTATATACAGTATGTATATTATATATGGCCAAACAGAGTTTTAATGTTAATAAGATTCATGCTGACATAATTATTGTCTACAACTTAATGTATATAACTTTTGTAAATTTATTTTTCATACTGTTTAATTATGAAGATTACATGTCTAATGTCTGTTTTTGAAAGGTGGTAAATAAAAGGATTGCATTGTCCACAAAACTGTAAAAAAAAAAAGAAAGAAAAGAAAAAACAAAGCAAAAAAAGTATAGGTTTAATATGTTTAATGTTTAAATAAGCAATGCCGTAAACATTAAATAAAGCTATTGTTCATTAAATTTGAATTCATTTCCAATGCTTACTTTTTAGCTTATAATTGCCCATTATACTTGTAGCGCTGTAGAGAACCATCTCCATATGTTCTCTTTTCACTTTATCCTCTTCAGCAATTTCTTTCAATTTTCCTTCATTAGCTTCTTTCTTGGTGAGCATCTCCATAACTGACTGATTCATTTGCCTGTGAATACAGCAAGAGAAATATGGCTTGTAGCTTTAACTGATGTTATATATCTAAATACTATATGTGTCAGCTATATTGGTCCACAAAATATTGGCACCCCTGCTTTTATAACAGATAACACACCACTTCTCCCAAATGCACAAATGCTTTAGTATTATTTCTTTGGTTTGCATTAGAAAAGCCTGGACACTGGATCCCAGTTTCTAATCTCATCAAACCTAACATTTGAGGAGGGTGAGGAGATAGGTTGTCAGTGACATCGCGATGCTGTGAGATCTCGCGAGAGCTGTGCGTAAGCTAACATGGCGGCTTCCTCTTGAATAAAAACAAAGTTAAAGCTTCAATTGCCAGCTTAACCAAGCCCAAAAAAACATTAATAGTAACTATATCGGTGAGTTACATTTATTCATTCCATCCTGGAAGAAGAAACCGTGGAAGAGCTACAGATTTACCTAGACGAGTGGTACGAAGGCGTCATGGAAAAAAACCGAGCGGCTCCGTCCTCAAAAAGGACGCGCTCCGAATGTCTTTCAAGCAGCCCCACTTCACCGGAGAAAGAACATGGGGACATATTAGAATCTATTAATAGCAAACTCACCAGCCTCGACACTTGTCTAGCACTGCTCGAAATCCTTCACAAGGAATTTCAAGGGCTGCGCGAATCTCTGGAGTTCAACCAGCAACAGGTGGAATCGCTTGCGGCGGAGAACAGTATGCTCAGAGAGACCGTCAAATCACTAACCGAAGATATGATGGAACTCTCCGAGGAAAATAAATGCATGAAGAAATCCATCTTAGATATACAAGCGCGTAGTATGCGGGACAACCTTGTGTTCTCCGGAATTCCAGAGTGCGGTGAAGAAGACGCCGAAGTCACGGTCCGGAACTTTATTCAGCATCAGCTGAAAATGCCACTGTACACTTTAAAAAACATCGCTTTTCATCGGGTTCATCGCATCGGAGGAAGAAGGAGAGACGGTCAACGTCCGAGACCCATCGTGGCAAAGTTCGAACATTATAAGCATAAAGAGCAAGTGAAAAGTCGAGGCAGAGGAACGGACTTTAGCGTCAACGACCAATTTCCTAAGGAGATCCTGGGTCGCCGCAAAATCCTGTTTCCCATCAGGAAAAAAATCGTCACAGAGGGATCCCGAACAGTAATCACAGTAGATAGACTCTACGTGAATGGCGAATTGTTCCGAAAAATAATCACCCCTTGGCTCTACTAAATCACTTCTTCTAAGTAAGGTACTCCTATGACCAAGGTAAAAAGTTCATTATCCCTGAAATCAAGGTTTGGGCATTTAATATGGGCTACTTGCGCACGCATACGGTTTATTTGCATGTTAGTAATGACGGGTCACGAATTACCCCCTAATAACCCTCAACCCCTGTGTTTAACTTGTTTAATGTTTTATTGTTGTCTTTTTTTCCGTTGTTGTTATTGTAACGCATTGCTACTGACACACGCTAACACACGACGTAAGCACCATCATTCTCATATACATATATGCATACTCACACACGCACGCAACTCCTCAGTTAAAGCTCATACACGCAGGCATACACACACTAGCATGCAGCACACATTCCCCCACACGCTCACACATCGTCAACTCAACTTCATACGCATAGGCACTTACACATTTAGATTAGTATGAACTCATTATGCTTTGCCACTTGGAATGTGAGGGGAATTAGCTCTCATGCAAAAAGACAAAAAGTTTTTGATTACTTAAAAACATTGCGGGCAGATATCGTCTTTCTGCAGGAAACTCATTTATCCAAAACAGGGCAGCATACACTAAACTCACCACAATTTCCACATGTATACCTAGCTAACTATAATTCTAAGCAAAGAGGTGTAGCAATTTTAATTAGCAAGAAAATACATTTTACTTGTAAGGAAACTATCATAGACCCGTCCGGAAGATTCATAATTATTAGAATATCAGTATACAACAAAGAGATATGTATTGCCAGCATATATGGTCCAAATAGTGACGACCCACACTTCTTCCACCAACTCTTTGCTGAAATATCATCACATACAGACACAGAACTTGTAGTGGGTGGTGACTTTAACATAGTACTTAATCCAGAATCCGACCGATGTAGTAAAGCTGCTAATATTCGCTCTTGCCAGTCATCTGAAATAATAAAACAGTATATGAATGATTTTGGCCTATGTGATGTCTGGCGTTCTTGCCACACAAAGCGTAGAGAATATACTTTCTTCTCGCCAGTTCACAACTCCTACTCCCGTTTAGATTTTTTTCTCATTAGCAACTCAGTCGTAAAAGACATACGCAACACACAAATTCACCCTATCACAATAAGTGATCACGCGCCAGTCACTATGATCATCACTGATAAGATTAGTGCCCCACCTATTAGAAGGTAGAGATTAAATACATCATTATTCTCTGATTCAGAGTTTCTAGAAGTTTGTAAAAAAGAATGGAAAACATTTATTGAAGCAAACGACCTGCCTGGTATCTCGGCATGTATACTCTGCGAGACTGCAAAAGCTGTAATGCGAGGTAGAATAATCTCATATTCAGCGCACAAAAAGAAGAAGGAAAAAGTACTCAAGGCAGAATTAGAACATAAAATTAAATCCCTAGAAGCATCCCATGTTGCCACCCAAGAGGAACATCTTTTGAGCGAGTTGAGGAAATGTAAAATGACACTGCAGGAATTAAGAGACAAAAAAACACAATTTTATTTAGAGAGATTATGTCTGGACAACTTTGAACATGGTAATAAATCAAGCAAATTTTTAGCAAACCAACTAAAACAGAACAAAGAAAAGGTAGCAATCACCTCAGTTACAGACCCCAGTGGGAAGACAACCCATGTCCCAGAAGAGATCAATAAAATACTTAAGGATTTCTATGAAAAACTGTACTCACCTAATACTAACCCAACCGACTGTGAAATAGAAGAATTCCTAAACAACATAGACCTACCAACCTAAATAATGAACACATAACTGCTTTAGAATTACCTCTCTCAGTAGAGGAACTTTGCAGTGCCCTACAAAGTATGCCTAACGGGAAAGCCCCAGGTCCGGATGGCTTTCCGGCAGAATTTTATAAAACATTCTGGCCCATGCTACCACCAATATTTTATAGAATGGTGGAAGAAATCAAAGAAACATCCAGTCTTCCTCTAAACATGAACTGCGCAGATATCAATCTTCTCCTCAAACCGGATAAAGACCCTACCCTCCCATCTAGCTATCGGCCCATATCACTTATAAATGCAGATCTTAAAATTATCTGCAAGACATTGGCCATTAGAATTGAAAAAGTAACACCTTATGTGATACATGCAGACCAAGATCCTGATCCTGGCTTCATTAAAGGTAGACAGTCTACTAACAATATGAGGAGACTAATTGACTTAATAGACTACTGCAATATTCAGAATAAGGAAGCTTTATTCATCTCATTAGACACAGAGAAAGCTTTTGACAGGGTAAATTGGAAATTTCTACTGGCAACTCTACAGAAGTTTGGATTTAGAAAGAACTTTTTAAACTGGATTAAAATATTCTACAGCTCTCCAAGGGCCTGTGTAAAAACAAATGATCAAATTTCTCCAAGTTTTAATCTCAAAAGTGGTACCAGGCAAGGCTGTCCACTTTCTCCCTCACTATTCGCCATATTTATGAACCACTGGCAGCGGCAATCCGGAAAAGTAATAGTATTAAAGGTATTCAAACGGCAAACTTGACGCATAAAATTAGCCTCTACGCAGACGACTTATTGCTTTTTCTTCCAAACATACAAGGCTGTCTTTCAGAGACTATAAAGCTCATAGACAAATTCTCAGCCATCTCAGATTATTCTATTAATTGGAACAAATCAATTGTCCTCCCAATATCTTGTGACTTCCAGTTCAACCCAACTATCCCACTTCAATCTGGGAATATTAGGTATTTGGGTGTCAACATTTCGGCCAAGCTGCCAGACATTTTACAGTTAAATCATACATAGGAAAATTTAATCTTCTAGGAAAAATAGCCACAATCAAAATGATGATACTGCCAAAAATCAATTGCATTTTCTCTGTGGTTCCAAGTAAACCCCCTATGGCTTGGTTCAAATCACTAGACTCTATAATTACTAAATTCCTTTGGAAATCCAAGCCACCACGAATAGGTTTAAAAACTTTACAGAAACCCAAAAGTCATGGTGGTCTGGAGCTTCCAAACTTCTGTAATTACTGTCAGAAAGCCTGTCCTAGGAACTTAAGTTTAATAATTGTTTCCTGCACGGTCCATGATACGTGAAGCACACCAGTACGAGACGACTGTCAATCCTTGTTTATGCTGCAGGTTACGCTCTGCATAATGCGTTTATGCAATACAAGTGAGTACATATATATGTTCGGTTCTGATTAGTATATGTCAGGCATGTTATTGGTCATTTCCAGTGTTTATAACTATCGGGTTTTACAGTTTATTTCGGGCGTAATTTGCTGAACTAATCTGCTGCGTCATCATCCGCCACGCTAATGTTACGTGCGAATACAGCGAGTGTTTGTTTACATAACGGCTGATAGTACCCTGTTATTTTGTGTACTATTGTATTTCTGTTAACTTCATTGTTATTGTTGCCATTATGAGTGGAAATACTGACTTTGTCAAGTATATTTTTGTATTATGTTGATTGATTGCTCTGAGCGTAGCAGTACAATGAGACACAAATATTAGACAAATATGTTTTGTAAATTATTTCTCTTTATTTCCCTTTGTAGACCATTCCTTGCAATATCACAGATGCATACCTCACCTGCATATTCCAGATAGAAAATAAATGCTCATTATCAAGAATCTCTTCTCCACTCTTGATTTTCTAACCGAAATCTGATCCATATTTGGCGGCCTCAGCCAGCTAAAATCTTGAATGTAGTGGGACTTCACTACAAAATTATGGTCCTTCGAGCCGGATGAGAGCGATATTACACCAATATGGATCCAGCAAAAGGTGACGCATTAGAGACAATGGACAGACCACGCCGCAAGACTAATCTCCCTTCTCACCTGGACGATTATGAGGTCGGCTACCGACCCGCTGAGGATCCTCCTCCCAAAGCTTCTTCCCACTGCCCCAGTCAGCCACGAAGCAGCTCAAGGAAAACGTCTCGTAGCGGTGCAAGCTCTCATTCCAGGACAAGTAGGCGATCTGTCACTTCCACAGGTGTTTATCTTCCACCAGAACTCTCTAGCGTTCAGACTGCTATTTTGGAGAAGAAGATTAAACAAAGGCAGTTAGACAGTCTTCGTCAGCAGGTCGCAGAGGACTCACTGGCCGATGTGGAATACCAGCGGCTATAGGCACAAGCTAAAGAAGCCCAGCACATTCAGGAAGAAGCTCTCAGAGCAAAAGAAGCCTTATCCAAGCAGATAGAAAGACAGCGCAAGCTGCAACAAGCAGAGACTGAGCTTGAGGTAGCGAAGCTTGTATCCTCTATGCTTGTTAAAGACTCTGGTTCGACCACTCCTGTGCCTACAAGCTCACCTGGCAGCGATTTGTCTCCACCTCAGCTTGTATGTGTTAGTCCAGCTATGAGTCCATCTCATCCCCCATCCTCTCTCCAGCAGCCCGCTACTCAGTCACCAGCTGTGACGTCAAGAATACAGACCTGTCATGCAGAGCGGAGTAATTTTGACGACTCTTGGGTGTCTCAGCCATCATTCAGTCCACTGCAATCGACAGCCGAGCCCAGAAGCGCACCATTTACTGCAGTGCCCCACCTGTTGCCACAAGGAGTCTCATCACCAGTCTCTAAGGTATCTCAGACTACCCCTATAACTGTGCCAGTTTGCACTGTGTTATCTGCAACAAATGTGGTATCCCAACCACACTTAGGAGCTCCAGTCATGTCCACTGCTGCACTCCCCTTGAGTACAAGCATGCCGTCTGTGCTACAGCAGCCTATCACAGCTACACAGCAACACAGCCACAATGCCATATACTGTACCTCAAACTGTGATTCTTCCAGCAACAACACATGCACATCGGGTACAGCCTCCAGTTACCAGCCACCAGGCACCAGTTGTACAACCTACTGGCCCTAGCCATGCGCAGCCACTGCCCTTTCTGCATGATAGTCACCCAGCACATACGGGTACGGAGTTACTGTTTGCATCGGCCTACGGCATCCCACAACCTAAGTTACCAGTGTTTGAAAGCGGTAATGAGAGTGACTTTGCCTTGCTTAAATTGGCGTTGGACAATTTGTTGACTAATCACAGCCATCTCAGTGAGCAGTACAAGTGTCATGTCTTGTTAAGCCACTTAAAACTTCCCAGTGCTCAGCAGCTGGCCAAAGCCTACATGTATCATTCTCGTCCTTATTCAGCTGCACTACAGGCTCTTCAAGACAAGTATGGCCAGCCACGACAGCTTGTCCAGTCAGAATTGGGTGTCATCATGAGCACTCCACCAATCAGAATGGGTGATGTGAACGCTTTTGACTCCTTTGCCTTATCTGTTCAATCATTGGTGGGCATGCTAAGGACTCTCGAGGGCCAGAATGGTTACGAGCTCATGTGTGGCTCCCATGTCGATCGGCTGTTAAGTAAGCTGCCATCTGCCTATCGTGATGGATTCGTCGAACACTGCCTGAGCAGGGGTATTCTCCAGACGGGTACCGACAGGACCTACACACTTCCTGATCTAGCCACCTGGTTAGAGACCAAGTCTCAAGCAAAACGCATCTCCAACCGAGCCGCAACCTTGTTCCAGAGTGAATTATCCAAGTCCCATGGTAGGGTTACAATGTCCACTCGTCCAAAGGAGCGGGCGACACCAGTTCTCCTGGCCAATGAGAAAGGTACATATCCCTCTGGATCTGCAGCCCAGAAATCCAGTACAAAGCTAAAGCCATACTGTCCCCATTGTGACAACAGGGACCATTACCTCAACTCTTGTGACCAATTCAAGGAGTTGACCACATCTCAAATCGTCACTTGGATTAAAGAGGGAAATCGTTGCTGGAGATGTGGTAGGGCACATGCGGTAGAGACCTGTAACCTCAAGCGCCCATGTAAGGTCTGCAAAGAACTTCACCTCACAGTTCTACATGACTCCATTAATGATACGTCCAAGGCTGTACTTATGGTGAGCATGCCATCCACCAGGATTTACCTTGACAGACCTAACCGTTCGCCAAAGGTCATGTTGAAAGTGGTTGAAGTCCTATTCCACCATGGTCACCGCACTATGGAAACCCATGCAGTCCTTGACGATGGGTCAGAGAGGACAATAGTGCTCCAGCCAGCAGTACAACAGCTCAGGTTAACTGTTACACCTGAATTGCTTCCCTTGCAGACAATTCAACAGTGTCACATGGAGCTAGAAGGGCTTTCAATCTCCTTTGAGGTGTCCTCAGTGACCAAGCCCATGGTAAAGTTCGCTATATGCAACGCATTCACGGCAACAGGTTTGTGTCTGGCAGAGCACAACTACCCAGTTACTGCTCTCCAGAATGCCTATCGACACCTGAAGGATCTGCCACTGCCTCCCGTTGACAGGGTGGAGCCACTGCTCCTTATCGGATCGGACAATCCTCACCTCCTGACACTCATCCAGCCCATATGCGAAGGCCCAGTAGGGGGGCCCATTGCTGTCTGCACGCAACTTGGATGGTGTCTCCAGGGCCCGATGAGTCCTATGCAGTCCTCATGAGGAAGGCAGCAGTGTCGTCACAGCATGACAGCTCCAGCCTGTGATGAACTCATCCACCATGTAGAAAGACTCTGGCAAGTTGACACCCTGCCATACAATGAGAAAACAGTCACCAGGTCCAAGCAGGATAAAGAAGCTTACACCATGCTTCAGAATTCCACCATCAGAGTGAATGTGGATGGTGTTCAATGCTACGCTACACCCCTGCTGAGACGGACACCTGTGAGTTCGCTCCATGTAGGGAAGGATGTGGTTCTTTCCAGTCTATGCAGCACAGAGCGCAGGCTCGCACGGGATCTGGAGAGGGCTAAAGCATACTGCACTGAGATCCAGAAGTTGGAGGTAGCTGGTTATGTCGCCAAGATAACTGTGGAGGAAGCCGACAAGAGCACTGAGTCCTGGTACATTCCACACCATGTAGTACATCATAACGGTAAAGACAGGATAGTCTTTAACTGTTCCTTCCAACATCAAGGATACTCTTTGAACAGTCAGCTGCTGCCTGGACCAACTTTGGGACCATCTTTACTGGGTGTCCTCCTGAGGTTCCGCCAGCACGCTATTGTTATCAGCGGGGACATAAAAGGCATGTTCCACCAGGTACGTCTGCTGCCCAACGACAAGCCGGTGCTGCAGTTCCTGTGGAGGGACATGTGCAGGGACAGAGAGCCTGATATATACGAATGGCAAGTGCTTCCATTCGGGACGACATGTAGTCCATGTTGCGCCATCTTTGCCCTCCAACACCATGCACAAGGACACAAAAGTGACACGCCTGAGTTAGTCAACATAGTGGAGAATTCCTTTTATGTTGATAACTGTCTTTACAGCACACCAACTGCCAATGAAGCTAAGGATGTGGTGGATGGATTGCGTCAGTTGCTGGCTGAGGGAGGCTTCGATCTAAGACAGTGGGCATATAATGTACCATCTGTGATCCAGCGTCTTCCTGCAGAGGCCCTGTCCACCAACAGTGAACGATGGTTGACCAAAGCTAGTACGGACCTGCAAGAACCCACTCTTGGGCTACGGTGGAATTGCCTCAGTGATACCCTGGGTTACAATTTACATTCTACAGAGACATTGGAGCCCACTATGAGGAACATGTACAAGACTTTGGCCAGTCAGTATGATCCTATGGGATTTATTATCCCATTCACTACAAGGGCTAAAGTTCTTATTCAGGACCTTTGGAAGCGAAACTTGGGCTGGGATGATCTGATTGAGCCTGCACATCTGCAGGATAAGTGGTTAACCTGGGTAAGAGAAATTCCTACTCTCCTTCAGTTGCAGTTTCCTCGACTCTACACACCGGACTGGATTAACAATCCTTCCACCACCCGAGAGCTTTACATCGTTTGTGACGCGTCAGAAAGAGCGTATGGTTCAGTAGCTTATTTACGTACTTCCGATGATCAAGGACATGTCTCTGTCGCCTTTGTCTTGGCCAGATCTAGAGTTGCTTCCAGAAAATGCCTGTTCATGCCTCGTTTGGAGCTGAGTGCAACACTAACCGGCGCCCAGTTAGCCCAAGTAATACAGACTGAGTTAACTCTTCTCCTCGATTCAGTCACCTTCTGGTCTGACTCAACAACTGTGCTGTACTGGTTGACCACTGAATCTTGCCGCTACAAGGTGTTTGTTGGAGCACGTGTAGCCAAAATACAGACTCTCACCGATACGGCTGAATGGAGGTATGTTGATTCGGCTCACAACCCTGCTGACCATATCACAAGAGGTCTGACCTTAGCAGAGCTAATAGGTCCTCACCAATGGAGTTCAGAACCAGCTTTTCTTCTTAAATCAGCTGACCAATGGCCATCCATTCCCATGATTGAAGTGGAGCCTGACCTCAGGGAATTGAAGAAAGCTGCCTTCGTTGGTACTATTTTAGTGAACAACCCTTCACTCCCAGATCCTAATCAGTTCTCCACATGGCAGGAACTTATCCAGGCCACTGTTAGGTCCCTTCACGGGGCGGCTGCTGCCAATAGTGACGCCTCTGGTGATGCAGCTGATTATATTGACGCTGAGAAACTCCTCCTGGCACAGGCTCAAAGTGACTCATTCCCATTCGAAGTCAAGGCTCTGAAGACTGGACAATCTATTCCTACTGACAGTCGTTTGAGCTCTCTTGCCCCTGAGTTTGATGAAGCCACAGGTCTCATCTGGGTAGGTGGACGATTATGTCGGGCAGACAACTTAGACTTGGAGGCTATCCACCCAATTGTGTTAGATCCTGGCCACCCTGTCACCAAGCTGTTAATTAAGGAGACAGATCAGCGACTCCTTCACCCTGGCTCAGAAAGGGTCCTAGCTGAACTGCACCGCCAGTATTGGGTGCAAAGAGGTAGAGAAGCAATCCGGAAACATCAGCACACTTGTAGAGACTGTCAGTTCTGGCGTGCCAAACCTCAAACCCCCCAAATGGCTGATCTTCCATCCAGCAGACTGCAACTTTACAAACCACTGTTCTACTCTACAGGGGTATATTGCTTTGGCCCCTTTGCAGTTAAAGTTGGTCGTCGCCAAGAGAAGAGATGGGGAGTCCTCTATAAATGTATGACAACCCGGTGCATGAATCTTGATCTATTGGAGCACCTAGACATGGATGCATTTCTGCTTTCTCTGCGTCACTTCATTGCAAGACGAGGCAAGCCCATGGAACTGCTTTGTGATAATGGCACTAGTTTCATTGGAGGGGATCGAGAATTACGAGACCCCTTCAATGCCATGGCACCAAAGCTTCAGGAGCTGCTTGCAGAGCAAAGGATTCGATTTCGCTTTAACCCACCGAGTGCTCCTCGTTTCGGGGGAACCTTGGAGCGTGAGGTCAAATCGGTGAAGTCAGCCCTACGTGTCATCCTGCGAGAGCAGTCAGTGCCAGAGCCAGTATTGCAAACCGTGTTAGTGGAGGTGGAAGGCATTCTGAATTCCAAGCCACTTGGCTACCTATCCTCTGACGTCACGGACTTGGACCCAGTAACTCCCAACCTGCTCCTCATGGGCCGACGTGATGCCTCACTACCTCAAGTTCTGTATGACTCTAACAACTTGCTCAGCAGACGCAGATGGAGACATAGCCAGGTGTTGGCCGATAATTTCTGGACTGCCTTCATCCGCCATCATCTCCCAAGTCAACAGGATCGTCAGAAGTGGAGGAAGGACAGCAAGGAACTTACCGTGGGCCAAGTCATTCTTATCGTTGATCCACAACTCCCACGGGCTCTATGGCCTGAAGGAACAGTGTCTGAGACGTTAGCTGGAGCTGATGGTAAAACTCGTACCGCTCGAGTTAAAGTTAAGGAAAAAACTTACACTCGTCCAGCTGTGCGGTTAATTCCACTTCCTCACCTATATGTCACCTATATGGATAATGTTCCTGACACTGCAGACAGACTTTCTTAAAATGTACAATTATCCTGACAGATAATTGGGGGCGGCTGTGTCAGAATGCCTGTCCTAGGAACTTAAGTTTAATAATTGTTTCCTGCACGGTCCATGATACGTGACCAGTACGAGACGACTGTCAATCCTTGTTTATGCTGCAGGTTATGCTCTGCATAATGCGTTTTTTCAATACAAGTGAGTACATATATATGTTCGGTTCTGATTAGCATATGTCAGGCATGTTATTGGTCATTTCCAGTGTTTATAACGATCGGGAGTAGTAAATATCCATAACAATGTGTCAAAAACGTGATTTATGACCCCCTAGATTTATGACCCCATGGATTTGTGTCTATGGCAGACGGTGTTCAAGGATGTCTTGTTTGATGGCGTGTTTCCCTGTCCTGATTTTATCATTATTTCTGTCTCATTGTACACACTCACCTCCTCTGACTCTGACCCCCCAAACCACCCCTGGTGTTAAAAGGTGTTATAAAGCGCCTAGTTCTTCCAGACCAGACCCCCCTACCTGTTAAAGACGACCCATTAGCTTACTCTGTGTATGTATGTGTGTGTGTGTGTGTGTGTGTAAGAATGTCTTGTTTTATGGGATATTTCTCTGTCCTGATTTTATGATTCTTTCTGCATTGATTGTACACACGCACCTCCTCTGACCCTCGGTCCCCAAACCACCCCAGGTGTTAAAAAGTGTTAGATAAGACAAAGCCTGTTAAAGATTAGACACTTGGTTCCCCCAGACCAGACCCCCCTACCTGTTAAAGATGACCCATTAGCATACTCTGTGTGTGTGTATGTATGTGTGTGTGTGTGTTCATGCATATATAGTGGTTTTTGGAGTGTCTTGCGTATTCAAGCGGTCTATTACATTCTGTAGTGATGGATGTATCATCTGACACAAGGGGTGCTGATTATAAGAAGCGTACAGATCTTATAACGATTCCCGACTTTTTTCCGGACTCTAAAATAACTTTTGCTCCCAGAAAGAGAAAACCTGAAAGTCTGGTACGTTTTCTACAAAATATACCTTATACTGTGGAATACGAATGGTGCTTGTCCGACGGGCGTGTTGGCGGATGTTTTCGACAAAAAACATGCGAAAACAAACACATGCGACTTTTTCAGACAAACACCCCCGAGCCGGAGTGTAAATGTGGGGCGGGGCATCTGGAATCCCCACCCATCATCTATAAACATTAGAGATCTAGGGGCCTCAACCACCACAGAGACTGACAATTCAACAATGGCTAAGCTGCTAGTGGACGAAGTTGCAATGGCTGAGGAGCGCGACAGTGACGATTTTTTGTGTGAAGGCGTGTGGTATATGGATGATTCCAGCGTGCAAAAGACTGAGACTGTCGATATGGCTGATTCCGGCGGGGATGGTGAAGAGTGTGATGCTGGCTGCATGGGGGGCGTTGTAGTCAAGCTCATAAAGATCTGTGTATGCACCATTCTGCGACACATCATCGATGAAAAACGCCGTGAAGAGTGCAACGGATGTCAAGTCGACCACCCCAGTCAGCTCCAACACCCATGCCTTGGGATGATTGATCCACACTATGTCGGCATGCACGTAGATGACATAAAAAAGAGACTTTTCAAACCTGTGTTCATGTGCGTTATTACCGAGGTCTTGGATAGACAAGGTGTGAAAGCAGAGGTTCAAAATACTGTTGCCTGCATGCATGCTATGGTCAGCGTGTTCGAAGACGAAGTGAGCATTGACTATCGACTGGAGGGAATTCTTGAGCAGAGTGACAGCCAGTGCGTGCATTTTGTTTATAACATCATGAGAAAACATCTAAATAAGCCCTACGCGCCTTCGCTTTCGGGAGATATGGACTGCTGAAAACTGTGATAGCCAAAAAGTTTGCTGAAACGTGTGTGAAGTGTGTGCTATCCGGCATAGCCATCTAGTCAGAAAATTGTATGAAGTGGTATTTGATTTTAGGGTCTTCTTTTGTGAAATTTGAATGATAAACTGTTTGTAACTTTGTATTTGCATATTTGTAAGAAAATAAATACCGTAGATCAAATCAGTCTAAATCATTATTCACGAGTTCTGCACCATGTCGGACCTTCTAAATTCTGTTTACTATACACCCTCTAATGAGGGGTCTTTTGGTGGTAAAACGAGATTAAAAGCGGCTGTGTTTAAAGAGTCGGGGCAACGTTTGTCAGACAAACAGGTCACCGAGTGGTTATCAGGTGAGGATGCCTATACGCTTCACAAACCCGTGCGTCTTAACTACAACAGAAATAAGGTGATTGTGTATGGTATAGACAAGCAGTTTCAGGTCGATCTGGTCGATATGACCGCGTATGCAAAGGAGAATGACAACTACAAATACATGTTGACCTGTATAGATGTATTTAGCAAATATGTGTGGGTGCGTGTTTTAAAAAGTAAGACGGGTACCGAGGTGGCTACAGCATTCGAATCTATTCTGAAGGAGGGACGTGTACCTCAAAAGTTACAGTCTGATCGCGGCAAAGAGTTTTTCAACAAACACTTTCAGATAGTGTTAAATAAATACAACATTTCTCATTTTGCCACAGGTAGTGAGTTAAAGGCTAGCGTGGTTGAGCGCTTCAATAGGACTATTAAAGGTAGAATGTGGCGTTATTTAACAGCGGTTAATTCTAAGAGGTATATTGACGTGTTGCCTGATTTGGTAGCTTCCTACAATAACAGCTACCACCGTAGTATCAGGATAAGGCCTATGGATGTGACCAAAGAAAATGAAAAAACTGTGTTTAAAACACTGTACGGGGTAATGACCACAAAGGGTAAAGATGTGGTGTTTAGATACAAAATTGGCAATGTGGTTAGGATATCTAAAGTGAGAGGACCATTTACAAAGGGTTATGAACAAAACTATACACAGGAATTTTTCACTGTTTCCGAATGTATTGCGCGACTACCACCAGTCTACAAATTGAAAGACTATGACGGG
Source organism: Distichodus sexfasciatus (assembly GCA_032718565.1). Lineage (NCBI taxonomy): Eukaryota > Metazoa > Chordata > Actinopteri > Characiformes > Distichodontidae > Distichodus > Distichodus sexfasciatus. The sequence continues at coordinate 7,251 of JAVGVS010000431.1, read as the reverse complement.
GATGTAATAGACGGTACTTTTTACGAGGAAGAGTTACAAAAAATCAGTATTGATAGGGGGCAGTCGTTTAAAGTAGAGAAGATATTAGAAAGAAAAAAAGCGGGGGGTAAACGCATGGTCTTGGTGAAATGGTTAGGATGGCCATCAAAATTGAACAGCTGGGTTCCTGAAAAAGATGTGATCAACATTTAGATGTATTTTAAACCGGCGTCCCCCAGACACAGGGTGTCATTTAGCACGACAACACCATGGGTGATGAAGGCTTTTACGTGACACTCCCGAGCAATTCATCCCAGAGTGTTTACCCCGACAACGAAATTTCAAAATACAGAACAAAAATCGCAAGACCACTACACCTGAAGGGTTCATGGGAGGTTGGGCTAATCGAAATCCAGTACCCCAGAACATGGCATACTTTCAGCGATGACGACGGAGTGTTCAAAATATATAGTAATGCTCGTGAAGGCAGAAAAGTGGGTACGTTACGGGGCGGTTATTACCCGAATATTGATGGAATAGTAGCAGAGATTAACAGCTGCATAGAGCAGTACAATGTAAAACTCGGTTATGATCATGTAGTAAACAAAATTTATGTGGATGCGGGGGATAGTGTTGGTCTTAAGTTCCACGGTAAGCTCGCACTAATTTTAGGGTTTAATGACGGAAAGACTTTTGACATAAGCGTACAGGGTGCGCGGGTGAAAAAATTTGTTGATCACCCTGCAGACATGTATGGGGGCGAGTATTCCCTGTTTGTATACAGCGACATAATAGATTACCAAATCGTAGGCAACTTTTTTGTACCCCTGCTGCGGTGTGTACAAATAAGTGGGAAAAACAGAGAGGTTGTCACAATTAAATACGACAAGCCACACTACGTACACGTGTCAAAAGCGCACATCAGCGACATAGCCATCAAGGTTTCAGTATCGCCAAGCCACATCTAAGAACAGCTGCGAAAAACATCATCAGTGAGGTTGTTAGTAACGTGACATGACCCCGCCACACGGAGTCGGGTCAGGAAGGTTCTGGAATGATGGTAATGCAACGTCGATCTGTCAAAAGACCGCCTGGTGAGAGGCGTACAACCGGTACCAAGAAAAACAACGTAAAGTGTAAAAAGAGGCCAGTACCGAAAAGACAGTCGCAGAGTAAGCAGAGAGGTCCGTCACGCAAGCGACCTAAAACCATCTTCTAATCATGGCTTTACTACATGGTCTGTCTGAGGAGTGTAACAAGACAGAGTTGGACTTGTTTACGGTTCCTATGACACAAACAGCAATAGAAAAAAACATATATGTGGAAGTACCACCTATTTCAGCTCTATCTGACACAGCGCCGTTGGAATTTTTTATTGCGGGGAACGGCGAAGATTATATCAACTTAAACAACACGCTTCTTTTTACAAGAATCAAAATAACAAGGCCTGATGGGGGAAACATCGACGATGGGGCGGCCGTGGGGTTGATAAACTATCCTGGAGCCACCATATTTTCACAGGTTGATGTTTCGCTGGGTGACCGACCGACTGTTCTCACAGAGCTCAAACACTTACCCTTATCGGAGTATCATAGAGTGTCTGATCAACTATGACCGTTTCACCCTGGAATCGCTTTTCTCAGCCGGACTGTTTTACAAGGACACAGCAGGGCATATGGATGTGACCGATCCTGCCGGTGAAAACCGGGGGCTGACAAAACGCGCAGCGTTTTCAAATGCCAGCAACGTGGTGGAATTGTTGTCGCCGATACACAGTGATATATTTTTTCAAGAAAAACTGATGCTGAATGGTGTTAATATAAAAATCTGAATGACACGCGCTAAAGATGAATTTAGTCTAATGCGCAGTGATGGTGTCGCTTACAAAATCAGCATAGTCGCTGCATCATTATTTGTAAAAAAGGTTTCGGTAAGCCCGGCTGTAAGGTTGGGACATGCCCAGGCATTGTTATCAGCCACTGCTAAATACCCGATTGACAGAGTGTATCTAAAAAATTTCTCAGTACCCGTGGGTACCCGCGTATCCAATCAGGAGAATCTGTTTCTTGGTACATTGCCTAAATCTATTATGATAGGCATGGTAGATAATGACGCTTTTACAGGCGCATATAATAAGAACCCGTTCGCATTTAAACATTATGACTTAGAATTCTTGGCCGTATATGTGGATGGTCAGCAATTTCCGGCGAAACCATTACAGCCGTGATATTTAGAGGGGTCTGCAGTGCACGAGTTTTACCAGCTAGCTCTAGCTTCTGGAAGACACCTAAAAAACAGGGCTCTGGCTATTGACAGGGAAGATTTTTTGAACGGATACACGCTCTACACTTTTAACTTGGCGCCAGATGAAGACTGCGGCCAGCATTTATCATTGATCAAGTCGGGAAACCTTAGGTTGGAAACCCGTTTCAGACAACCGTTACCAAACACTATTAATTTGATAGTTTACGCTATATTCGACAATATAATAGAGGTGTCCAACCGTCGTTAGATTCTGGTGGATTATTACTGACATTATGAACACGATTCAACTATCGGCGGTTATGGATAAAATTAGCGAGAACACACATTTTCTCGGTGTGCTGGCTTCCGACCTACTACCGAAACCCCCTGTGCAAAAATTACCCGCTACGGTGATAATCAACACGCACAGTTCAGACCTACCAGGCGAACACTGGCTCGCCGTGTTCCTGGCGGATGGTCGGGTTGGATGTTTTTTTGACAGTTTTGGTAACGGTCCTAACAACGGTTTATTTCCGCCGTCTATTTATAATTTTTTAAGAACTAACTGTATGCATATCCAGTTTTCAAACAAGCAAGTGCAAGACTTTATGGCCGTTACATGCGGCGAACACTGTGTTTTCTTTCTTTATCATATGTCAAAAGGTTTATCCTACGAGGATGTGATTTGTAAATATTCTGATGAATTGAATAAAAACGATAAAATGGTATCCTTATTTGTGAAAAAAATACAACCATGTATCTGTATTCCTAATGTTTTTAACTGTGTGCAGCATGTACAAACGGGTGAAATGTTTGTAAGAAAATAATAAAATAATCGATACAAGACAATGTGTGATTGTTTGAATTTATTGGCAATTGATAGATATACGACAATGCATTAGAGTGAAAAGAATACATTCAGGCACAATTCACATTTTACAAATAAAGAAAAAGAAAAAACAAGCAAACAAATAAAAAATATCAGCACATTACCACACACACACACATGTCAAATAGTAGATTACATAGATTGTATTTAAAACGTGAGCCATTGTGATGCATCCAGATGTGGTGGTGAGAATACCGGGTGATCAGAATCTCTGACCGGTGTTGAACTACCGCGCGTCTTTTTAAAAGAACTAATTTCTTCCTTAACACGTCTGTTTGGTACTGTAGAAAGCGGTATGTTTAATGAAGCCATAGCATTCAAAAACTCATTCCACCCATGAGGCCGCCTACGAGGATTCACCACCTGTGGCGCCGTGACACTTTTAACCAAATCAAATATGTGTGAGCCAGGGATGGCTTTACCTTTAAAAACAAACTCTCCAGCGTCACCCCATGATGCAACACCCCTCGAGTTAATCATCTTTTCTAAGATGTACTGCGCATTCTTTTTACACTTTGTCGGCACATTACTTAAAACCTCTTGTCCTGTATTGTTTGGCTGTTAGTGGTATCGTCCCCCTGAGTATATTCAACGCGACTTCGCAAGGGGTTAAGATTAGCTCATCCGACGCTGTTTGTAAAATGAGCTTCCACTGCGCGGGTTTAACTTTAAGTAAGAGTTTCAAAAGTGGGATGTTTCTATGAAGCCTCTCGGACATGATTAACCAATATCTCACCCCTTTTTCTGGACATAAACGGCCTGATACTCTGAAAGCAGATCAGTTCTGAGGCGAAATGGTTCAGGAGTTCTAGCTTTATAATCATAGCCGTACGGTTTTTCTGTAGCATTTTTAAAACTTTCCAGAAAGAACTTTGTGTTACCAGGGTACATCTGTCTAGCCAAAACCGCAATTTGGTTGTTGTCTCTCGGGTTTTTAAACAGCATTAGATAATTAGTGTTTAAACTAATTGTTCTGCTTGATTTCCCCTGAAAAAATAGATTCTGAACCATGTATATGGCACTGAGGTTACGATGGTGTACGTATTGTGTAAAAACTTTTTCCACCTGCGTGTTACTACTGGCATCTTTCATTACGTCGTCAATAATCAACAAGTGGTTTTTTGTCACGGGCAATAGTTCGTCATCATCTAGAGCATTAGGTATTCCTTCTATGAACTTTATGTCTCTTATTTTCACCAACTCATCATAAAGCGGTTGCCAGCAATTATATATGTACACAATGTTTTCTATTTTACAGTTAATTATTTTGTCGGCATTGGCAATCAACATCTTTACAAAATATGTTTTTCCAGAATTTGAAGGCCCGCTTATTACACATGAGAATGGATGCTGGAGTCTGAAATCAAAACCAGTAACATCCCTCAAACCCATATAGATTTATCCATTTAGCTTAGTAGCTGTAAGGTCGTGTAGAGAAATCAGCGAGTAACAGCCGTTTGTTGTACACAACCTTGAAGCGCTTAACAACTGATTTGTTTTTCAGAGTTAGCAGCTTTTTATTTCGAACAATGTTGTCAGTACGCGTGTGTATGCATCGTGTACCATTTCTATCTGTCACGTAATGGTCAACAAGGTCGATTAGTGTGTCTAGCTTAATCACCTTTGAGTTTTCGGAATTCAGAGTGATGCCTTTCGCTTTCATACAAGTTTTACCTTTAGCCGTACGGTAACCATATGTTTTAGGGCCGCCTGAACAAAACTCTGTGATATAATCCCCATTGCCAATCTCGTCTGTAAGGTCACCTAAATAGAGTCCGAGGGGTGGTTCCCAGTCACCGTCCTTTGAAACAAAAACCACACTGTCTGTGTCGCTGTAAAGTACTCTCTCACCCAATTTGTCCATGACATCGTACAATTCTAAGCGCGCATGTGCGGTTGTAAAGGCTCCAAGAAACACATTGATGTCGTGTGTACGAACACTAGCGCCATCTGGGTAACGCCACTGAATCAATGCAACATCGTCTGAGACAAATGAAAAGTGTGTAACATCATACTCTCCCCCAAATATGTACTTTGCAAATGCCTCCGGATCCTTCAGCATCTCAGTCATAGGGAGGTTCTCGCGCATGGAAACACGACCCCATAGTGAATTAAGGAGGAGTTTGTTTATACTACGCTTTGCCTGATTCATGCATATCTTGTCAGCATTCAGTCTTATACCCTCCTTCTCAAAATAGTCATCGATGTAGGCTTGTTTCTCTGCATCTGACACAGCGTATGCGGGGTAACCACTAGATTCCTGTTTGTATTGCAAAAAAGTTTTCACATAATCTGAAAACAGAGTGTCTGATGTCTGAGGGAAATGCCACACCTCATCCACTCGAGCCACCACATAACCCTTCTCAATAGCTTTAGCTAGCTCAATACTAACCCAACAACCCGAAAGCGCTCTTTGTTCATCATTGTGTTGACAGGGTGTAGTCTGATTCTCTTGTTCAGCACATGTTCTACAGAGCGGGAACATTAATTTACCATTACAACGGTATGGTAGGACAGGGTGAAACAATGCACGCGGTGGATAGACAGTAGCCTTGATTAACCCGTAATAATTTTCAATAGGTTCAAAGTCTTTCAAAATGATCTGGGGATGACCGATTGGGTATGTTTTCCGAGCCTGACAGTAGGGGTACAGACTTGTGAAATCTACGTACCGTATTTTCTCATCACTTTCAACTTTGTAGTAAAGTTTGTATGCATTTGTCCTACCGCCCAAGAGACTGCTTCTCGGTTTTAAGTGCTCGGGGTGTTTGTACGTCGACATGAATGCAATGACATCTGGGTTGTTTTGCTTGGCGCGGTTCCACTCACACTCCCACATAATTTCAACTTTTAAACCGTAAGCGGCGGTGAGAGTTTCTACCTTGTCATCAAAATGTTGTCTTAAAACTGCATAAGGCACTTTCGACAAGGGGTGGAAATGGTGCGGGCTATAACGACATGCGTGACCATGGTGCATGCAACCGTTGAATTCTAGAGCAACTTTAACGCTGTCTTTTTCATAATAGCCGTCAAGATAATATTTCCCTATCAAGACCTCACCGCCGGCTAACGCGTGTTGCACCTCAACATTTCTACACGCCTTGGTATATTCCAACCATTCTATGGATATGTCTGAAAAAGCCTTGTGCTGATCGATGTATGCTTTGTTGTGTGTGAGAGCTAGTGTGTCTTTTTCAAGATAATGTGTCTTGTAGACGGCCATGCAGCAAGACGCCAACGTGGTTTGGTTAAACGGGTCTAGTTTTGTGCATTCCATGAATTCGTCACGATATTTCATGCATGCTTCTTGTAGTAGCACAACGTCGTTTCTACCGTAGGTGTAGAGTTCTTCTTGAAAGTCAAAAACACCGTTAGCAACTTTGCTGTACCATTTGTCAAAATCTACCCGATCTTTATCGGACATGTTGTTGTAACCGTAGGAAAACTTGTCGGGGTACGGGTCGCGGTAATTGTCGTTTTAGCTAGCCTTTATGCAGGTTCAGGTGTAGGCGGCCATTGACAAACCGGAGCCAAGGCCAGGCCGCAGGCAGAAAGGCTAAACCGACCGCCTGCGAGTTGCCTTGAACCGCCACCTAGGTACCACCATATTGACATTGTCTCTGTGCCCCGAACCAAAAATAGTTCGCGTAAAATGCGAAAGGCGTCTTTTTCCAATCTAATTTCTATTAAATTAGAGCAGCCAATGCAGAATATCTGTAGCACTAAGCTAAAAGTAGGACTACTAAATATTAGATCATTAACTACTAAGGCACTTATTATTAGTGAAATGATTTCAGACCACGTCCTAAACGCGCTCTGTTTAACTGAGACATGGGTAAGACCCAACGAGTATTTAGCCTTAAATGATGCGACGCCTCCAGGATATAGTTATGAGCATAAACCCCGACTCAGTGGTAAAGGGGGAGGTGTTGCAACGATCTACGAAAGATCTCTTTCAATAACACAGAGGTCAGGACCTAAATTTACATTTAAATCATTCGAATTATTATTCCTTAGAATTGCAGACATATCTGCAAAACCTAACTTTTTGTCGCTCCCTCTCATTACGATTTACCGTCCACCAGGTCCTTATTCTGAATTCCTAACTGAATTTTCAGAATTTCTGTCAGACCTGGTTA
>JAVGVS010000430.1:215000-334592 GCA_032718565.1 Distichodus sexfasciatus | reverse complement strand
AGAGGAAAGGCAGAAGAGGATGGAATAGGAATAGAGAAGGATGGATGGAGAAAGAAGGAGAGAGGGAAAGAAAGAGAGAGACAGAGAGAAAGAGAGGATGAGGGAGGAAAAGTAGTTATGGGAGAACCATAGGGGCGTGTGAAGGAGAAGGAGTAAACCAAGAGAGAGAAGTTGAAGGGATGGAGGAGAAAGAGATTCAACACAAGAGTGAAATTGAAGAAGGGATGAAAGAGACATGGATGAAGGCTAAATGGGGAAGGAGAGAGAGATGGAAGCATGGTGGATGAAGGTAGACAGAAAGAGTGATAGAAAAAGAGAGAGATGATGAAAATTGGATATAAGATACGAAACCTGCACAAATATATCATGACAAAGAATGACAGTTCATCAACTGCACCTTTGCAACTGCATCTCATAATAAAATGCACATTCGTAACAGACGAAAGAGAAAGCGAGGGAGGAAAGGAAGAAGGGATCATCCTGAAAGTCTTGGTTTCCTGTTATTGTGATTATTTGCTTGGCTCAAGGGCATGCTGGGAAATGCTTCTTTTTTTTCCTTCTCGCAAACACGTCTTCTCAAACAAGAGGTCGAAAAAGGTGCAGATAGGAAATGGGATGTTGCTCATCTGAGGTTCCAGATAAGGTGGGAAATATTTGACCTGTCAGCGGATCTGTCAGCGCGATGCTAACAAAGTGCACATTTATCGCAGATGGATGTGAGCACCACCTTAAAAACCCCCTCTGTCGCAAAACAGCGTTTTTGGAAATAACCTCCCGGGGTAAAAAATTATCATACAATGCAAACTTGGCTCACAGAGTTGAGGTAGATTATCAAGCTACTTAAAAACAGAAGGTAAGCTAACTACTGTTTTACTGCTTGAAAGAGCGGGTAGCCTCGTTTTGCTCCTTGGCTCGTTTCGTTCTTCGTTTTTCTTTTACACTGTTAAGCGTATAATGGTCACTTCTGGGCCATGTCACTTTCAAAATGGAATATGAAAAGTGAGAGATTATTTGCAACTGTGAACACACCTCAGCACAGAACACAGATGCACCACAACCAAATGTGACATCTGAATTTGACCCATCCGTGAAGGAGCAGTGGGCAGCTGACCTGGGCAGTGCCCAAGGAGCAGTGTTTGGGGATGGTACCTTGCTCATGAGTACCTCAGTGGTACCTTTTACCACTCCTAGTATTCGAGCCGGCGACTGTCTGATCACGGCCAAATGCCCTAACTGTTATGCTACCATAGTGTACATTCATTCGTTATCCGAACCGCATACATTATCCGCACACCACAAACTCACACTCTCAGTCACACCTAACGGGGCCAATTTAGAGTCGCCAATCAACCTATAACGCATGCTTTGGGACTGTGGGAGGAAACCGGAGCCCCCGTTGGAAACCCATGTGAACGCGCATGCAAACTCCACAAAGAAAGACCCTACAGCCGACCCAGGAATCGAACCCAGGACCTTCTCGCTGTGAGGCGTCAGCACTAACCACCGCGCCATGGCGCCGCCCTGTTACGCTACCAACTGCCCCAAATGTAACACTGAATATAACACTTTTCATTCTCATTCCATACCCTTTAACCAAAAATACAATTTTATCCCTGTTAGCGTTTGTCAGACGCCACCACCTTCAATTCAAACCAATTGACCATAGCAAATTTGATTGACAGCCCCTGTCGCGTTCCCGGTCCCTGGTCTAACTCCATCTCTCGACATTATTGGCCGTCACCTCAGCCATCCACGATTTGCCTTTTAATTCCTCTCCTCCACAGCGGCGGGCAAACAGACGGGCACATTTGTAAACAACTGTCTGGCCGCTTTCCACCTGACTGCTTTGACGCGACCCGGAGGTAGTGCTGATGGCGCTGGCGTTTTCTTTTTTTAACCCTCCCTCACTCCCTCTCTCTCGTTTCCTCTCTCTGCACACGTGGAATAAATCACTGTGACAGGACGCCCCCTCTCACTGTTGCTGCCGGACGCTAATATATCTGTGCATATAGCGTTTTGTGTTGCGTTCTCCATGCTAAACCGTTGACAAGGTGCCTTCGAGGAGGAGAGTTGCAGCTACGTTGCTTTGAGGCCGCTGTTTATTAATGTGTAGCTGAGATGCATCTACGGAAGCCACTCACTTCCATGGGGAGGTCTTCTAGGTAATGGTTTTGGAGAGCAGTTTATGAAGATCTAGGATCACTTCACTTCACTATCCCGGGAACTAGGAGCGCAAGGCGGGGACCAACCCTTGGCAGGCACCAACGCAGCGCAGGGCACACACACTCACACTCTAAATTACACCTTACCTGGGATGTCCTCATCAATTTTCAAAGCTGAAGAAGCCTTTTGGATGAGTGGTGGAACATCTTCAAGAACCCAAATCCATGTTTTAAATGACTGAGAACCTACACAGACAAAAACACAAGTAGGAAGTAGAAACCAAGTAGGAACCCGAGTTGTCTGAGTTGAAAGAACTTTCCAGACCAGATTCAAACTTGTAGTTCATGTTCATCATAGCAATTCATAGAGACCTCAAGCTCAAAGTTTTCTAAGTCATCTTGTTGACACATTGCATCTTGCTCCAAGTCTGATCCTCAACTTAAGGATGAACGAATGTCTGCCTCTTTGCTGCACCAACGCAAGTTCAGTGTCTGGAACGCAGCAAACTCTTTCCAAAACCCCAGCATTTGGGGGAAGGTTGGCGGGGGGATCTCGTTCTCCTGAAACTACTTGGAAAACGCCTGCGGAACTTCGAGATCCGTCGCTGCCGCCTTCCCCTCTGACAGATTGCTGTGATTCGGGAACGATGCGGTGCGCCATCTGCTAGCAAGAAAGTCTTCTTGGGAAAGGAGAGCGGGGGGTGAGGGCTGGCAGGAACAAGTGGATGTGAGAATGAAAGAGACAGAACGAACATGGAGGTGAGAGAGCGTTAGGGAGGGAAAGAAGATAGAGAGACACTGGCATTGGGCAAGTGTAGGCTCAGAATTCAAAGTAAAAGCTTTGCCCTCAGGTAAATGCCAAACCCTCACATAAGTTGAACAAGCGAAACGTGGAAAAACCTTTACCTCAACTTTTTCCCTTTATACCAAGACAGGGCCTTTTTGGGAAAATATCAAGTGTGTGTATGTTCAAGGCCTCGTCTTTACACCAAGGCCTTGAACAAGCCCTTCTTACATTAAAATCACTCATCATGTGCCACTATAAATCATTTAAATCTCAACTGAGTGGCTTCATGTTGGCCTTGGGACTCATAAATGTACATTTTATACACTTTAACAGCAGCGGCTTAATCAGATTTGCCCAGATATTACATAATGTTGCACTGCTCACTGCACAAGATCGCATGAAATATTCATGCAGGAAAACACGCGGCCAATCTCGGAATATCCTTTTCCTCATCGATTATTTATGCCGGAAGCTTAATTCGGCAAAAATGGAGTGTGCACAAAATGACGGTGTGGGTTTGTGTGTTTGTCTGGGAGTGTGTATTGCATTTGTGGTGTTATTTTGGTTTTTAAAAAAAATGGAAGTAAGAATGTAATCTGTGATGAATTAAACGGAAAGTCGGGATGGAGTAAAATGGATTTGGCTGTAATGCGGCATGAAAGATTTAGACAAAATGTGGGTCTGATGTGGGAAATAATAAAAATGAATGTGATTTTGGTGGTTTGCTGGCTAAAAAAAATGACAGCACCATTAAGATTTGTACTTTTGTGGAAAGGTGCTTAAACTTGATGATAATCACTAGCCTGAGCCTCACAGCTGACTTAACTCAACATGTAGTTTTCTTTTGGAAATTTATGCCTATTACTAGGGATCCAAGCACATAGTGTTCGAACATTATTGTGTTTTTTTCGGACTTTTAATGACTTTTGTGCTTTGTTCTTGGACCCCACTAACTGCTGTTTTACCTATAATATTATAACTGCCAATTTTTCAGAACTTCCTAGTTTTTTTACCAAATTTTCATCCAGCAAATAAGAAGCCAACTGACAATTTTGCCCAAATGTAGTAGGTTTTTCATTCCTTTTTTGTGTATTAATGCCTGTTACCATTCAGACACTAATTTCTCTTATTATTCAGGCTGCTTTGAGGGTGTGATTGTGGATGTGGCACCGACATAAATTTACCACCAACAGTGTAAATACTGCTGTAATCATAACCAGCTTCCAACAGACATCTGACATATGGGAATGTATTGACCAGATGACAACGTGACAAAAATGTCTAAATCTTGCATCCCATTTTGGCCCAAAAGGGACTCTCTAGATCTTTGCCTGTAGAGTTTCCGCCAACAAAAAGACACAATGAGCACAAGCATCATGGATGCAGATTTGTTGTGTTCGTGTCAAACATCAGTGTGAAAGTTGCTAATGATCAGAATCCATCGTGACAAATCAACACACCGCTCACATGCAAATTTGACTAAAACTGATGCCTCATGTGCTAATGTCATTCTGCACTGAGCCTTTTTTAGTTGAAAAACATGTTGGAACAATTGCATGAACTGATGTTAGCCCATGTACAAAGTTGAATTCCGAAATAGCTGGCAACAATCATCATCTGAAGATCATCAGAGTTTAAATCCAACAAAAGCCATCAGTGTGAAAAAGAAGTTAAAAAGACAAAGGAACTGTTCAATTGTAAACTGGACTTTAATGGCAGGTGATTAGAGGTAAACTCTGATATTTCAGTGTGGTGTAGCTTTGCAAATTTTGACCTTGTCATAGAAAAGTTTTTAGCATTTCCTCATGGAAATGATGGTAGATTTTATGGTAACTCTCAAAATCAAGAGGATCTCTTGAAAACACACGTTTTCTGTTATTTTTAGCTAAAAATAGTTTCAAAATTCTGCGGTGTGTTGGCGCCTGCCCACGGTTGTTCCCCGCCTGCGCCCGTAAGTTCCGGGGATAGGCTCCGGTTCCCCCGTGACCCCAGTTGGGATTAAGCGGTTCAGATAATGACTGACTGGCTGACTGGTTTCAAAATTGTGTTTAAAAATCTTGGACATTTTTGTGTTTTTTGTTGCTGTTAAAATGAAATATATACATCAAAATGAGATGAAATATGATGGACATGATATGATTTGTTTTTTCTTTGTTGTTCTCACCTGACAAGGAACACTTGATGCAGTTGTTTTGTTTACATTTTTCACAAAATAAAATAATCCAAATAATTATTGGTAGCAACATTTCTATGCTAAATCAAACATTTTAATTTTGTGTTTATTATGCCATTAATGATACAAGTTAAACTGTATTTGTAGCGTTATCTTTTGCCTTTACAAAAACTGGTGCCCCCTTGTGGAAATTAAACATATTAATGTCAATATATTTTGCACTTAATAAAAAATCAAAATCAACCTTTTAGGTTTCACCACCTGCTATTCACAACAAACAACATGTTTTTTGTTGTCGTTCTCAGAAAACAACAAAATTTCCACACAGTTTTGTGTGACAGCAAAAGCTAGTTTTTTCTAACTAGCTTGAGACATCGCTCATTTGCTCCAACATACGCTACTGCCCTTACATCTTACGTTTCCCGCATTGTTAACGGATTGTTAATGTTTACGACCCTATTTCTCCTGTCCTGGATCTAACCCCACTCTCGCTGCCTCTTTTGTAGCTTGGTCATCCACTCCACACTTCATTTGTTTAACGGGTTCCGGCCTCTTTAATGAGGGCTTATTTTAAGCTCCGATGAAAAGGTTAAGACCACATTTACGTGCAAGCATGGAGAAGTTCGGCAGAGGCGGTCGTTACAGAAACAAGCATCGTCCTCCTCTCGCGTCCCCGTGGCCCGTCAACAACCCGCAATTTGCCGTGTCAGAGAGGCGGGTGGAAAGTCAAGCCGATGAGTCACAACGGAAACTGAAAAGGATTCTGGGAGCATGTTGGGGTGACGCCCTTTTCCTCCCACAACCTCTTTCTATCTCTTTTTTTTTGATTGCAAATATGAAGGCCTGATTATTCTGGGTTTTGTATATACGGCCATTAACTATTATAACAGTAAGTTACTTTCAACTTCTGCTAGACAATTGCCTTGTCATCTTTGTTGACAAGAAAAGTCAGAATCGCAGTCAGATTCCGGCTGAACCGGGGGCGTTTTCAGCCTTTAGCTCTGGGCCTTGCCTGGACCGCATTGTGATTCAAATAGGAGCCGAGCATTTAAAAAAAAAATGCATACAGTATATAAAAGGTGTTATAGTAGACTACAGACTCTATTAGACTGCCTAAATTATCATTTAATTTCCTGATGCATGCATGTTAATGAAAAAAATAAGCTAAACAACTGTACAATTAGTGCACATGAGCAACTAACATAGTGTATGTTAGCAAGTAACATAGTGTACATTAGCAACTAACATAGTTTTGCTAACGTAGTACACTATGTTAGTTGCTAATGTACACTATGTTAGTTGCTAATGAACAATATGTTAGTCTCTAATGTACACATTGTTGGATGCTAACGTACGCTATGTTAGTTTCTAATGTCCACTATGTTAGTTGCTAATGTACACATTGTTGGATGCTAACGTACGCTATGTTAGTTTCTAATGTACACTATGTTAGTTGCTAATGTACACATTGTTGGATGCTAACGTACACTATGTTAGTTTCTAATGTACACTATGTTAGTTGCTAATGTACACTATGTGAAACGCACCCCAGAGTGATTTACAACAGTGTTTTGTATTCCATGACTGTTCTTCAGTCTGCAAAGCCAGACTTAAAATCGACACTTGTCGTTAAAACCAAGTTAATGCCAACTAAATTATATACTGTATCAAAACCCATGTTAGAGTAAGATGGAAGTGAGCGCATAAACAATAAACAAGCGTTAGTTGTCTGCCTTTGTAAGGAGAGAAAATTAATAGTTTTCTATCAGTTTCTTTAAATACTTTCTGGAAAACTTCTGTTGTTATAAAATTAGTTTTGCTGTTTGAGAAAGAAGTTAAGTTATTAGTGTCAAAGAATTTAGCTATTCACCAAAATGCTGATCGATTAATCAAAAATACATAAATGAACAAATAAGTTATAAGAATAATCTTGAAGCTCGAGTGAATTAGGCAGACACTTTATGAAAATGCTGCTGTTCTGTTTTATCATGCTCGATAGGCTTGGTTTGGATCCAAAAGGGAATGTTTGTCTTGCGGATGTTACTACTGCAGGCAAATGCCGGCGTATGAACTGTGTTCAGGGTCTAGCGGTCAAGCGTTTCTGAGGAAACACACACATCAGGGTCAGGGTGGTCATGCTTGTCTGGTCAGATAACAAACATGCTTGCCTGGTAATAATTATAATACTGCTACTACTGATAATAATAATAATAATAATAAGAAGAAGAAGTTATATTGTCTTATGGCTATTTCACACCCACTGATTCTTGCTTGCAAGGTGGACTGCATCTCAGACACCATCTTGCAGCTGCTAAGAGTGTGCTGTGATGCAGTAACCCATGCCTTTTCTGGCAATTCCACACCTATCAGAAACGGATGGTGGGACAGGAATAATAACTAACTGACTAATAAAAAAATGCTAATAAAATGATTAGTTGATTGTCAAAATATTCACAACGACTTGGAATGATGACTTAATTACAGCATCAGGACCAGTCTGGTGTACAGTGCCGTGCCCCACTTTTCCAGTTTTTGACAACGACGATGTCCAGAGGGAGTAAATTCAATAAGAGGATGAAGATGAAGGTTGGAGATCGATTGCAAGCAATCAATAATCCTTTAAGGAGAGGGGAGGAACCCTCTTCATTAAAATTTACAATGTAGGGACATGTTTGGACATGCTGCATTAACAAGTCAGCTACTTAAAATGTGGGCAGGGCTTTATAACCAAACACAACCAGTAGAGAGTGATCTCATGATATGGTCCAAGTCTGAAAAGCTATTTTGGAATATCATGTTTCTACACAAACATTTTATCCAAAACCCAATTGATTCAAATCCTGGCAATGCAATTCCCCTAAGCAATTAAGGTGGAATTCTGCATAAGCAAACAGTAAATAAGCTATTTACTGAAATATGTAAAAATGGGGAAATACCTGTTGGTAGGGGAAAGCCTGCTACGACTCAATTAAGCCTCCCACGTCCAACGCGGAAAAGGAGGAAACCCCCTTCAGCGAAACGTCTGTCTGATTGTCAGCGATCTGTCAGTTGGCGTGTCAGCGAATGGGAAATGAGATGTGTTTGACTGCCTCAGATGACAGTGTTGGGAAACTCATTTGCTTAACGCGTCCGTTAAACCGACCAGGAGCCGTTTGACAGACAGCAAACGTAGAGGCCGTCAATTAAAGGCCCGGGCCCACCTAACGTCGGACAGGATTTCTAATATGCTGACAAATTGATTCTGCAAATCCTCACCCGATTGGAAAGCATAATTAGCTTTAACGCATTTAACGGAGCGGAAAATCTTTTTGAAAAAATGTCTTGTACAACATAACTTTCTTGCGCAGAAAAAAGTTTGCAGTTGGCAAGATGTAGAAAAGTAGACAAGTGATAGAGGCTGAGTTGATCTGGGGTGCTCTTCCCAAAAGCATAAACACCGCAGGGCACACACACTCATCCAGTCTCACACACACATTCACACCTTACGGGGCCAATTTTTAGAGTCGCCAATTAACCTAGATTGCATGCTTTTGGTCTGTGGGAGGAAACCAAAGCCCAGAGAGGAAACCCACACCAACACGGGGACGCCATGCAAACTCCGCACAGATAGGCCCCACGGCCGACCTGGGGCTCGAACCCGAGACATTCTTGCTGTGAGGCGGCAACGCTAACCACTGCATCGCCCACTCGTTACATCATATTGAAAAGACAGTACAGCTGCTGACAATGAAAAAGAGGATTCCCCAGAAATAAAATGTTAAGACTGGCACAGATAAACAAATACAATACAAATATAGCAAGGAGAGGACGTACCGGTCCAGGGGAAGAAACGGGAGATAATAATGGAGCGAAAATAATGTACTAGGACAATTACGGCACAAATAATGAGAAATGTTAAGAACGAGGTCATCGGTCGCAGTTCTAATCCACTGCATTAATGCAGTCGAATTGCAAGCTAATTACGGCGTCTTAAAAGTTTATAAAAATTGTGAGTTAATTTTATGGATAGATTTTGGGTCTTGTTCTTATAATCCTTAAATACCAATTAATAAATATGCAAACAAATAAATAAATGAGTAAATAACAAAGTCTAATGACATTTTTGGTTATGTGGAAATGAATACTTTTTTCCAAATATGTAATTTTTAAAGACAAAAAAATTGAAAATAATAAATCTTCCATCATTTAAAAAAAAAGAAAAGAAATAGCACTAGAGAGTCACAACTACATTAATCATATCAAGACATAACAAGTTATAATGTAGAACAATAAAGTGAAATGACATAAAAAGAATTAAAGATGTGAACAGAAATGTGTTACTTGGTATTAAGCTTCTTTTTTGTTATGACAACTTCAGTAAGTTGTGTTTATAAAGAAACTAATCTCTATCAGTGTCCATATAAGAACTGAGTGGTTTTCAATAATTTAATGTCAATTATAAAAGCTCCGTTTTGGCATCACAGAAATTAATGTGACGTCATAAGTGCTATCTAGTGGTCAAAATGCTTTTTTCTTTGCTATAGCCCCAATTATCAGTTGATCGCTATGATTTTCAAGCATAGTTTCACAGCATTCCTACACACCCTGACTGTCCACCTTCTGCAACTTACGGTTCAAGCTGCACAATCCATTTTGAATGAGATAATAATAATAAAAATAATAATACCATCTACCATCTTACTGTCTAATGCCGTCTATTTTTTAGAAAATTATTGAAATATTGAACTGGCATGTGGACATATTTGGGTGCAACTGAAACAATGTACATTGTCATAGCAATTTTAAAAGAAATTTTAGCTGAATTTTAGTCGTCAAGGCAGACTGCATTGTGATTGTGAAGCTAGGTGTCCTAAGTAGGTCATTTTTGTGCATTATTTGATATCACTGAATTGCTGAGTTATTATCTAGCCCACTTCGATGACACCAAATAAACAGGAGCATCTGGCTGTCCTGCGAAATTAATCGACTGCCACTTCCGTCGAGTCGCCGCTTGTCCAACAGGCGGCGAGTGTGGCCAAATCATTATGCAGATCCTCGTGGCTCACAAACTTAAAGTCGCAAGAAGACCATCTGGATGTTGGATGTTGTGGAACTTGTCCACCGACTGGCAAAGTCGTGAATCTAGCTGGCGTTGGAGTGAGTTCGGAGTCAGCTCGAGGCAGCCTGGTGAGGGGCCAAGGCCCGGGAAGCGAATTCGATTTGTTCTCTAAGTGTTTACAGAAAGGTCAACATTATGAGAAACTGTAATTATTGACACTAAAGTCCGGGCGGCGATTTACGCACTCGTGCCGAGATTTTTATGAATAATGCATGTAATTAGAGCCATCAAAATGAGCCAGACATATTTGGAGCTTCTGTTTCAGGTTTTTGAACAGACAAATCTCAGACATTTTGTAGGACTTGAACCGGCGACCCTCTGATTACATGAGTAATGATGCGTTTAAACGAAACAGGGAACTTGGAATTTTTGTTAAACAAAGAAACCACTTCCTGATATTACCCGAGTAATATTCTCATAGTTGTGGTCTTGGCTGGTCTTGACATAAAATCCCGAGTCCTCTTTGTCCGAGTCCACGACTCACAACTGTGAGCCCACAACAGTACAAATACGACCCAGTCCGAGACAAGACAACAAAGTGCAAGCTTCTGGACTAAGAGGTTGTGGGTTCAAATCCTACCTCCAAAACTACCACCACTGGGTCCCTGAGCAAGACCTTTAACCCTAAGTTGCTCCAGGAAGACTGTCCCTGAAATGTAATGCTTCCACCATAGACTTCTATAAGAGAAGGTGGTGTGACGGCAAAGCTCAGACTGTAGATTGAAAGCTGTGAAGTCATTATTCTGGATTGATAACTTGATTGCGTTTCAGCTCAGTGCAAATCGTGTGTTTTTACCAAGAGAGGATTGAACCCCCTGTCCAGGTGCAGAGGCCTGGAGCGGCGTCGACGATAGCGGCAGCAGCAGCAGCAACAGCAGACTTCTGGACCAGAGACGTCCTCTATCAGCCATCTGTGCAATTAAACTGGCAGCTTCTCCGCAGATGGGTGGAAATGCCGTGATCTCTACACAAAAGGGGGAAAAGCTATCCATGTACTGTTTGTTTTTCAGATTAAAACCAAAAACAGAAAAGCGTGTGCTGTTTTCCTGTATTTGTTTCCAAAACCAAAATACACATTTATCAGGTAATTTTCCCATTTCCCATTTTGCACTCATTGGCTGCTAATGTTATGAGAACGTCTTGTCATTCTTTTCATTCCTTTTTGGTTTTGAAAGGGTTTGGGGTTTTGGTTTTAATGCTAAAAATGAACAAATGAGCAAATGATACACAGATTGGAAACCAAACCAGGAATTTCTGGAATTCTGGATCTCAGAAAAAGAAGGACGTACAATGGGACAAGGAGTGAGACTAAAGAACTCAGTTTGTTATGGCGGTGTGGAGTAGGGAAAAGAAGGTAAGCACAGAATCGATCCTTTGCCTTTGTTGCCAGCGATAAGGAAAATGAGCTTTTCTCTTTTCTTCAGAGCGGATCAGGAGAAATGCTGGGTATTTTCCTCCCTTTTCCTCTTTCTGAAGTAAGTCCTTATTATGGGATGTGTGTTTCTCTGCTCAGGCGACGCCGTTTTACACAGCCGTCGCTGTGGCGATATCGCGCGGCATACGGCTAGCAGGCCTGCCGCTAACTCTCTGATAGAGCAAAATGGTGGAGCACAACACACACACACACACACACACACACACACACACTGTTGCATCGGACTGTCTTTGTGAGGTACTGCTAAAATGACTCCAGTAATGACTAGATGTAAATAATACTGCAGTTGTATGTCATTAAGTTTTGCACATAAAACCACATAAAACAAATAAGTAATGAACAAAAAATATTTTTCTTTAAATTTTTGAGAACAGCTGAAACAATAATCTTATCATAATATACAGTATTATTATAAATAACAAAAGTATTTATATAATGCTCTTACATCCAAATATTCTAAAATTTCGATAGGATTTAATATAATGTAGTATTTATTAAAATAATATAATGGAATGTATTATTGTTAGAAGTCAAATATTTTATATGTTTAAATAATTCTATTACTCACTTGTATTTCAATATTTTAAAAATATTTTTTTAATTTCTATAATTTTGTAATTAAAATAATATAATAATTAATATATTTTCGTGCCCTTTTTTACTTACTTTTACTTACCTTCTTTACTTACTTTTTTATAATTATTAAATTATTATTATTATTTTAGCATTTAATTAGTTTGATTAATTTTGTAATAATTAAAATAACAATTCAAATATTGTTATAAGAATTTTAGACCTTTACACTACTTTTATATTATTTTGTAACTTGTCACATGTTTTGTCATTTCTAATGTTTTGGATCTTAACATTATCAGGCCATGTCATTTCCGCTCATTTCTTTACATTATCAAGTACATGTACTGCTGGAATTCAAATGGAAAGAAGTATACATTAAATTAACATACACGATGAGAAGTAGCAATGTAGTAGTGAGAAGTAGCAATGTAATGTTTACAGCTTCATTAGATATGAACCTCAGCAGTTTTGAAAGTAACCACTGCGACCACAGTAATTCAGCTAATGGCATTCGTACGGTGCCCGAAAATCTGGCAAATCCTAAACCTATCTTTCAGAAAACATAATATAATGCAATATTCACAATTTATGCTTATATATTCCCTTATTCTCCAATTTGTTTGTTTCTTTGCAAAACACTCATTGTTAAAACTTTCTTCTAAACAAGACCGTGTTCTCAGAAGACTCAACATTTTTTTTTCCTGGACTCTATTTCGACCATAAATTACAGTTGCTTTTTTCCAACCACTTTTCTCCCTTTTTATCCCCGTGTCAACGTGTTCTGCATTCAGATGTGAATAAGTCTGACAGTATGAGGACAAAAAGTGTGTGGGGGGGAAAAAAACAGCAATAAGAGACAGGTTTCTACAAACCAATTTGTAAGCAACATTCCGTTAAGGAGAGGAACCAAAAAAATATATGATACACCTCATATACATTGAAACCCGTCCATACGACGAACTGGGAAGCCATTTATATTCGGTGCAGCTGTAACCGACTTTTGTCATTAAACTTTTTATCGCGGATTTTACGAGCGACGATGGCGTGTCTGGGATGCCAGTCCCAATCACACCTTCAATCTTATTCTATCATCAGCATTTGTCGGAGTTGACGGCGCTCATCTGGCTAGCGTCTGGCTATGATTAACTCCTCGCCCCTCTCACCGCGGGCACCTGCCTCTGTTTATTGGACTTCTCCGTACCAAAAAATGACAATGTTCTTTGGCCGAAATGGCTTCTGAAAGCTCGCTTGATAGAGCTGAGATTTCTATTTTCATTTTTTTTTTTTTTGGTCATCCACCACTTCTCTCTCCCCGTCTTTCTCACAGATAACAGGTTCAAAATGTCATCTCCTCCGATGAGTACCTCACTCCACCGCCTGGTACCCCCCTTATCCCTCCACCCCCCGGTTGCCTGGCCTGTTGTCAGGGTCAGCAGACTGATCGAAGTCAATATGAGGCGATAAGGACTTCACACACTGAAACTCACTCATGAAATATTCATGCAACACTTAAACGGGAAGGTTGGGGGGGATTTTCTTAAATGTGCCACTTGAGCATTAAGACGTCCAGGAGAATTACTTGGCTGACAGTTGATCCTGAGAATAGCGTCACAATAGTGTAGTACTGTTCTGTCTTGGCTAGATGACTTTTTTACAAAACTGACAATACACCGGTTGATTTGGGATTGGATATGGACGTTCATTTCATTGATGAGCACTTAACTGATGACCTGATGAGTTATCTCTTTTGTGTCTGATCCACTCTCTATTCTTAAGATGTACCATCTTGCCAGCATGGTCTTTTTTAGGCTGATGAACTGCAAATTGTAATCTGAAACTGTTTGCAACAAAAATGACACCAATCTTTTCAAATCACTGTGGTCGCTCTGCTGATGGAAAAAAGACAAATGCTGAAGAAATGACAGAATTTCAGAATTTCTATAATCTTACCCAATATCACATTGACGTTATGACATTTAGCAGACGCTCTTTTCCAGGTTGACTTCCATTGTTATTTTAGGGACAGTCTCCCTGGAGCAAGTTGGGGTTAAAGGTCTTATTCAGAGGCCCAGCAGCGGTAGTGCTGAATGTAGGACAGTGCAACTTGGGCTTAAGGGACTTGTTCAGGAGACCAATGTTGGGGTGACAGGATGTAGGATAGTGCAACTTAGTCTCCTTGGGTTAATTGTCTTGCTTAGGGCCCCAGTGATGTTAGTGCGAGAGAAAGGATAGTAAAATTGGGGATCAGGGTCTTGCTCAGGGCGCCAACGTTGAAGGTGCAGTAAGTAGGAAAGTACAACTTAGGGTCCAAATGGTGGTAGATCTGGGTATAAGATAATGGAGCTTAGGTTAAGGATCATTGGGTGAATGGTCTTGCTGCCCAGTGATGGCAGTGGAATTTAGGATTAAGGATCTAGCTCAGGTGCCTAATGTTGGCGGTGCAGGAATTAGGAGAGTGCAACTAACTCAGGCGCCCAATGACTTGTGGTGGAGGAAGGATAGTAAAATAGGGTAACAGGGTCCTGCTCAGGGGCCCAATACTGCTGGTGCTAGGTAAAAGATAATGGAAGTTAGGTCAAGAATCCTTGTGTTAAGAGTCTTGCTCGGGGGCTCCATGTTGGAGATGCAGAAAGTAAGATTTTGCATTTTGGGGCTAACGATCCTGTTCAAGGCCCAGTGGTGCCAGATTGAAACCATGAACTCTCAATTCATAATCAAAAATTCTACCGCTAGACCACCAACTCATACATCTACTTTTCTGTTTTATAGCTATAAGGACAAGGACTCAGATGACGACACATTTTTACCCCCCCTAGGGACTCCAACCAAGCTGATACGGATCTGAGTGCGTATGTAAAAATATTCACGGTCCAGCAGATATGACGGGCCCGTGCACACAAGTCTGTACCGACTACATCAGCAAAGCCAGCACGCTGAGAGGATCCGAGACCTTAATCAATGTCATCTCAGGCCTTTCTTATCGGCGAACGGCAGATCCTCGCCATAATTTATATATTTTTTCCATCCCCCCTTGTGCATTACAACTCAAACACTTTTTCTTCCGGGAAAAAACTGGCAGTGCTTTCCTTAATAATTTCAAAAAGGCAGGCTGTTTAGAAAGAGAGAGAGACTAGGCTACAGATAACCTCCCGCCGGTCTCCAAAGCCATTATTCAAAGTCACACAGAGTCGTGTTCAGCTCATCTCCGGATATCTAGTGGTCTCAAAAAAGCCTGGGATGGAACCATGTGCCACTTTGTGCACGGTGTAGAAACGATAATTTATTAAACTGGGAAAACTGTTGGCTGTTTTTCCACCAAGTCAACACTGTTTGATCTGCTCAGTTCTGGTTTGTTGTTATCGTCAGCAGTAGCCTTTGAGGAACCCCTCTGGATTGGCCGATCCAGATGTGGAACGCCTGGATCATGTCCGGCACCACATGCGCCACTTCCCATGCGAAACGGAATTAAAGATAAGGTATGAAGACTGACCTCTTCAGGCTGTGAAGGTGAACATCCAGTTGAAATCCAAGAAATTTGTTCTTAAAACCTACTTATGCAGTTTTCACAAACATTCTGGCATTCACCAATGTTTTCTCATTTCAGCTTTGTTCTTAAGTAAAAGGAGATTTTGTACCACTGAAAATTTGCAACTGACCTATGCTAGAATATAAAGTACATCTTAGAAAATCCAAGCTTTAATGGCAGCTTTCCAGAAGATGAAGAACTGATCTGTTTCTCTTTCTTCTTGTCACAATTAGTCTGCACATGTGTGATGTGTAGATTACAGGATTGGCACCAAGTGTGTTATCCACCATTCAGCAACTCGGACGTGAACACAATGAGCCACTGAGGCTGAACTTCACAGTAACAGCAGTGACTGGATTCTAATTTCCAGCTCTAATTGCGGGTTCCTGATGAGAGGCGAGATCCAGTGGAACGTTCTAAGAAAAAAACTTTTAGTGCTTCTGTGTTAAAAGGCTCTGCAATTTCTGCAGTCTCTTACACACTCCCACGTCTGGAGTATGATCAATTTATGTATCAATTTGCTCAGAGTGGTGTTCGTTCCCTTCTAAAGGGAATCATATACTGTATAGGTTTCAGAATGAAAACTCAGGTCCAGTAAGGTATGGGACTCATCGCTTAAAGATAAAGATGTATTTCTGTTTTGGCATTAATTGTAGATGCTATCATTTTATGTTTATTCAATTGTTCTCATTCTTAGAGTTATTAATATAGTTGGAAATGGTTTCGCACAATTCCTGTCCAAACTATGAAACTGTTTGGAATCATGTCTGACAAATTGGCCCCAAAACTCCACAAACTGTCCAAAATTTGGAACTGGTGACCTTTGGGGTTGTTAATGAAGCCAATGCGGTGGAGCCATTATTACGAACTAATGACTCAAGAGGTCAAAAATAAATCTTGACAAAATCATCAACTCTTATTGTCCAGGCTATAGAGGTGAGGATATACACAACCAGTCAAAAGTTTGGACACACCTTCCCACTCGATGTTTTATTCTTTATTATCATGACTATTTACATTGTAGATTCTCACTGAAGACACTATGAATGAACACATATGAAATTATGTAGTAAACAAAAAGTGTGAAATAACCCAAAACATGTTTCATATCTTAGATTCTTGAAAATAACCACCCTTTGCTTTGATCACTGCTTTGCACACTCTTGGCATTCTCTCGATGAGCTTCATGAGGTAGTCACCTGAAATGGTTTTCCAACAGTCTTGAAGGAGTTCTCAGGGATGCTGAACACTTGTTGGCCCTTTTGCCTTCACTCTGCGGTCCATCTCATCCCAAACCATCTCGATTGGGTTTGGTCAGGTGATTGTGGAGGCCAGGCCATGTGGCGCAGCACTCCATCACTCTGCTTCTTGGTTACACAGTTCATTCATAATTTTGATGCATTTAGTGAGAATCTACAATGTAAATAGTAATGAATGGGAAGGTGTTTCCAAACTTTTGACTGGTAGTGTATGTTTCTGTATTTATGTGGATGATTGTATTCATGTGCCCGAGGAGCAGTCCTTGGGTACCTCAGCGGTACCTTTACTAGCTGTGGACTTGAACCAAACAGCCTTTCAATCACAGGACCAACTCCCCAACAGTTACACTACCAAATAACCTCTTTGTGCAGTTAAATATTTGCAAACAGATGCCAGTGGATGAAACACACTATGATTTTTTAACGAATGTTGGCACACAACCGGTTATTCTGTTTTGACATCTAACCTCTGGTCATAAACTTGAGTGCACATGTTACAAGCTTACATTAATATGGTATCAAACGTTTTCACTTCTAAACTCAAGAACTAAACACACACAAGGCAGTACAAAGAACACACAGACAAGAACCAGACAAAGGGGAGGGACAAAGTAAAATAGCTCCAAATGCAGGTGAAGCAAATTAGTCATTAGTAGACTACAGGGAAAAACAGAAAAGAGAGGCCACTAGTGGTTTAGGGAACTGCAGGTCTGACTGTGCGATAAATATAATTATCATTTAAAACAATAAAATACAATTATAAACTGGTGATAATCTTTGCAAACCCAAACCTACAAATTTGAGTAATTTGTAATTAGCCTAAAATCATTAATACTACCCTTACAAAAACAAATTGTTTGTGGCAAACCTGTGGTTAATTTGTGGCGACCAGTGGAGTTTGCCAGAAATTATGTTGCCACAAGTTTGTTATTGTCAAACTTGTAACAATGGTCACAATTACACACTAATGGCAAACTTGTACTGAAATAAGATGACAAATTTGCCAGGTTTACAAAGTTTGCTAGAAGTCCACCACACGTTTGCCACAAATCAAATTTGCATGTTAAAGTAGGCATCATTAAAACATTTTGATAT
This sequence comes from Distichodus sexfasciatus, assembly GCA_032718565.1. Classification (NCBI taxonomy): domain Eukaryota; kingdom Metazoa; phylum Chordata; class Actinopteri; order Characiformes; family Distichodontidae; genus Distichodus; species Distichodus sexfasciatus. Next base: position 316,481 of record JAVGVS010000430.1, on the reverse strand, counting down.
TGCGGAACTTTTAATGGGGTTTGTTTCACCTCTGTTACCTTATTTTATGTCCTATTGCCTCTCTTTTGAACAGATTTGGGACATTTCTTTAAATAAAACCTGCTTTCTAACATCATTGTTTACATACTGGAATAAATGTTTGTGTGAATGTCTTATTTCTTTCATTTTTAATGCAACACGTCATGTGCAAACACACGTACAACATTTTTATTCTTAATACATTCCTTAAATGTGAAAAATGTGTGAAGTTTGAGCCATAGATGTGTTATTGTGGTGGTGTTTCTCTTTAAAACTTTATTTGGATGATGAACAGCTTGTGTGCAAAAGTCCAGAGCCACCCCAATTGGTTTTTAATATAATTATTTAGATTTTATTAAATTCAGTAGATGGAATTTAGATGTTCAGATCATTAAAATATGTCATTATTATAATTAAGTAGTTTATTTGATTTCTTTTCCCCTACGTTTTAGGGCTAAGCTGCTAATATGTGGATTTTTCAGACCGCTTTGTAGACATTTCCAAAGCTAAGATCATCATAATGCACCGTTCGGCGTTCGGCTACAGTCAGAACCGGAGGGAGCTGGGCAACACTCCCACTCATTTCCCTTCAACATACCCACACACACACACCGACACACACTGATGACAAAGAGGCACTTCCACCCCCTCCAGGTCAGACAGGCGTTGTGTCAGCAGCCCCCCAAGCTCAGGCACTCCAATGGTCACTCTTTTCCCCCACCACCCTTTGCCCCCCCACCTTCCATGCTCTCTGTGGGGGCTTTGAAGCGGCGGTGTTAAATTAAAGATCTGGAGATACAGCGTTGCTGCTGTACAGCCTGCCTCAGCACTTTGACTTCACAGACACTTTCACCGAGCCGCTAGCTTTTTGGAAGAAGGGGAGGAAAAAAAGGACGGAGGGAGCGAGCTAGCCGAAGAGAAGGAAATTTACTTCAAAGTGCTCGGACGGCTTAAAGCCAGCGTCGAAACGTGGCTCCATGCAATTGTCGCGCACGTCATTTCCAAAATGGAATGACAGATGGACACAACATGAATATTATTTTTTTAGAAAAAACGAGTAAAAAGCATCTGCAAATCTGAACCACATTGTAGAATGCTGTTTTGTTAAACAGTGCTTAACCTTATCCCATCTTGTGAGTTGTTGATTCGTACTGTCTGTCATGGTGCTGTTTGACACGCGATGGTAAATACATGTAGCCAGCAGAAGTCTAGCTTGTTGAAAATGTGTTATTTCACAACCTTCGTTGTTTTAAGTGTTTGGTCTACACAAGCTAACATCTAGAAGCAGAATTATTCATCATCATCATAACGTTGATTCAGTCAGCGTTAGTTAGTCCGCAAAGATTCTCATAAAATTTATTCTCTTGAATAAATTGAACCCTAAGACGTTACATGTTAAGATGTTATGTGATGCATTAGCCATATGCTTAAGTGCAGTAGTTGATCATAACTTTCAAAAACTTGGCCTCGGAAAGTCAGACCCCCCGAATGAGAGTTAATAGAGTTAGCAGGTAAAGTGGGTTAGCCATGCTAATTGGCGCATTGGCTCTCCTTCTTCAGACAGACTCTTTCTTCTTCCTTTTCTTCTCCTCCTTCTTAATGGACTGTATTCTTCACCGTCCGAGTTGTAAACAACACTAGGCCTGGTCATGACGACCCTGCAAAGGTGAAGCCGGGCTATGTTTTTGTGTGAGCTTTCCGGATACAAAGACCTGACGGTTGAACTTCAGCTCTTTGACACAGGCAGAAAAAAGAAGAAGGGAGTGTTGTTCCTTAATACCACCTTTCCGAAGCGGGAAACGAAGGCGAATGTAAAGCTTTCCGCACTTCTCCCGGAGAACGACAACACCATTCATCCTAGGTCCGAGACTCTTTATTTGCCGAGTCGTCGCCGCCGTCGTCATCGCAGGCCTTTGAAGTGCACTCTTCTCTCACCGTCTCACCTCGGAGGGGGACCATTAGCCGTCCCGGAGCTCTCGTTTTTTCGTACGGCTAGAGAGTAGAGAGCAGTGGAATTGCTTCTGAGGAGAGCAAATGAATAGACTCGGGGATCAATGGCAGTTCAACGCATTTTCAAGGAAGAGAAAAGGAGGAGGGGGGAGCGAGTGGCTCAATACGACTGCCTTGGAGGTGGGGGGGTCAGCGTCAGATCGCTAAAAGCATCATAGCAGAGACGCGTAACCGGAGCGTTGCCACTTTCAAGCCAGATAACATGATGTTTTGCTTGCTTTTATTCTTCTAGAACACACAAACGAGGGACAAAAGTTCTATTTTTTTCCCCGCAAGTAAATAACCAAAGTAGTCCGACTGAGTGGTTTGTTTTTGGAGCGAGTTCGTGGCACGCTCTGAATCCATTTGTTATGACGGGCAGGAAAATCGGGAGTCTGCTGGTGAAGTTAATTCATTACCTAAAGCGATACACACACACACTTATATATACACTCACCGGGACTGTCTGGAAGGCCCGAGGTGCTAATTGTTTTCATCGCCAACGTTGATAGCGGTAATCTGTTTCACTCCCGCTCCCGTTCCTTACGAAAGGACTGGGCCTGTAACACTGTGACGGGGGACGAGGGGAGGACGTTTGATTTATATCTTGTCCTTATCACTTACTTTCGTTGTTCCATTCGGAGACACTCAAGCACCGGAGAGGGGAGTATCCGTAAAAGTCAGCTCTTTCTTTCACAGAGCTGTCAGCACTTCCTGCACAGATGTGTGGCATCGGTCTTAGGTGGACTGAGGTGTGTTTAATGACCGATGGCTCATCTGAATGTTGGGGTACGATAAGTGGGGCGAAGGTCAGACAATTCCAGGATTCCAGGGGACCAACATTGACACAAACTCTAGATGACTTGGAGTTAAGGTTGGGGGAGCAAAATTTCCATTGGTTCACCTGATTAGACTGACGAGGGTCAATGAGGTTGAGTATGGTTAGTTCCAAATGATAAAAAGCATGTCAAATGTTACCAAACTGGGGGCGTTTCTCAAACACTATGTTAGTTGCTAATGTAGTTAGCAACTATGCTTTTGGGAAATGCACCGCTGAATGATTAATTTCATCTGCGTCATGTAAAAATTCACACTCCGAAGCAATTACTTCTTCAACTAACAATGTTTCTGATTAGACCCATGACTTTGGATTAAGGTGCAGAGTTTGGACATTAAGGGCCAGTTTCCGCAACTATGGGAACTGGTGTTTCTGTTGCACCACTGCACTTTACTGCACCTTACTTTACACACCACCGTCACTTTGATGCACAATAACTACTGTTATGATACTGTACTGCTGCCACTTATTTGCACAAACATTATACGTTGCTGTACAAATGTTTGCACATACACTGGACATTGTACACATAAATAGCTGAATATAGTATCTGTTATATTATAACCTTCTACCTCGTGCACATCCAATGTAAAATGTCAATCTGCACCTGTTTAAATGTTTGCATATTTGCACATATACTGAACATTGTACTTGAAAATAGTCCGGATATAGTATCTGTCTATTATAACTCTACCTCTTGCACACTCAGTGTAAATGTCAATTTCAACCTGTTAAGAATACTGCATCCTGACTTGACAAACATTTTTACCTCTATGTTTATTTCTAGCCTCTAATTATATATATATATATTAAAAAAAAAAAAAAAAAAAAAGAAATCCCTGTCTAGTTTAAAATGTATATTGTATATTGTCTGGTTTAAAATGTATATTGTTTAATGTATATTTTAGTATTTTTACTTATTTATTGTTTATTCCATGTGCCTAGTCGTGCCACTGCCTATTTATTCTCTGTTCTACTGTTCTTTGTTTGTTTGCACTGGAAATAACCCGGAGCCACGTCGTCTCGTCTCTCTATGTATCTGTACAGTATATAGCAGAGATGACAATAAAGTTGACTTTGACTTTGACTATAATTAAGCTCATGGCTAGACTAGCGCTGAGTTTCATTGGTGAATCTCCATTGATAGTGCAAGTGTGCGTTTCCCAAAAGCTTAGTTGCTAATGTGTTGCTAACAATGTTAGCAACACTATGTTAGTTGCTAATGTAGTTAGCAACTATGCTTTTGGGAAATGCACCCCAGTTTAGTCCGTGACTAGGCTTAATCCATGTTCAAGAAACCAGCCCTACACTGGTACACTGGTACACTGAGTACCAAACTCAACCATTAATCGGAGTTGTGTCCTTCAGAAATTGACACATAAAAGCAATCAACATGCTAGAAATGCCAGTGAAATGTATAAGATGAATGCTGACCAGACAAAAACCCACCTGCCAAAAAGACCTTTTGCTTTTCGAATACTAGGCGAAGGATATTGACTTGTAATTTTGTCTCACAGTGGTAATAATTAATGTGAATAGCATCATATATCAAGCTCCAAGACAAATCTATTAACAACATATTGACATATAAATGTGCTTATTAATAAATTAGTCAACATCATGCAACTATTACATGTCTCCAGTGTCACCTCCATGAGTTATAGACGTCCTGTTCATTACACGGACAACACACACTCCCCGCAGTCATTCTCAACTCCCGTTATTCTGCAGTCTTGCTTAATATCTCCAGACACCCATAAAACCTCAAACACCGATATCAGATTGTAAGAGTGAGAGTGAGAGTAATGAGTTGATAACAGCTTTCATCATGATGTAGCAATTACGACTGCAATATAGTGGCTCTCAATAGAGAATCGTGTAAAAGCAAATTGCTGTGTGTGTGTGTGGGCCTGAACTAGCTCAGATACATTCTCTAGTTAACAATAGACTCAGTTTTGGTAATGACTCAGGTAAACGAAACGAAAAAATTGGACGTCATTCATAAATGGTCACATCCAGCACGAAATTCGAAGCGGCAACCTTCCGATCATGGGGCGAACTCTCTAACCGTTACACTGCCAACTTAATACTACTTTGTACAATTTTATACTATGGTTATACTACTAAAATTCTGTCCCAATACTAGACTTACTTAAATTACTTGCCAACCCGAGCTTTAGATTTTACACCATCGCTGGCTCCACTGTCATTACAAGAAATACTTGAGCCAAAGTCCTGAATTGATGCATTTTTATTTGCCCATTCTTCAAAATATGATCAATTTCCTTCCAGTTCCAAAAATGATGAGGACCAGACTGTGGCACAAATCACCATCAAATTGGCACAGAGAAACGGGAACGTTTGGGTGGGGTTGTACCAATTTCCGCCACTGGAGACTAAATTATGTGGCATAATTTGGATTTTCCTTGTTTTTTTTCCCCCACTGATTACACATTTTTTGTCTGTGCCTCGAATTCAGATTTTGCTTGACATTTGCCTGTCTGACTTTTGAACATTTATGGATGAAGATTTTTCGTCTGTGTTAATAAATCAATTTCCTTGAAACTTCAGATCTGGGTATTTGTTGCTGTTACAAGTACAATACTAATATACAATACAGTGGGATTTGTAGTAACATTTTACATTCAGAATCAGATGCATTTTGAGGCCCATATACATTTTAAAAGCCTTGTTGAAATCTTCAAATACTGTCTGTAAAGAGATGAGATGAAAGGTTCTCTCTCTCTCTCATCACACCGTCATTGGGTGTGAAGCTCAGTGTATTGCTTTGGAGAGAGAGAGTGTGGCACGCTGTCTGCTTTACTCTAGCTTTCAGAGCAGCGAAGAGTTCCATTGTCACATTTATTTAACTCTCTCTCTCTCTCTCGCATGCAGATTTCTAACAAAAAAGCCCCTCCCTTCTCATCTGAAAAATAAAATTATGGTAATAGGCCGTGCCAGTAATAAATAAATGATGAATGGTAAATAGAAGCTAATGGATGCCAACAGAACGACAATTTTCCGCCCCCTCCACTACAGATTTTTAATGATGCATCCCCCATGAAAACGGGGGAAAAAAAACGAAAGACGGCTTCAGGCTACAGACCGCAGCAGCAAAATGCGCGAATTTCCAGTTTGGTCATTTCGGACCACTAATGGTTCGGCTTCTTAAAGACGCCGAGGCTTTTATGAGCTGAAAATGAACTACTTTGACTACTGTTAGGTCCATTACAGTTCATCTCCTTCTCCCCTTCTCTCGCTCTCTCACTCTCTCTCTCACTCTTCACCCCGCTCTCTCTGACTTTTATGTTAATCCATTTGCATAAGGCTCCCAGTTATCCATCTTTTCTGTACACAGAACATATGTGCTGTGTTCACAAATGCTGCACATCTGTCTGTACTTCACAGGTTGTGGTGTTAACATGACAGCGAACGAATTAAGTTCTGAACCATTCTGGGGCCCTGAGGCAAGATTGACTGAATGTTGTAAGTGAGAAAGAATCATATTAAGATCCTAGGGGTGTTGAAATAAATTGCACAATCGATGCATCGTGATACAAACGTGGACGATTCTGCATCAATGCAATGGCAGACCACATTCAACAATAACGGAGGTTTATACGCTAGATAGTCTGTGACATGGAGTCACTGAAATCACTTTTCTAAACGATTTCCTTTTTCATTTTTCAAAACATTTCCAGGTGCTCTTTATAAATAATTAATGTTAATGCAAATATCTAAAAAATAATCAGGAAAATACTCCCTCCCACACTCAAGCAGCTTAGTCTGAGCGGTGGTCCCTGCGACAGAAGCAGTTGAAAACCCCTGGATTATATCATCATGACATTGCGTGGTGATTTTCTGGCTACGGCATAAAAATTCAAGTTAAAAAGAACATCACGGTAGCGACTACGGCTGCACGATCTGTGATCCATGCCCAATCTGCGTGAAATGTGAAATGTGACCTCTGCATTTCACCCATCCGTGAAGTAGCAGTGGGCAGCTAACAACAGCAGTGCCCGAGGTGCAATGCTAGAGGACGGTACCTTGCTCATGAGTACCTCGGTGGTAACTTTACCTTCTGATTACGGGGCGACCACCCTGCCGTTACGCCACCAACAAGCCTGGTTAAAAAGGTGGGGGTTGCTTGAGGAAGGACATCCGGTGTACAGCTTTTGCAAGTTCAAATTGTGGACAACAAGGCGGTAAATTCGTTTTAGCGACCGCCAATTAAAGAAACCCAAAAAACAAGAAGAAGAAGAAGAAGAAGAATGCACGCACTCAAAATAGCTCGTAAGTAATAGTCATGTGCATTAATGTGTCTGATTTTCAAACACAATCAATTCTTAATTTTTTTATTATAAAAATGTTGAGGACCAGCCGTGTCACAACCAATAAAATAGACAAATGAAACAACTGCTCATGCAGTGACTTTACAGGCGTCTCACTTTCTTTTACAGAAACGTTAGTATTGTGCAATCCCTAAAAGCCAATTGTCGACTTTCCATTTGGAGAAATGTTAATCCATACATAATTCGCCCGCTCAATTTCTACATCTTAGCCTGCATTATACCCACTGCCGACTTGCTCGTCGTTACTGATGCGACTACTTAATGCCGTTATTAAGCCACCGTGTTGGGAAAAAGAACACCGCTGTGCCTTTAGCCTTCCATCGTCACCTTTATTTGCGGCTCCTTATTAACACCGTGGTGAAAACCGGGAGGAGTAAAACGCAACCGTTACGTGTTTACAAGTGAGGCTTAAGTGTGGCTAAGAGGAAATATGTGAAAAAATCATTCTCGTTTTTCCCTCTTTTGCACAACATATAATTGGATCCTTAATGAGAGGATATCACTGTGGGACAGAGAGCACGGCTGTGAAAGACATTAAACATTTTTCTTTTACAAAAAGAAGGAGGGAGGGGGGAGAAAGAAAGGAAAAAAGAAAGATGCTGTTTATCCGGCTCGGTGTAAAAGAGGTCTAAAGGCTTATTCGAATCTGATTTTGGTGAAGCTACAGGTGCTACATGTGCACACTGCTTTTTGCCACAAATATTTTTCGCTCTAGTGAACCGTGTACCTTGCGTTTGTCAGAACAAAAATCGTAAAAGTAATTGATTGATTTGGTGTTCCGATTCTATTATAAAATCTGGATTTTGTAATAATGGATTTCTCATTTTGGATTTTTGTAATATTTAGATTTTTCCAAATATTTTAATATTTTTAATATTTTTGAAATTGGAATTTTTGTAATATTTTGATTTGTCATTTTAAAATACTTTCAGGTTCTGATTTAGTTTCCTGACTCTAAAACAAAAGACCTGATTTTGAAAACTCTCCAAAATAAAAGAAATATTTACCTTTTTAGATGTATACAATTCTATCCTGTTTAAGTGCAATAAGAGTGTTAATAAAAAAGGTTTAACTCAGGGTAACTTTGGAAGAGTTATTAGAAAACTGTCAGATTTTTACATTTTGGGATAATAGGTATTGTATTTATTCATTTGAAATGTTTTGATGAACAAAAATTCCGAAATTTTACTCTGATGATAAAGGCTCCGAAAATACGTAGCTGGGTATTTATTTATTTTTTTTAAAAGGATATTTTTTTCTCCTCCGTTTTCGAAAATATCTTGTACTCATGAGCCCATTTTCAAAAATATGTCTGCACACACAAATCTGGAAAAATATGGCGTCAAGAGCCTAGAACTGTGCCAGCCAATCAGAATCCTGGAAAAAAATGAATTACATCCGGTTACAATGACTTTTACATAGAATAGAGGTTGCTTCGTATAGACAGACAGGGAAGTGGAGTTACTTTTAAACGTTAGCAGGTGCAAACAATCATGAGAATCGCTGCTTTGATGGTATCCATCTTCAATCTTCAATGTAAACAAGCCTCGCACACCTGACGTCAATTTTCTGTGAACACTTATGAGGCAACGAACCTAAAACTCTTGTTTTCCCCATCCACACGTAGTCACTAATGCCGGAGTTGTCAGAACTCTCCACTTTGGCCAGAGTTGTTAAAAATAGCCGGTTTTATTGACTGAAACCTCCGTTTACGTGTGGACGATAGGCGCAACCGCATGAAGAAATATCTGTTTTTATAAACACCCGGCTACGTCCTGTTTTTTATTTTCAAATTTATACGTCCGAATCAGAAATTCAATTAACACAAGGCACGTAGACATTTAACGTTTAGTAACATTAAGTAGTTTGAAGTTGTGTCGCAACAATTCTTTAAGGGAAGCTAATCGCAAGAAAAGTAATAGCACAGTTCTCCTTTATGGAGAAAATAGGGAAAGACAACCTTAATGGTGGCGCCCCCTTGTGGGAACTACAGTTTTTCACCTGAAAAAAGGGGAACAAAGAGGATTGCAGTTGGGCTAATGACAGAAGTAATAGCGAGAAAAGTAATAGCAGAGTTCACCTTTAGAAAGATCTCCCTTGTGGCCAAAATAGGCTATGACAACCTTAATGGTGGCACCCCCTTGTGGGAACTACAAGAGAAACAAGGCATGTTGGAGCAAGTTAAAACTAGAGAGAACTAACAGTAGCCAAGTTTCCATCCAGTTTTTTGCGACGTTTTGTTATCGACAAACAGAATATGCGTAAAAAAAAATGTGCGAAATTTGCTGTCTCCAGCCTGTTTCCATCCAACTGTCTTTTTATTGATAAAATGGTGTGTGTGATGACGTCATCCCCCCCAAAACGAACTGTCGCATAGGTTTTGGTGTATCGCAAAGAAAAATCTGCCCTTGAGCCGTTTCCATACATCATTTTGTGTATGTCGCAAATTATCTACCTTTTGTTTTCCACGTGACACCCCCCTCCGCTAAACAAAGAAACAAAGTGATGGAGAGATTATTCAGACAGTTTTTTGAAATTTGCCAGCTTACTGTTATTTCAGTTTCACAAATAATTGGAATTGTACAAAATATCCGAAGACGACAGCAGAATGAAGCAGTTGCTTGTCTGATAGCCCTAGAAGAAAGTACCCCAGTGCGACGAAACCCACGTGATGAAAATGTATCATGTGACACGTTTATTTGCGTTAAAGCCCTTTTTTTCCCGACAAAAAGTGTTTCCAAAGTAGTTTTTGCGACATCTGAAGTATCGATATAGAAGTTATGCGCTAAAGTTAAACTGAAAAATATTATGTTGACATTTACAAAGTTTTATCGATAATTAGCATTTCCATCAGCTATATCGGTAAAACATTTGAAGCGCTAAGTATTTTTTCGCAAAAACTCCTTGGATGGAAACCTGGCTAGTGGCAGGAATTAAAGGGGTGAGAAATGGGAAGGGGAAGAAGAAGGAATACACTGCTTTCAAATCCAAGCACAATAATGAAGAGAGCAAGACGATTGCTGTATATCACGAATAATCCGACAGGAAAAAATGCTAAGGCTAAAGAATCTAAATAAATTAATACGTCTTAAACTAAGACTAAATCAAAAATCACCTGCCAAAATTAACACCAGTGCTTGCAGTGGCAGTGGCGTTGGCATTGGCGGTTTGGGCAGCGATGGCAATGATGATGGCGATGGTGATGCCGATGGCACAGGCTTGACAGGTGTGAGTCGCTGATGCATGGGCTGCCGGGCTTGAGCTGACAGGAACACGTCCGCTCGTCTCTCCTCTAATCGCAGGTGTCTGACAGCCAGATGAAGTGACAGGGCCACGTGATGTAGGAGGGGAGTGTTGGGGGTGTTGGGCAGGTGTTGGGGGATGATGGGACGCAGATGGCAAGACCTTTGCGCGACCAGGTGGGCCAAACTTTCGATGAATCAAAAAAAAAAAAAAAGAAGTGTGATTACTATGTGCTGAAAAAGTAGAAAAAACGGAGTAAATTTAGAAAAAGAAAGAAAGAAAGAGAAGGAAGAATGAAAGGCTGTTAAAAATAAAAGTATAAAATAAGGAAGATTAGTTACTGTTGTAATTGTTTAGATTGACAGCCTTTGTATTAAGTAAGGTCGCATTATTAATTTTTAAAAGTGTAGTAACGTCAAAAATAACAACACTGTGAATGAAGGTGTCGCGAGGTGAGGCCCACATGGATAATGCTGCAGCGACTCGACAGTGTTTCATTCCTCAAAATACTACCATATTGTGTAAATAACTGATTACAGTCGTAATTTTACTTTCGTTTAATACTAGCTTAACTGACTAGCTAACTCCTTTCTTGCTTGCTAGTAATTTATGCGAGAAAACAGTATACAATGCATATTTCACATTATTGTTCCCAAACGTCACTAAACCACCCGTCTATCGCCGTCTTTCAAATTCAACCCAGATTCGTGGCGCGGCTAAAGTGGTTCCCGTTCTTTTGTGCAAAGGACGCGAAGGTGGCATTAGCGACTAAACGAGTGATGGTCGGGCGTGAGGCGGAAAAACAAAACCGCCGGCCTCATCGGGGCACTTACCGAGGCGGCTGCGAGCTGCGTAATGGAGGATTTGATTATTCTGTCAGCGAAGCAATAAAGCGAACGCCCGCGCCAGAAATGAATAGCATCCGCCGGCTCTTATCAGGAGCCCGTTGCACGTATTTGGGGAGTCGCGTGAAGTCGTGTTTGGCGTCTGACACGTCGTCCCGATGGAGATGATTTGTCTTCCAGGCCTCTCAAAGCTGAGATGTTACACCTTTGTTTTCTTGCTTTCTTTTTTAACGTATAAGGCGCCTGTGCAAACAGAACATTCAGTCATAGATGTGCATAGATGCATGGAAATGCAGCAAGATCGAACTCTTCATTACAATCCGAAATATAATCCTGGAACAACTGGAATCGAAATGCAATAACATACACTGTACATTGAGACCAAGAATCGTTGGGCGGTAAAGCGGTACTGTAATACTATTACGTTCCTCAGTGACAAGACCAAAAGTGAAATAATATTAACGTTGTTCTCTATTAAAGCAGGTTCTCTAAATATACTACCAAACTAACCACCAATTTGGACAACCATATTTTGGATATTTGTGGAAATTGTAACAGTAGCACATACGCTGTCCAAACGGTGGACGTCGACTCGACGTTAGCGGTTTTGAGTTCTGAGGCTGAATCGAGGTTTGTTCTAAACCTTTTTGATTATATATTGATCAGTGGCATGCGACAATCGATGCTGATATCCACATCAAGAACAGCGTCAAGTGCTTATCACACGCTTCAAACCCCAACGTGGAGACGCTTTCTGACGTTCGCGCCAATCGATAACAGCATGGAGGTGAAACTCTAATTGGAGACCTTGAAACGCCAACCGTCTGGACGTGCTTGATTCGGTGTGTGTGTATGTGTGTATGTGTATGTGTGTGAGTGTGTGTGTGTCCACGCTGCATGGTTTTGAAGGGAGTGTATTAATTTACTCCATGCCCGCATTAAATCATTTAATCAATCGGGGCTTGAGGCGCTCTCAATTGTGGGGTCATTGGTGCTAATCCTCATAAGGTGGAAGGGTGCTCTGTGTGTGTGTGTGTGTGTGTGTGTCTGTAGTGTTGGAGTGTCCTGTTAAGTAGGTATTATATTAGATTATATGGGTTAAAGAGTCCTGCTACAGAAGAACACACATATCTCCTAGTCACCACTCTGCCTCACTTATCGTCACGTACGTTTTAATGATTGTATCTGAATATATGTGTGTATTTTTGTGTGTGTGCAAGGGTTCAAGAGTGTAAGGGGTGATTAGTTGAACGGATAAGGTACCGTGCCTTAAGCAAGCTTCAGGACACCCGCCGTTGGTTCTTCTTGTGGCTTTTTCTGTTTTACAGCTCCATGTTATATGTCTCACATATCTCTCCCGTCTCTCAGAAATGCTTTCCAAGAAGTCAAGAGCTGTGAAAAGCATCTCTGGTGGTCTCTGAACAGTCGGGAGAACAGCAACGCAACCGGAGAATGGAAGCACTCCAAATGAACAAAGGCTTCACAACTCCAGCTTTACCGGCAGTTTGTAGAATCTCTCTGCCGCCTAGAACACTAATAAATTTTTCCACTTGCAGCTGCTAGTTTCCGTTACTCATTTGGTACCAATTTGGACTTTGGATTCCTCCACATCCAGCAGCAATATGTGTAAAGAATTATGGTCAGAATTTTCAGAGTGGGGAAAAGTGTGGCCATTTCAGCTTTTTTAATGGTGTTCACCTAATCTGGTCCAAACTGGTAACAAAACTTTGCAGGTCTGAAACCAAAAACTCATGATGACATGAGAGGTGGCAGGAGTCAGTGAAGCAACTTAAAGACACTGACAAAAAGGAGTTGTGTGCGCTGCGGAAGAAATCAATCCATGTTATTCACTCCCATTTTCAGACAAACATGTCCATCTATGGTCAGCAGATCTAGGTCCAGTAGGGCAGACCTTAGAATCCTGTATCACTAATGTGTCTTATTCGATTGGAAACCAAGTGGGTTTGCTGGTTGCTGCAATGGTGGCTGACTCCCTGAGCTCATAAAAGATCCCCAGACATCTTTCTAAAACAGTTGGAGTGGAACTCTCAAGCCTTGCTAAAATGGTCTCTAACTAAATCTCTTGCAAATCTAGCCTCTAAAATCATCCTCCGCCTCTAATTGGTGAATACCAACTTAGCTCATTTATGGTGAAAGTGGTGCAGAACGGCTGCTGGAGCATCGTCCAGTGACCTCCACAATGTACCTCGCTATCCGTACAGAGCTCCTGGCCTATTCCCCAGGGCAGATCTCTAATCCTCACCCAACTCATACATGCCCAGCAGGGGGCGGTATTTTACAGTCTCCCCTTCATCAGGCAATTATTGTTCCTGACTTAAACTCACTTTTCTGGCACAGATGGTTTTGGTGTGTTTGGGTGTGTGTGTGTGTTTCCATCTTTACATCATCCAGGGAAATCTTGTTCCGGGTTTGAACAGACTACTCTGTGTCTGTGTGTGTTGGGGGATGGGAACAGGTTTTTAGGTGGTTATGAGAACTTGATTGTCATATACAGATAGGAAAACCTGAGGTTTGCTGTGTGACTATTTATATCTACTGTAGGTATTATGAGAGAGAGAGAGAGAGAGAGAGAGAGAGAGAGAGAGAGAGAGAGATGAAATCTTCATCCCAACATCTTAAACAAGTTCTGAACATCTTAGTGGAGATTGACCATTCATGCAAGCAAAACTTAAAGCCATAGACATTTACAACAGTGTCTTTTAAACTATGTTTCCTTTCAAAGTTACACAAAGTTTTGCACAAGAAGACCTACACTACATTTACAGTTCCGACTCTGCTGGTTATCGCGTTTCTGTATCTTTAAGTTTGACTCAGCCAACTTTGCGCGCTGGCGGTTAAATCCAGTCAACGGCGCGTCTCAGATGGCTCCGTACTCCCTAAGTAGTGCATTACGTATCTTGTTAAAAAGCTCACGATGTACTTCTTGTGCAGCATTTCATATCTGGTGCACTATGTTACATTTATAAGCAACTATTCAATTAATAAGACTATCCAAATAAACATAAATAAATAAATAAATACCCTAAAATAGGGCACGAGACAGCTCGGTATACCTAGAAATGTAACAAATAAATAACAAAAATACGTAATCAATTTACGCAAATTTATAAGTATTCTTAAGCCAAATTTCTTAAAGTGTGCATTTTAAAATATTACGGATTTCCTACATTTAATTAAAATCATTGTGAACTCAGAGTAAAAGTTACAATATATACCCAAAGCAGTTTTCCCCATGTCAGCTTTGGCCAGCACTCAGTTTACCTTTTCCACAGTTGCACCTTTAAATGTAATTTAACGGCATATTTAGATATATTACGGGGTTTGTTGAACGTTTTGAGTACCAATTAAAATGTGAGACATTATATCGCCGATATCTGTCTCCTTAAATGTTCGGTGTAATGTTTATTTGACGTCTTTCCGCGTGTAATCTACCTAGGGAACGGGAATTGGAGTGGAATGCGTCCGGTTTTGTCTTTGCGCTTGTCTGCAGGAGCCCCGCCCCCTTTATCTCTACGTCACCGATTCGGGTCTGATCTCAGCCGCTTGTCTGCAACATTGTACCAGTTCAGCTTGTTCAGCTCTGTCTGGAAGTCCGATTTAATCCCGGAGCTTCGCCGTTTGTTTCCTCTGGGGAAAAAAGCGCACGGAGATTCCGGCAACATTACGGCATTAAACAGCTTGAAAAAAACTGATAAAAAAAACTACTTAATCTCTTTATCCGGTTATTCCTCAAAAAGAAAAAGAATAAACCGCAGGGACGAACCCGGACCGTTAGAACTTCGACATACTGCAGGCAACTAACAGGCGAGAATAAAAGTGCAGAATAAACGGAGGAAAGCAAATGTGCAGGAGGAGAAGGTGTAGAGGTTTGGAGCAGCTGTGACATATCCAGAAGCATAAAAAAGAAGAAATATTTAATTGCTACGAACTCCCCTTTTTTTGGAAGTTGGAATCTAAATCGTCGCACCAGGTTTCCAGAAGCGCAGCATCGGACCTGAAAACTTGACATTCTTTCCTCTCTCTCGTTCCCTCTTGTTTTCACGCATTCAGCACTTTTGTTTTTACCCGATTTTTTTTTTTGGAGCATCCGATTTGGAGCTTGGGAGCTCCACCTGGGAAGGAACATCTGGAGTTGGATTTTTTGGTGGCGCATTGCCCCCTTTTTTTTTCTTCCACTCCATGCACGTCTTCGGCTGCATGTTCTTATAAGTCTGGCAATTTGGGGGTTTTGGACTAAAGGATCCGGATCCTGCTTCGTCTTGTATGCCTCAAGAGGTCTGAATCGCGGGGTTCGAATCTAAGATCGGATATTTGGTGCGTCATGGCGATGTTGGGCAGCTTTTGGATACTCCCGCTTCTGCTGCTCCTCAAAATTTCACGTAAGTCCATTCACAGTCTTTCCATATAGTAGCCTCCCCCCAAAAAAGTCCCCATACACCCCTAAAGTCTCGGTTCCTATCAAGGCGGGGGGACACCAACTTTCAAGAAGAGGAGATTAGGTTGAGATCTTCATCTGTTATCCAGGAGGGGTATCAAAGGGGGTCCTTTCGGGGGGAGGGGGGGTCAAAATTGGGCAGGTTTGATTCTAGGCAGTGTAATTTACCCCCAAGGTTCCAACCTACACCCCCCCCCCCCCCCCCCCCCCCCCACCCCCTTTCTTAATCCTGTAGCAGCTGCGGTCAGTCGTTCTCAGAGTGCTTTAAAACTGCCTTGACATGCATGGAAGTGGCCTGTGTGAACTTGATGGAAAAATGTTGCTCCAAAGTGGCAGAGGAGAGACAAAATACTTTGTATTAATACTCATGTGAGAAGGAAGCGAAGCAGAAGAGGCTGAATTGACATGCGGCACAGGCAGATGGCGACAGCGATGCGGCACCGGCAGTCCCTTTTTTATTATTTTATTTTCTTGTCTTTGGAGTGATGGACATCTCATGATTAGGGAGGGGGAGAAAAAGAAAGGGAACATGCATGTTGCAAGGATGCATCGAGAGATCGGGAAAGAGGGGGAACGATGAGACGCTGGGGGGAAAAAGAAAACGGTGTGCTGCTTATTAAAATCCATCTCTCTCAGCTCAGATATTCACAAGCTTCCCTTATCGCAGAGAATTTCAATCTTTCAGAACAGCAGGCATGATTAAAATGAGACGTAAACAAAATGGCTTGTTGTTAGACGTAATTAGACAGAGATGTTGTGTTGAGTAAAGATGTGGATCTGATATTGGGTCCTGTTTGGTGGCTTCTTCATATTTTTGTCCTTTATTGAGTTGTTTGCAAAGGATCAATGTTAACTGTTGGGATTAACGAAGTACAACAAACACTTCTAGTGTGACACAATCGGCCATAAAATGTGTGTATAACAAGCAATCAAGACTCTCAATTGTACAATCAGTTGGTGTAACCGGATGTACAGCTGCGGAATATGGCTTCCTGGGAAAGGAGTGAATCACTGAGCAAAATTAAGCGCGCACACACTTACACACAGCAAACACACACACTTACACACCACACACACATACAGAGGAGTCAGGTGTAGAGTGTAAACGTTTCAACCAACAGCCCTGAGCGTCCAATTGCCTCCTGAGGGCTTCGAAAGTGGAGTCCGCCATCGGTGGTGGGGGGCTTTTAATAAACCACTCTTCGAAAGTAAATTTCCAGATCGATGCCTCCACCCGGCTGACCTCTAACGTTGTATACAAAGACGGCGACTCCCCCGCCGTCCTCCTCCTCCAGCGCTGGTTTAATCCTAACGAGTCCAGGCCTGCCAAAACAGCTGGACTAAGGGGGGGCGGGGGGTTCAAACGAAAACCAGCATCTATGTAACGGCGAGCGCATCTCTGTTTTTACACACTCCAATCCATTTACACCTGCATCGATCCCTTTCCCCCACTTTATATGACCTTGGCTTTGTGACTTGAAGGCTTGCACTGGGAACTGATACCGCAGAATGGAGCGTGGTGTATGTGTAATTATGAAGGTGGTGTCCAGTTAGAAAAAAATTTGGTTAGGTCCAATGTGAAGAATTTTTAGGTTGTTTTGAAATTTTAAAACCTACTTTGAACTTGCCGCATATTACACTCATTCCTCTGTATGTGAAATGATTTCTGAGTAATCCGGTGCACAAAAACTGAAGTAATTGCGTACAAATGCATTAATTATATTATTTGCAGTGTAAACACGTGTTAGCGCTTGCAACTCTCATATGGAACGCCATCATGCACAAAAATGTAGTTCTCTTCCAGAAAGGCCAAAAGCAGCTCATTTTATATAATAAAATTAAAAACTCTGATGTGACGTGGATTTGTTGGCCGTAAGCCTGACTTGCTTTACATAATTTGGCCCTCGGGGAAAGATAATTGGGGACCGTTGCTCTACTTGCAAGAAGGGCTGGATGATTTTGGAAAAAATCTATATTGGAAAAAAAAATTGGGAAAAAACATAACATTTTTGATTCTGCGATTTTTTTTATGACTTGAAACGCTCATTGGGAAAATATTCATTCTAGAGTAATTGAGTTAATTTTATAGGAGAGTAAAATACAAATGAGCCTTTGAAGACGTTTTTTTCTGGATTGGAACCAGGGCTAGTCAGTTCAATAAAAATTAACCGAAACCAACATTCAGAACCTTTATTGTAACAATGATTTTTAAAATTCTGTCAAAACTACCTGTCAAATACTACCGCATATTGTCATGTGATCATTCTACTACATCTGTGTGTTTCTTTCAATTATTTTAAAATCACAAAAATATGCACTGTTTCATGAGGAACAATGTCCTACTGAGCGTATTTACAGTACAAACATTGTCAGTGATCTATGAAGGACTAACAACAAAATGTTTATTAATCATAATCAAGAAAAGATGTTCAATTAATTGTGATATTGATTTGAGGTCATATCGCCCGGCCGTAGCTGTAATCATTTTGTATCTTTTTGCCAGTTTTACCCCAGAACCTTCAGATTGCTCCAAACGCTGTTCTAACAAACAGAATTCTTTTCTGGATTAGTCCTGGAAAATTAGAACCGGACAAGTTTTTCTTTTTGCATAAAGCAGCAAAAAAGTTTCTCAAAGCTAAGACGATACGACTCGCAAGCCATTCAAATGACACGAAATTTGTTTGCAAGCTCAGACTTGCGAGGACAAAGCCTTAGAAATGGAAATAGGCACGGGTGAGGCCGTGCGCCGGCACAAAAGGGCCACGGCCCTCAAATCCCCACAGGCTCGACTCTTGAGTACACAAAACCCAGCCGGCGTTCCCGTTCTGAGCAGGAGAAATGAGGACGGGCTGCGATCCGTAAACTGTATACACAGCAGACGTTGGATTCATCCCTGCTCTCTTCGCTGTGTGTTTGCTAAAAATGTCTTTGGCAATTAGGGTTATGGGGATCGGCTTTTTGGGCGCATCTGGTGGTTATTTTTTTCTCATAGTTTTGTAAATGAGAAAAAGATTTGTTAGAACTGACAGTTTGGCAGTGGTGATAAATTTAGGCAGACAAAGTTGAGTGGGAGTGAGGATTAAAGGGACGCTCCACCTAAAGTTGCTAATGTATCTACGAGTAAGAAATCTAATTGGAAATAAGGCTATTAGATGAATAAAGTTCGAGTTAACAACATGTGCTAATTGTTCTCATGCTCTTGGGGTTTGTTTGTTAATAATGTCTTTTACAATTCTGTCTGCAGAAATTGGCCTGTTGGAAGCCTCTCTTCTTTGTCTCTCTTCCCTTTAATGTATTATAAGACTCGTAAAGATTCGAATCTGCTTTCACACATTAGAAGTGATAATGCAACAATGGGGTTAAATGTAGGAAGGGCAATAAAGTCGAAAGCTGTTGTGGATTAAGGGGACGCTCCACCCAAAGTTGACTAAGAGTTAGAAACCTGATGAGCAAATTATAGCATTAGATAAATAAAGTTTTCATTATTCGCTGATTGTTCCCATTGTTTTTCACTCATTGTTAAGAACCTGTATATGGAAATATGTATATGGAAATGGAAATTTGTGTATGGAAATTTAATGCATTTGGGAATTTTAACATTTCATTGTTAAGTGGTCCTATTATCATTCATTTATTGAAAAAAATGAGTTGAATTGAGTGAATTACAGGTTACAGGATTGTTTTGTGGGTTTCTCTGAGAGTTTCTCAGATCTTCTGGCTGTCTGTCTATTACATTATACTTTTTGTAATGTATCACAACAGGAAAAATGACAAAAAAAATCCTCATTAGATCTGATAATACAGCAGTTTTGTAAATGTGGAAAAGAAAAAAAGTTGAGTTACAGTGAGGATTAAAGGGACAGTCCACCCAAAGTAGCTCATACATTGTGGAGTACGAAATCTAAGTTAAGGAGTTGACATCTTACCATTTTTTTTTCCTGTGAACATATCACAAGAGTTTTGTTAATGAGGAAAAGGCAAACAACTTTCACACATTGGAAATGATAATGCAGCAATGGTGTTAAATGTGGGTAAGACACATTAAGCGGTGTTGAGAATTCAAGGGAAACGCAGCTAAGTAGCTAACGTGTAAAGCGTGAAAAATCTTATGTGAGAGTAACAAATCTTAACATTATAAGTGTTCGTTAAACACATTTGCAGTTACAGTTGAAGAGGTTAACTTTTTGAAAACATTCAGTGTATCTCAGCAAGACGAAATGCTCTAAGTGTTGGAAATAAATTTTGGAGAATTCAGCTTTTTGGAAACATCTGGTGGTTATTTATCCATGTTTTAACTGTTAATGTATCACAATAGCAAAATATGAGAAAAAAAAATTCCTTAGAAGCGATAATACAACAGGAAAATCAAAAAAACTCAAGTAGCCTTGAAGATTTATGGGAAGCTCCACCTAAAGTAGCAACTTTTTTGGACGAGTTAATGTATCACAGTAAGGAAGAAATGAGAAAAAGGACAGAAGAGCTAACAATAAAGCCGCTAGAGTGACATTGCGGATTAAAGGGACGCTCCACCCAAAGTAGCTTAGAGTTGAGAAAAATACAAGTACAGCTTTCACACATTACTCTTAATGCAGCAATGGTGTTAAATTTGGGAAAGCCAGGTGGAGTCACAATGAGGATTAACAGAACGTTCCGCACCGAAGTATCTTAATATGTCTGAGAGTGAGAAATATAACCTAAGAGTAAAAAATCTTGACATTTTTGAGGGTTTGTTAAAAACGTCTTTGCAGTTACAAGATTTCTGTAAGCATTAATGTATTATAAGACGATCAAATAAAAAAAAAAAGAAGTTATACTGCGAATTAAAGGAACACTCTACCCAAAGTAGCTGAAGTGTCCAAGGGTGAGAAAACAAATGTATTAGAGAGAAATCTGATCATTTTGAAGAAATCTTGAACATTTTTTTAGTTATAGTTGGAGATTACGACTTTTTGGAAGCATCTGGTGGTCATTTGTCTTTTTCTTTTGAGTAGATTTTACATGTTAGAACTGGTAATACAGCAATTGTGTCAAATGGTGGAACGGCAAGAGCAGTGAGTATTAAAGGGACACTCCACCCAAAGTAGAGGAAGAAACTGAATGGGGAAATGTAACAAGTTCCAAGTTCACGTCTCATGATAATCATTCCCATTGCCTTTCATTCATTGTTAGCAACGTTTACTTGAATTATCTTTTCAGTCAGTGTTACTAACTGAGGGTGGAGTCTCTTTACAGAGCTTCAGTGGACATTCAAAACATGTTGCCACTTGTCGTTTTCTCTCTTACGGCCTGGCTATGATCACATGATGGATGGCTCAGAAAAAGTCACTTGTTTAGCAATTGCGGCTTCTCCGCCTCGCCTTTGTCGAGATCAAGCTGTAATTAGTCTGGAGGATTGTGCCGGATCTGATCATTCTTCGATAATGTCTGAATTTGGGTAAATATGACAAGAAGAAGAGAGTCATTGGGGTTATTTTTGAGAGGAAGAAACTTCAATCTAATGCGGCTAACAATCTAACTGAGGAAAGGACAGTTGTTATTTGCAGCCACGTTAGCATTTTCTCTTAAGATCCAGGAAGAATATTAAAGAATATCCTTTCAATATCCTGAGCTTTTTCCTCATAATTTCCCCTAGACTTGAAAAAAGACCAGAACATTTCAAGAAACATTTCTAATGTTGCTAACTATCCAACTGAGGGAAGAACAGTTGTTCTCTGTTAGCCACGTTAGCATTTTTTCTTAGGGTCTAAGAAGAATATTAGTGAATATCCCTCAAGAAACGACAGTAATGATTTTGTAGTAATGACTACCCAATTCAGTAATGAATTTTGAAATTACTGATTCATCTTGAACCATATTATTGCAGAATGAGCAGATCTGGGCTAATTACAGTTAATGTGTGAAAATCGTTCCACTAATGGCATCCAGAATTAAAGCTAAAGCTATTTGTCTTTAGCATTTGGCTGTGGGTTCCTTTTCTCTTTTGTTTTTTAATGGGACTAGCAATTAAGGACTGGGGACATTTATTACACCATGAGCAACTTAGGCTAGATTTTTATTTCGTGCTAGTGGCTTAGCATTATCTTGTGTCATCGCAAGGGCAAAATTGACAAACTCAGAGGAAATTTCTGGCTTGGCATCTTTCGATAGATAGAAGTCGCACTAGGAGAATTTTGGGGAATAATGAAAGGAACGCTGCCATTTGCTGGTGATTTTATGACTCACAATTATCCCTGAGAGACAAAACAGATGGCAAGTGGAACAAAAAAATCCTGTTAGCTGCTGGATTTGGTGTATCGCTAGAGGACGTCAGTCACTCTCTGGTCATTTTTTTTTCGTCCAGGTTCCTCCTCCTCTGACAGAAATACGGCTTTTTGCGCTCTTCAAAGGAGGTCGGTTCTGGGATATTTCCCCTTATGAGGTTAAGCGCTTTCAAGGTGAAGCGTGATTTATCCTTGTGGGTTCTGGAACCGCTCATGTTAATCCTGTCGAAATGCCCCGAAAAGTAGTCGTCCCGTAAAAGAAACGGGTTTTTGGACGCACATTTGGACCTCAAACCACTTCTTTCTGTTTATACAACACATGAAAGGAACTTTAAAGGAACATTCGGAAGCTCAGGAACGCTTGGAGGAGATGGAATAAACACAAACGTTAGCAGGAATTTCTGCCCTAATGTTCCCCCTCTACTGCTGCCACTTTTATCGATTGGTCAATTAATCTCAACAATTAATTTCCCAACATAAAATAATATTCACTGTGTTCCTTGATTTCACACCTTCAGTTAAGGACAGTATTTTTACCTTTGTTTTGATTCTATTTACTGCACAAAGAAATGTGAGCTGTGGTCTGCACTTTTTGTGTTAAGAACAATGTAAAATGTTCTCGAAACAGATTAATCATATGCTAAAATGAATTCCAATTAAGTTTTGGGTTTGTCAAAATTTCCAAACCGATTTTAATTTTTACAACAGACATACAGTATATCAGCATAAAATTTCAGTTAGCAATGGTTAGGAAGTATCAGTATCGCCCATGACAAAAAAAACATATTGGTCAATCCCTACTGTTGATGCCAGCATCTACGTCATCAGCTTGAGCCTTATTTTTCATAGTATTTTCGGATTAATGACTTGCCAAGTTGCTCACAGGTAATTAGCACCAATGTGAGACCTCCTCACACCCAGATCCTTTCATCCTCTAACGCTGTTTTTACATCGCCCTGAGTACAAATCTAATGACTTTTGTTTTGGTTTGCAACGATTCTTCGGATCGCAGGTTTCTGTCAAAAATAATATGCCCGCTCGTTATCTTTAACAACCAGATTTCTTTACCTTTTTTTGACCCCAATGTCAAAATTCCGGGACGGACCAAGTCGATAATTGACCGGCCTAAAGTTTTTTTATTTATTTTATTATTTTAAAGCACGTGGGCCGACGTTCAGAACCGGCTCTTTGATCACCAGAGTCCTGGCTTGATTTGTGTGGAGATGATCCCTTGGCTAACGTTGGAGATCGGGATTAGTTGGCCGGCCGAGGCGCTCTGTCGCGCTCCGACACCCTTTGAAGCTGTTCAGTCAGAGGAAAAGAGGGAGGAAAGAAGAGAAAACGTCCCTCTGCATTTCCGCCGTGCTTTGATAATCCCGTCGACCGTCCACAGTGGTGGGTTTTTTTTTTTTTTTGAGTGGCATTTTTAATTTGTGGGCTGTTTGGCAGAGCATCAGATAGCCGAAACAAGTGGCAAATTGGCAAGTCTTCTTTTGTTGAGTGACTATTTGGGGATTTTTTTAAATGGCAGAGTGTGAAAAAGCTTGATAATTGTGATAATGGTCATTTCACAAGATATATATTATACAATATAATAATCACCTGTTGTCTTGCGGTTTCACAATGTTTCTGGTTCAATTTGGATATTTAAAAAAATGCTTTTTGTTGATAATATTTTTTTAAATTTTTCATCAGGAATATTTCAAACACGACTGACTCTCTTTGTTTATTGTATAAAGCTGCTATGAATGGGAACGAAAGTGCTTTCTTCTCCCTAACATCAGATCAAATTTTCTTTTATTTGTGTATCATTTTATATATTATATATATCTATATATCTATATATATATCTATATTCATATTCATCTATCTATCTATCTATCTATATATATATATATATATATATATATATATATATATATATATATATATACTGTAAATACACATTAAATTTGTCACAAAAAGCTTTTACAAATTAATAAAACATTTTATAAGACTTTTGGTATTACCTTCTGTAAGTACTGTATAACAAGTACTATCGACATCAAACGTTTCTGCTCATCGTTACTGTGTGGCATTTGTGTTTACAGGTTTTTTACGAGCAAACACAGGAATTCGGTCGTTTGCCACTGGGTCAAAGGGCGGCCGTATTAAAGTCGAGTTCTTTTGAAGTGCTAAGTGATATACAGCCCGTTGTGACCCCCACAATGGGAGCCAGACGAGCGGCAAATGTGTGTGTGTGTGTGTTTGGTGTGTGTGTGTGTGTGTGTGTGTGCGTTAGGAAGAGAGAGAGAAAGTGAATGAGAGCCGTCGTCATTTGACTTCCAAATTGGTCACCATTTATAATCCTTCAACGTATAGAGAAAATATAGAAGTGTATCGAAGAAGGAAGCGCTGTAGCTTGAGCCATATCTTTTGACTTGTTTTTTTAAAATGCATTAACAATTAAATTACCAAAAGAATGTGATTATGATATTGCTCTTCATTTTATTTTGCCGTACACATACACAGATATCCTACAGATAGCCGATTTACTAGCTAGAAAGGCTATCCAACATCGTTAGCATGCTAGTTAGCTTAGCTGCTAGCTAACATCTAACATACTGGGCTTGTTACTAATAAACACTAAAAATTAAGAAATCAAAACTTGAAAATCTGCACTAGTCATAATGTGGTGCCTCACTGTAATAATGTTCTTGCTAACCAATGAAGTTATTAATTATGCTACAGTTTCCATCGTTCTTTTAGCAAGAATATTAGTGATAGCAATATAACAAACTATTTTGATAGCTACTTAAACACTTTGCAACTAGGCTAGCATGCTAGCTTCCAGTCAAACAACTTGCTAATAACATTACTCAAATGGTGAATATACTCTACATAACTGTACATTTCTATTTATTAGCAAAGATTATGACGCTGTTTAGCAGCTATTAAGTGAGTAGCACACAGACATAAAAAATGTCATTGTGGGCAAAATTATTTGAAGTGTCACCACCTCACAACTAGCCTCAAAGCTTACACTTTACTCAATGAAAACAGCATCAAAATCGAGGTTGATAAACAGCAGCTCAGATGTTTTGTGGTGATTTGAGTTGAGGGCCGGCAGATCGATTGATTGACGGCAGACGGATGTGGGTTATTTCATCAATCAGAAGCGAACCCTGAGAGACGTTTTTGGAATTAACAGTGTGGGAAGCTATTAAGCGTCACAAGTCACTAAACGCGCTAGACGTCGTCTTCTCTTTTACAGAAAACAAGATTCCGACTTGGCCTCAAAATATTTATGCCATGTGTGTTTCCACTGGATTACAGAAGCGTTTTGACGAGCGCCTGATTCGCACATTAGCGGTTTTGCAGCGTTCCATCGCGCTGGCCAATTAAGGAAGGCGGTTTGGCCGCAAAAAAATGAGGACCAGGACTTTTCACTCTGACTTTTTCCGAGCACCATGCCAGATCCGTCTTTTTTCTTGCTCCAGGTAACTCCTTAATTGCTTGCGCATCGAAGCGCCTTATTTGCATCTCTTTCTGATCCGCGGGGGTCCAGGTGACGCACCAAGATCCAGATATTAGTCTCACCTTCAGGTTAAGGAGATTTCTCCCGTCCCTCCCCTTCCTGCAAATCCCCATCTTAGTTGGATTAAACGTTTCGCGAGGGGAACGAACGCTCTCAATGATGGATGAGCATGTGGTGCGAAAATGCAATTATTCTGAACGGGAATTTGTCTAGCTCGGAAATGTAATCCGAGTAATAACTTGGCAGCGGTGAGAACTTAACAAATGATTGCTACGTCGTTCAGAACGCCTGGACGCTTGTGACTTTGCCTCCCTCCCTCCCTCCCAGATGGGCAGCGAGGTGAGGTGAGAGCTACAAAAGCGTGGAGACGGCTGTTAGCTAGCGCCTGAGAATTAATTGCAATTAGTGAGCCAATCGCTCGCTCACTCACAGTGTTTACAGTCTTCTCAAATTTACTGTTCGCCGAGTTGCTGGCTCCAGCCGCCAAACACTCAACGTGATTAACGTCCCGCTAGGGCGGCACGGATTACAATATTGTGAAATTGCCTTTGCTGTTTTCCCAAGACGAGGGCCGCATCCCAGCCGGATACTTCTGTACTACATAGTAGAATTATGGATGTGGTGCCTCATTGCCTTAGTGTTAATGTTTGCTTTCAACACAATTACATATGTCTTACCGACGATTTACTTCCTAGAAAGGTTAGCCAACACAGCTAACATACTAGTTAGCTTAATAACTAGCTGTTGTCCTGGAAACTGTGTTGGTCATTGTTAAAAAATCTAGCTTGATGTAGCGTTTTTGTAACAGAGGCATGCGTCCCAAACCGCACTACTGCACTACATAGTAGTAGTACTTATAATGCTGCACAACCAAATGTGACCTCTGCATTTGACCCATCCATGAAGGAGCAGTGGGCAGCTAACGGGGAGTAGTGCTCGGGGACCTTGCTCATGAGTACCTCAGCGGTATCTTTACTGGTCTGAGATTCTAACCGGCGACCTTCTGATCACAGGGCGAACGCCCAACCGTTACACCACCAACTGCCCTAAAGTTTTTGTGACTCAGACCACTGAACCACCGCCTGCCCACTGTGTACTTTTGTCCTTTAGATCCCTTGACCAACTTGACCGATTCCTAAGCAGTTTGAGCGCCTTGACAGGATTTGAATGCCCAACGTTTTGGATTACACCACCGAGTTTTAGCCACTCACTGTGCTCTTAACTGGTCCCAGACCAACATTAATCAGCAGATGAGCATCACCAATCCACTCCTTGTGCTTCACCGCAGGGGCAAACATGTGTTTTTGTTGTGAAAACCAAATGGCCAGCTCATTCCAGGAGAGCTTGGTGGAAGTGTGGCTATCAGGAACAGGTGTGTGTCCACCGACAAAGGCAAGCCTGCTGCTCTCGTCGGCCGGACCATGTGTTTTCTTAACCTCATGGGGTGACCTGGTGGAGGGTGAGCAAAGCTCTCAGTTTGTCAGGGAGATAGAGGGAGGGAGTGTGTGTCTGTTCTAATCTAGCCAAGGACACATGGTGTGTCGTCGTGGCTCGCGAGTTTCGGAGCGAAAGTGGTTACGCAGACGGTCGGAGCTGGAACGCAGATGTCCACTTGATCTGGGCTCACCCTCGAGGTGATGGATGGACGAGGACTTCCAGGCATGAGAAGACACACGGAGAGAAGCCCATTCCCGATTTGTTGCGCCATTTTGGCCCGGAGGATTAAGGCTAGTCAGACCTAGTAAAACTCCCTGACCTTAAGAGGCCTCGCCTTTCCACGACCGCCCCCCTTTTGCAGCTAATAAAAGCTTTTTCCGCCGAGCCACTACATGTGCGCGAGACGGAGAGGCAAATTAATTGGTTTATCACTTTTCATGTGGTTTCACAATTGCCCAGAAAAAAGTTTTACAGTAAAAAAATTGTCCTCAATGCAACTCTTGTTAAATTTTAAGCGATTTATCAACGCAACCTCGAAAGAGTTTTGTCTTTTTACGCAGCGTTTCTGCGCCTTCAGTTTGCACACAACTGGCCTAGCGAGCAGGCCGTAAATAAATCATAGCGACGAGCCCAGCGTGTAAATTATAGAGAAAGTGAGACAGCGTGGAGTGGTTCCCCACGAACAACCGAGCATCCAAACAGCAGGAAGGAAGGAACGTACGTTCTCAAAATGAACTCAGCCTCGTGTATTTTTTTGGAGATGTAAGGTAGGGTAGAGACTCATCCGTGAAGGAGCAGTGGGCAGCTTTTTGGCAGCACCCAGGGAGCAGTGCTTGGGCACAGTACCTTGCTCATGAGTTCCACAGTGGTACCATCTTTCTCTCTGTTTCTCACTCTTCTTTTACCTCTCGTTCTCTCTCTCTTTCGGTCTCTTGATTTTCTTAGACCTTTTTTCTGTTCATGTTCTTTTACATTTCTCTCTTTTTCGTTTTAACATTTAGTCTCTCCCTTCACCTCTCTCGTTCTCTGTCACTCTCTCTGTTTACTTTGTTTACTGGTTTTCTGTCCCTCTTTTTCCAAGTTTCTCTCATAAAATTAGCAGGCTTTAGGATGGCTGGACTTGTAGGGAACGGGGTTTGCAAAAATGTGTGCTAATGTTGAGTGTGAGTGGGGAGAAAGTAAGTGTGTTTGTGAGTGTTTTTCTTTTCTTAAAACCCTCACACACACACACACACAGAGCTGAGTGCATTTTATCTGCAATCTTCTGCTCTGGACCTTCCAAATCTCACTCCGTCCAGAGCATCGCGGCCGCGTCCCGTCGCTAACGCTGACAGAAATCAATACAGGGGTCCGATCTGCCCTCCTCCTTGCCTTTCCTCACATCTGCACGCATGCACCATCACTCTGCACTTACACACTCCTGCCTCCATCTGGAGATTAGACGCTTAAGCCCCCCTCATTCGGGAGACCCCGAGTCCAGTTCCAGCTCCATCTCTGCCTGATCCCTCGCTTTCTTCTTCCATCTCTCTCTTCCCATCTCTCTCTCTCTCCATCTCTCGCTCTCTCTCTCTCTCCAGTATTGCTGGCTAGAGCCTCTTGTTAGGATTCATCATTTAAATGGAAACCTCTCTGGCTTTTAGGAATAATCCCTACATAGGCAGTACTCCCTTCTCTCTCTCCCTCTCTCCCTCTCTCTCTCTCTCTCTTCACTTCGTTCTCTCTTTTTCTTCTCTCTTCCCCCTCTCTCTCACCCACTGTCTTTTTTTCTTTCTTTTACTCTCATACCTCACATCAGCATTCTTGTACTTCACCCCCTCTCTCTTTCTCTCATCCGCCTCATTCTTGTTCTCTATCGCTCCTTCTCTCTCTCTCTCTCTCTCTCTCTCTCTCTCCTATTACCTCATTCTCTCTGCCTTTCTCTCACTTCACTTTGTTCATTAAATCATTTTGTTAATTCTCTCTCACTTTATTTTTCTCTTTTCCTCCACCCTCTGTCTCTCCCCCTCTCTCTCTCTCTCTCTCTCACATACACACACACTTTTATTTAGCTCCCTTTTTTTCCGATTCTGGTCCTTTCTTCAGCACTCTGTCTCGTTCTTTCTGTTTGTCTTTGTCTATTTCTGTCTCTCTTTTGTTCTGTTGCTCTTCATTCACCTCAGTTTCTCTCTCTCTCTTCTTTTGTCTTACGTCCTTCACTCCCTTTTTTGCTGCCTCACTGTGCATCTTTTTCTCATTTACTGTCTCTCTTCCTTCACAGCCCCCCCATCTCTCTCTCCTAATCCCTCCATTTTCTCGCTCATATTCTCCTGGCAAGCTTTTGTCCAGCTAGTGATCACCAGCCAACGTCTCTGTAATGGAAACACACACACACACACACATCAGCACAGTGGTCTTAAAGAAAATCCACTTGTTTCAGAATTAGTGTATGTGTTTATGTGTGTGTGTGTGTGTGTGTGTGTGTGGGTGTGTTGGTGGGTTTGGTGGGGGTTACCTGTCACAGCTTGCGCTAGGCGTCTCCATGCGTTTTTCCTGCTTGTTAGCCATGTTAGCGCAGCTGCTCAGGTCAGGACAGACTGGGTTGAACCGGCCACGATTAGTCAGCCGAGAGCCACGGGCGCCTGCACACCCCATAATGTCACATCACATGAGACCAACACAAATAAACAACAGGGGGAGAGAGAGAGAGAGAGAGAGAATGCTAGAGGAAGAGAGAGAGAATGAGGTGAAAGCAGAGATAAAAAGAGTAATAAAAATAGAAGAAGTGATAAAGAAATACAGAGATAGAGAGAAGATTGAGATGGAGGGCGCGAGAGAAAAAGAGAGACAGAATGATGGCGAATGCGAGAGAAAGATACAATGTGAAAGAAGAGATAAATAAGGAGAGAATGATGGGGGAGAGAAAGCCAGAGTAAGTGAAAGTATGATGGAGTGGGAGGGCCAGGGAGGAAAGAGAAGAAAGGAAAAAAAAGAGAGACTGATGGAGAGGGAGGGAAGGTGGAAAAGAAAGAGAGAGAGAGAGAGAGAATGAGGATGAGAATGAGCAGAGGTAAAAAGAGTAATAGAAATGGAAGGAGCAGAGAAGGAGAGAATGACAGAGGAAGGGCGTGAGGGAAAAAGCGATAGAATAATGGGGAGTGAGCGAGAGAACGACAGTGTGTAAGGGAGAAAAGGAAGAGAAAGTGAGATAAAGAAGGGATAGAGTGAGAGATAGATAAAGAGAATGATGGAGAGAGTGGGAAAAAGAAGCGGAGAGAAACGAAAGAGAACGAAAAGAGAGAAAACGCGAGAGAGAATAGGCTCGTCCCTGTCTGTGATTGTGTGATGATCTCTCTTTCATCCCCTGTTATTCCTAATAGCTATTCAAATGAATGGCTAGTTGAAACAGAGAGAGATGGAGGGAGCGAAAGAAAGAGGAGGGTAGTGGACAAAAGAGGGGTCTGTAGGCTGCAGTGTTTGTCGTTTTAATGAGCGATGGCGGTTACTCGGTTAATATTCCGAGCTGCTCTCTCAGCGCTCACACTGGGCTCCCTTCAAAGCTGCTGGAGACCGGAGAGAGAGAGAGAACGCGGGAAAGAGAGAGGGATAGAAAACACAAACACAGGTTTCGTTATCCTCCATGATACCAGATCTGATCATGTCATCATATTTTCTCACGCTTCTGCATTTCTGAAAAGCAAACAAATATCCACAAAACGAGGTGTAAATACTGGTAGGGAAGTAACTGACCGATATATCATTTTGAGGCCGATATTGACCGATATATGATACAAGTTTTGGGTCATTTCAAACCACTTTGGACTCATTTTTGGCCTATCAGTTTCAACCCCAGAAATAGAAAAGGCAAAGAAACTACTGGATGTTAAAGCCAAGATAACATTAGTGTACCGAAACCGTACTGTTACCGTGCCCCAAAAAACGCGATACGTACCGAACCGTGGGCACACTGTACCGTTGCGTTCCTATTCCTATCCCACTAGGGCGTCACCACCCACATAAGACGGAGTCGGGGTTCACTGTGGCTGCTGTGCTTTCCACTCAGTCTAGAGCGCTGGAAGGTAAACAGTAGGGGCCTATAGGGGGCCTCAAAGTGAGAGAGAGAGATGTCCGGCAATTTGGCTCCGATCCATCTAGGGCCCGGGAGGGTCTAAAGCCAGAGTAAGTAATGTAGTCGGATATCGATTGTTCCGTTTCAGGCTCGACTGAGCAGCCCGGCGCTGCTGCTGCTGCTGCTGAGACAGAGTTGGCACCCACACTCACCCTTCAAACCACCCACCTACCGCTGTGTGTGTGTGTGTGTAGGTGTGTGTGCGTATGTAAGTGCAGTGGAGGGTGAATGCATATGTAACACCTCGTTTGCTGGAGCTCCCCCCCCCACACACACACGTGTTGAGAGCTGTTGGATAGAGAGATGCAGGAAATACAGAATAAGCTACGCTTGACTGAGAGAGAGAGAGAGAGAGAGAGAGAGAAGTGAAGGAAGAGCAGCAGAATGAGAAAGATAAACAGAGAGTGAGTGAGTGAAAGAGGGAGGCAGGGGGTGAAAGAAGAGTGACAGAAAGAGAAGGGTAAACAGAGAGAGGTGTGTGTGTGCTTTGTGAAAGAGAAAGAGGCAAAGGAAGAGTGACAGAAAGAAGAATAAACAGAGGGAAAGAGAGAGAGAGTTCAAGGAACAGTTAAAGAAAGAGAACTATAAATAGAGAGCGTGCACGAGAAAGAGAGACAGAAACGTAGAGCACGAGAGGGAATGGTGAAGGAAGAGTGACAGAAAGAAAGATAAACAGAGAGAGGTGAAGGAAGAGACGGAGTGAAAGGAACAGAGTGAATTGTAGGAAGAAGTTTAAACAAAGAAGGAAGAACGAGTGAGAAAGGCAGAAACACAAGATAATCAGAAAGAGAACGGTGGAGGTAGATTTACAAAGAGAAGGATAAATTAAGCGAGAGCGATAGAGAGAGGTGAAGGAATGGATAAACAGAAAGAGAGAGGGAGAATTAGAGAAAGAGAAGTATAAACACATGGACTGGTGAAGGACGAGAGACAGAAAAACAGAGTAGGATAAACAGAATGAGAGGGAAAACATGGAGCAATTGAACCTTTTTTTGACAGAAAATAACACTGGAACTTTCTTGTTCATACCAAATAGCAAAGTACGGTACTTATACTCTCCCTTAATGAACAGTGGGAAAGCACCTTTTGGTGCCAGCTCCGAAGCGCAGATGCTGCTGTCCCTGCTGAGTCACCTGTGAGTTGGGAGAGTAACTGACCTCGCGGCTCTGGGGCGTGGCCGCCTCCATCACAATGGAGCCTTATGTCACGTCTGTTCCGTTTCACATGACAGCCGTTAGAGTGACTTTGAAAAGACTTGTAACACGATCCCGAGTGTCACGTGCTGCTGGTTGAGCAGGCGAAGGGAAATTAGCTTCTAGCCTCCTGGGATCCATATTACACACTTAATTCAGTGCTTGCCTTACTATTGTTTATTCAGAGCCTTTACAGCCTTTTAGAGGGTGTGTGTTAGAAAGAGAGCAGGTTTTTAGGTGGATATAAGGACTACATTGTTCCCTAAAACCCAGGAAACCTTTCAATTTTTCTGGCTTTCTGAGGACATTTCTGTGAAATGATGGTAAATCCTCACAGTGATAGCACTGTAAAGCTCTATCTGTGGTATCTGTACCATAACCCCAACCCCACCTTCTACACCTTAACCCACGGCCCACCACACCATGTATAGCTTTCGTTAGCCCCCGCCAGTTTTGTGTAACTCCCAAAACCTTACCATCTTTATTCCACCCTCCAACCTCAACCTATGCCTTTCTCCTGTGTCAGCTTCAGTATACTTTAACCCCACCTGACCAACCTTATTTAACCCACATTAGCTGTCCACTGCTCCTTCACGGATGGTTCAAACGTAGAGATCACATTTCGTTGTGGTGCACCGTTTCACAGCTTTATTACTGATTTGATTACCGCCGCCATCAAATTTGACGCAGATTCTACACCTTACCAACACCACTACCATATTTACTCTGCCTCCACCATATAGCTTAACCCTACCCCTACCAACTTTACTCAACCCCTACCTCATGTCCTATATCTGAACCCCACCCTTACTTATCTAACCCTTGCCTACCAATTTACTCAACCTCCACCTCGTCACGTCAACTACTCTTAAACCCTGTAATCCAAACCTACACGTCACCTAGTCAGTACTTGTCAAATAGAGACCCCATTCTCTCCCACTTAATTAAAGCCCATCAGTGTTCTGTAATTAGTGGAATCTCCCCACCCCTTCTAGCAACCCAACCAGCGCCCGCCTGCCAACGTGTCTACATGTGAGGTTAGAGTTCTGGCAAGGAGTTGGGGGCGGCTTGGCTCAAGCGTGTTAACCAACCAGTCAGGGAGCGAGAAACAGCTTAAATACTGTGGCGGAAAATTGATGGGGGATCTTTAGCAGGAAAAGCCAAGTCTCCACTGTGCCGTGGACTTGCCAAGAGTTATATCTGGGTGGCGAGGGGGAGGGGCAACTTACCCACACTGATAAATAATCCCACACACGCCGGTGAGGCAGCCGAGCACCGCGCTACGCTAGTGCGACCTTGACCTCGCAACTCCTACACTCCCGCTAAGCTGGCAGAAGCTGGGTTAAATAACAGCCGAAGTTTTCCAACCCAAAAACTTTTGGGATCTGGAGGAGATTTTGGCCGACGTTTTAGCTTCAGCCTCTGCACACTTTCCAAACTGCACACCAGATCTGAGCAGTTAATTTGTTTTTTTCCTCTGTTTCTCCATCTCTGGTTTGCTTGGCTCAACCGCCCACTTTTGCCACAGTTAATCAGTCTGGTTTTTCCGTCGAGAACTGAGAAGGAGAAGACTTGTGGTGGAACGGGCAGACAAAACTGGCAATAAAGCTGAAACAGAGCCCATAGTTCACCTCAGTAAGAGGTCTTTTTAAACATTAGACTCAAAAAGCAGGCCAGCACCAACTTTAATTTGGTTTATGATGGTCATTTGATGGTTATTGATGATGTTGAATCAAGAAATAACGATTTGGTCCAAGAGCCATTGTACAAGTGAGCCTCTTACATCTCCTTTTGGGACCGTTCAAAAGGTCTTGGTTGTTTAGATGTTTTGGAGCCTTGACTCAACACAGAACTATCAACTATCAACCCAACTAGATTTTCAATACCAGGGACTCCCCATCAGCTCTTCCAACAAAAGAAATGTTTTGGCTTATGTCACCCAATCAGCATTGTCTTTAATTAAAGCCCAGGAGTGTTCTGTAATTTGTGCAACTGCATGCCCAGGTTAGAGTCCAGGCATGTTGAGGGTGACTCAAACAGTTAGAGAGCTAGAAGCTGCTAAAATAATTTGGCAGGACAGCCCAAGAGATGACAGAATGGGTTAACGACTCTCAGGACCACCTCCAAGGTGCCACCTCCACAAGAGGTTCAATACCTGGGATTCCCCATGCGCTCAAGACTACACAGATACTTTGAGGAAGACCTTTAACCTCTGGTCACTCCATAGAGACCGGGAAGACTTCCTCCATTACCCAACATTCAATTTCTATAGGGTTCTCCTGCGATTCAATCCCACAATCTTATGGTCATGAACACAGAGAGAGGGGTTTCAGTCACTTAGACCATTGTGTGTTAAGAAGTTAATACAACCTGAAAGCACCCCTCCATTTCAGGAAAATGATTTGCGTAGTAATGGTCCCGAGCAGCAAGCGGGAGAGCTGTCACGCTCTGATTCAGCGCTGGAGCGCTTTTGGGAGCTACGTTGCTGCTACGCGGTTGAGTCCAGCTCACCGAGAGACTCTCCTGTCGGCCAAAGCTCTTGTTTCAGAGCGCCCGGGGACCGCTGGCTCGATGAAAGGAGCTGTGCAAATAGAAGTTCATTCAATTTTTTACAGCTCGTTAGGTGTTTTCTTCCCTCTCTTTTTATATCCCCCACCTCGATTCCCCCCACCCCCTGTTTGGTGCGCGATCTGGGAGTCTCCAAGGCCTTGAAATGCACCAAGTGCTCTCCATTAAACCCACATCCAGAAACAAACACTTGCAGCCAGATGTTCCAGAGCAAGCGTCCAAATACAATTCCAAATTCATCAGGAGTTTTACAGCCCTTTTTGCATTCCACATGTGTGGTCGTTCTGGTTCGGGGGTCAGGTCCGAAACCGTGATATAAGGTCATGCCATTTTTATAAAAGACTGTTTTCTGCTAATGCATTTATGGGAGCTCCCATGGTATGACTTTATGCCGCTATAAATGAGTGACGCTTATTTTATCATCATAGAGATGAAAAAGGAAGTCTGCATACTCTAGTTTTGCCTCATTTCACACACTCTTTGTACATGCACTGTACCTTTAAGAGTGTAACGAACGTAGCATTTCTAAAAAATGCAATTTACCGTCCACATTCGATACCGTACATCGTATGTGTTCACAAATGTTGTTCTGCGTTTACGGTGGATTGGAGAGGAGTGAGAGTGGGCCGGGGTTGAGGGTAATCTGGTGGGTGGAGTAATGGGAGAACACAGTGATTGGATTAAACCCACAGGCTTAAGGGAAGGGTGGAGGCTTGGTTCCTCCGCCCCTTGTTTTGCAGACGAAAAATCAAATAAAATTGGAAATACAATCTGAGCCAGAAGGTGGTGGAGGCAATCCCACTGACTGGAGCTTTTAGACTGGGGATGTGTATTTGTGTATTTACAGCGTTAATCCGGAGGGGGTGGTGGATGGCGGGGCGGAGCAGCCAGGGGTCACGATGCCAGGCCTCGATTTTATTGACGAGTTCGTTTCGGTTGTGAGCCTGTCCGCTCTTGTTTTTATTTATTTATTTATCTGTGTTTGTTTGTTTTGTTTTCCCTCTGAGGATGGCAAGCTCTTAAACTTTGTGTTGCGTAAGCACACACACACACACACGGCTTTGCTGACGATATGGGGAGGAGGCGGGGCCTGGGGAGGAGTGAGTGTTTATTGGAGGGAAAAGAGATGTGAGAGTTACGAGGGCAGTGAGGCGTGTGTGACTGTGTGGGGTTATGTATGTGTGTGTGTGTGTGTAAATGGGCATGTGAGTGGGAATATGTGTATGCACAGATGCATGTAGGCACATGGCTCTGTGTATCTATTTTGTGTGTGTGTGTGTGTGTGTGGCCCTGTGGTGGAGTAAAGCCTGACCCACTTTCTACTCCCCCCCAACACACACACACACACACACACACTCTCTCTCCCACTTTAATTGCCGCTCGCCGCGTCGAGGCCATCTGGTCGGGGCCGGGGCCCGTCGCCATGGCGATGCCGGGAGGCTTTACGGATTTGTAGTGTGGACGGTAACCAGCAAGTCGAAGGGGGGTGGAGTCAGTATTGGCAGGACACGCCCCCTTGTTGATGAGAGGATACGCCCCCTTTGCGACAAAATCCTGGGTTTATACTTAAGAGTGCTCTCGCCATTAAAATAATTGTGTTAACAACATATCTATTACTGATTCAGCTGTTCGCCATGTCAATAGATACACATGCTAAATAAGCTGACTTATTTAGATTTACTGGAGCTTATTTAAATTGCCCAAACCTCGTCCTTTAAGCCTTCTGCTAAATTCTGCTACTAGCATGATTGTGATTCAGATGCTAACATGCTATGATCTGATTACTGGACTTGTTTTGAAGACCCAACGTTCCTACAGTTAGCAGTAAGCATGCTATACCCAGTCCTGATGGACACACCACTGACTCAATCCTAAAGAAGCTAATTGTGCTAACAACGCATCTCATTTAGATGGACACTGATTGTGCTAAATCGTAAATGATAAGTCTTCTGTCATGGACAGAAGACTTATCCATGGACCTAGCACTACGCTGCAAGCTAACATGGTATAATGGTATAATGCCTGTTAGCTAATTAATCTAGCTTGTTTTAGAAGCTCAAGTCTCCTGCTTTTATCTATGATCTGTGCTAGCATTGTTCCTATAAACTAACCGAAAAAAGCTAACTTTGATAATATGGCTGCCACTCTCCCGTTTCAGCTATTAGCACCATCCTTGCTTAAAAAGCTAACGGTGCTAGAACATACCTCAGTCACCTAACAGAGGTATGTTCTAGAACTGTTAGCTTTTTAAGCTAGGATGGTGCTAATAGCTAAAACTGATTTGGATTAATTGTAGGCCAGTTAATCTGTTTGCTAATTAACTAGTTTAGCTTGTTAACTAGTTGTAAACCACTGACTCACGCTTGGCTTCTGTGTTTGCTGGCACCTGTTTGAGAAAGACTTAGCTGAATGGTAAATACGCTAACCAAGCCAGCGTCACATCTATTAGCAGGTTGTTCTTCTGTGCATTTAGCACTTCTCTTCTCACTTGCCCTTCTCTCATTTCAAACCGCCTCTAAAACCGACTCTGACCCGAACTTGCGGCTTCCGCATTTGCCTGATTAAAAATAAGATTAATTAATCCCGTCTTTTGTAGCGAACAGAGCTTTATTTTTTTCTCTCTCCCTACTTTGTTCTTATTTGTGTTGTGGAGAGTAAATGGCGTGAGAACGTTAAGAGATAAGACGCGAAGAGACTCAACCTCATCAATACGTGCCGCCTCTAATCCGCACATGCTCAGTACGCAGCTGTGCTAGCCTCGCTAAAAGAGACGCCGCGTTCCAAAGGTTAATTACATATTAAATTATTCTGTTATCTTTAAAGGCGAGTCAACTGCCTCTTTTTTAAAAAGTAGTTGGAGGGTTAGTCTGAAGTTTTGACGCTGTAATTGATCATTTGCCGTTTCATCTGCACCTTTATTCCCTTTGCTTTTTAAAGAGCAGAGCTGATTGGCCGATTGTGTTCACTGCTATTACCCATAATCCCACTGAACTGGAACCTTATTCATTATCACTAAGGTAGTAATGAAATGGGTCAACAATATGGCTTAATATATATACATACATGGCTATATATTTTTTAAATTAATGAATTAACTTTTATTTATTTATTTTAATTATTATTATTACATCTCGGTATATATTAAAGAAATGTTTCCTTGACCTGTAACATAGCAGTCCTAAAATCTGTTTTGGCTTTATATTCTTTTTATTTCTATTATTTTGGCCATAAGTTTGAGGAAAAGGATGGAGGTGCATCGACTGTACCCTCACTTCATTAAAACTAGCCCTGGGACGTCTGTTTGTTTGCTAACCACAGCGTCAGTAAGTTTGACACTTAGCATTAGTGTTGGAGAGTGTTTGTTTTGCAAATGCTGGGAGCTGTCGTTGCACGTTACTGTCTTTTCACGTTCTTTCCTGCTTAATTTCCCCCCCCTCCGAGGGGTGCGTTCTAGTCCTCGAAGGCGTTACACAGCGTTTCCAATTATCGGCGTGCGAATCACAGTCGAAGCGCTGCGGAATATTCAGCTATTTCAGGCCTGCGGTGCTGAATAACACCACCATCATGCGTGTAGCGTTTATTCTTTTTAACAGATTTTAAATCTGCACCTTTGCCAGTGTTCCGTCATTGTGTTGCAGGTTTTTTGTGTGTAATATGTACTGCAATCTTAGGTACATTGTGGAATTGCTTTTTTCTGGCAGGCTTGTCAAAAGTGTGAAATTAAATGGCACACTCCAGAATCCTCTCCAGGTCCGGGCGAAGGAGTTTCACAGACATTCCACGCTCTCCCCTCTTCCGACGTCTCCCACTTTTCAATCAACCCCTTCTTTTTTCATCCTCCTTTCTTTTCCCCTGCCTTGCCACAAACCTCATGGCAGGTCTGAGTTTGCGTCGGCCCTTTCTGGCAAAGACGAAAAATTCCCTTCTTCACTTGACAGGCAGAAATGTCTCAGCACCCCGTACATTTTTGCATAAGTTGGGGAAATTGATTATGAATGAATAAGCATCGGGGAAAGCATGACATCCATAACTACGCAGATCAGGACCGGTACCAAATACTTAAACTCATTTTCCAAGAAAAAAGTACTAGGGAGTGTTTGGGTTTGACTCCTTGTTTGACAGTGCTTTGCTGTTCAGTAATATTGGAACAATACAGTACGGACATCCATAACTGTGTGGTTCGGTACCAGTACCAGCCAGTAGTTAAGAAAGTAGGAAAACATACTGGAATATTTTAGTACTGTTCTGTTTTCCATTGATAAAAGGATGCATGAAAGCAGATATGATGGACTCAGCAGAAGAAAGGTTGCTGTCACGTGTGATCCCAGTACCAGTACTGTTTTCCTTGTAAAAAAGTACTTGAGAATGTAGGCAGGTTTGACTCCTTGTTTTCTGTCACAATTGACTGCTTTTCCACATCATGGTGTTTGATCTTCTCTATAGGTTGCAATCAGGGCATCCCCCAAGGTCACATTTTGGGTCCAGTTTTGTTTCTCAGTCCAGACTTTAAGTATTACAGTAGGGTACCGAAAAGTACCCTACTGGCAGAGATGGAGGTTCAGTAAGCCTGGAAAACCTGCTAGTGCTGTCCTGTTTTCCCAAAAATAAAAACACAGGAACCAAGTAGGCAGGACCGGCATTGCATGCTCTCTCCTCGCCTGACATATTTCTCTTTTCAGTCAACCCACTTCTTTCATCCCCCTCTCTTTTCCCTCCGTGCAAACCTTGCGGCGGGCTTTTCCGATTGCGCTGGCCCTTCAGTCCAGGAGCAGACGAAAGCCGTCATGGTGCCTCCACCAATCGTTCCCTCTTCCGCCTTACTGGGGAAACATATCTTGGGGCCTGGAATGTAACACGTTTTCGTAAGTCGGTTCCAGCCCCCTCCAGCGTTCCTGTCAAGACGCTTCTTCTTTTATGCAGGTTTCTAGCAGGCGGGAAAACGACCGGGCCCCAGACACCTCCACCTCCATCTTTTCAGCGCTTGCTTTCTAGTGCTGCTGTCGGTACCATGCGCCTTCACTTGTCGGAGGCAAAACAACAGCGTGCTGTCAATGCCTTCCCTTTCTTTTCAGCATGGAAGATTGGCCAGGGTTTGATCTTCTCTCCGGGATGCAACCAGGGCATCCCCCAGGGTTACGTTTTGGGTTCAGTTTTGTTTCTCAGTTCAGCCTTTAGGTATTGTTCTGACCCAATGTAGCTGGCTGTTGTGAGGGAGTTTTGGGAAGGTTCTATTTTTACATTTTCCCATGCAGATGTTAGCACTCAGAGGTTGCGGGAAGGAGGGGGAGTGGCTTTTTTTACGGGAAGAGATGGGGATTAAGGTTTGCTCTATCTGGAATTAATCAAGCAAGCACCTGAACTAGATTATACCGTTCGGAAGAGGAAGTACGTGCAAACAGGTGTTACTGCTGTCCTGTGCCGCTACCCTAGCATCCCTTTTTGTCAATGTCACAGAGGTGTGTGTGTGGTAAGAAAGTGTGTGTATCTGGATGCGTATGTATTGTTCAGATAAAAACTCATTTTCTTACCACTGTTACAGCACAGTCATGTTGCTTAATGGCTTGAGAGATAAATGATTCAGCAAGGTGTGTGTGTTTTCAGAGATGTGTGTGTTACCCCTGCTTGTTGCCTAACTCATGATTACAGCCAGGATGGAGGCCATGTTGAAATCTTGTTGCAATTAGCCAGCACCCCCAACCTCCCTTGCAAAGCACCTTCGCCAACTCTCTGTTTTGCTGATTTTGATTTGCGTTTGTGTGTGTTAGAGCACATGACCAGGCTAGTGCACACTTGTACAGTGTGTTTGAGTGTGTGTGTGTAGCTATAGTTACTCATGTTAAAACCATTCACCACAGGAGCTGAGTCAGTCACAGATCCGATTTACAGCTGTGTTTGATTGAGAAACTCGTTCTTTGTCTGTAAATGAGCAGAAATAGTTTTATGCCCTGAGGACAATGTCTCCCTGCCGAGAGACCTGTTTCTTTGCCCGAGCAAAATCTCTCGGATCTTTTCGGGGTTTTGTGCACACGTCTAGTCGCTGTATCTCTCCAATCTCTGTACTTTCCGGCTTCTCAAGCTCCCGTGGGAGTAGGATGCAGATGCTTTGAGACGCTGGTGGTATTTGCTTCCACGGGATTGATGCCGATAGGTGAGGACAGGCCTGAGGGGTGGAGAGGAGCAGGAGGAGGAGGAGGTTCTCGGTGGGGGGTGGGTGGAGGGGGATCTGGTGTCAGATGGGAAATTGATCATGGACGAATAGGCGTCGGGGGAGGCCTGACATCCATAACTGCTTTCCACGCGCCCAGCCTGGAAAATCCATCACTTGGCCAGTCCCTGGCGCTGTCCCTGTCTGCCTTCGCCGGCTTTGGAGCTGTAGACGGAGGGAAACCGTGTTCACCTGATGAGTTGCTGGTGTTTGCTGATGAAATATAGTGTGTGTGTGTTTGTGTGTGTTTGTGTGTGTGTGTATACTGCAGGTGCTACCGGTTATAGACAGACACCATTGTTTGCCCTGGATAGTCCTTGTTTCCTGCCATAACTTAAGGTGCTTTTCCACTTTGCTGTGTAGCCTAATAAAATGATTTGTAGTTTGGTATCTGTGCTGTTTTTCCCTCTAAAAAATGACTTGAGTAGATAGCCAGGTTTGACTCCTTATTTCCTGTGCCGTAATTTAAGGCACTTTTCCACTTTGCAGCGCAGGATAACAGGATGATTTTCATTATGGTACTGGTACCATAACAGTACCCTTTTTTTAAAGCAGTGTTTACGAAAGTAGCCAGGTTTGACTGCTAGTTTACTACCATCATTTGTGGGGGTTTCCCACTATATGCTGCCATATAGTACGGAACTTTGCTGTTCAGTACGAGTCGCAGAAGTTCTGGTACCATCCCATTTTCCATAGATAAAAGTAGGTGAAAATGGTATTCCTGTTTTTGTTCCTGCTTGATACTTATGGTACTCCAATCAAAGAGGAACCAAAAAAGCTAGATAGATACATAGGCAGCGCTCAATACTCTTTACAGATCTTAAATGTTTCATTGCTGTGGTCATGCCATTTAAAAAGTACCGATCATTTCATGTAGTTGGCAAAGTGTCCTTTATGAATGAGAAACAGAAGGTGTAAGCGAATGAGTGGGTTGGACATGGCTCAAGCCAGACTTCCACAGGAAGCACTCGTGGCCCCCCCGGGACGTCCCTAACACATAAATGAGAAGCCATATCGGTACTTGCTTCCGTCACTCCGTTCCAGCTCCTGATCGTTATTCTGTCACACTTGTGCACCTGGCGTGAGCGCACGGTCTCACATCTGGATCCCCGAGTTCAGGTTTGCATTTAAAAGCAGGCTCCCACAGATGAGAGAAAGGAACAAGTGCAAACAGAGGGAGGAAGTCGGGAGCCCGGTGGGTTTGAAGGTGGGGGGTTGTGTGTGTGTGGAAGTAACGACCCCATGGAGAGGGGCAGGACGAGGCTACAGTGCTGGAAAGATGCCAGTGGTTTTGTTTTACGATCAAACACAAGCAGCAACACACTCTCTTTACCTTTCACTCTTAGAGGCAGAACCGTTGTTTGCAGGAGTTCATCGGTTCTGAAAAGTGCTGCATAAAAATCACTGGGGAGACAAAAAAATTGGGAAAAGAACCAACATCGGTGCCTTGTATGTCAGCTCTGTCGCTGTTTATTTAGTGGTGCAGCGTGACGTTTGCTATCTGCATCTTTTGCTAATCTGACAGGTGAGGAATCTGCCTGAAAAGATGAAAAAGCCCCGGCGCAATTGGAAGGGCGTCGGAGATAAAGCCTCGGCTAAAACGGCGCTTTTGTCCTCAATTAAAGGCGTTTCAAGCCGGTGGTTTTCGCGACGCGGCTGGGCGTTAAATGCAGTCGTTTTTGTAGCCCTGCCGCTTTCAAATCGAGATAATGACATCGGTGGAGATCGGCCGCCGCCGCTTTCTTTCGCGCGCTCTGCGACGACATAAAACGCTACGGGGATTAGAGACGACTGTTTTTTTTGTTTACATCTCCTCTTTTTAGTACGATCCTCTTTTATTTCTTTTTTTGTCTGCCTCGGAAAACGCAGCGTGGCAGGCTTTTGTCTCGCAATGTTGCGTTTCGCTATGTGGCGTTTGAAAACAAAGCCATGCTATTGAACTGAGGGAACAGGGTTAATGAGAGAGGGAGGTTCTAGTCGGATGCTCGGCCCGCCGGGATTCCCTTGTTACCTGGGCGGTTCATTAGCGTCGTCTGCTGCAGTTTTATGAGTGAGGTTTAACGAAGGATGGATCAGCGAGGAAGGAAGGTGGGAAGGTGTGGAGGATGTGGAGATTTGAGGCCCATCGATGTGGAAGCATTGATTAGGGAGCGTCAAAAGGTCATGTCAACCTTGTGGTGACTTCGCCTCTCCTTTATAGGGGCATGAAACCCTGTTCTTTGAGACTTGTTGTGAGGGA
Organism: Distichodus sexfasciatus; assembly: GCA_032718565.1. Lineage (NCBI taxonomy): Eukaryota > Metazoa > Chordata > Actinopteri > Characiformes > Distichodontidae > Distichodus > Distichodus sexfasciatus. Next base: position 273,216 of record JAVGVS010000430.1, on the reverse strand, counting down.
CAAGACATACTGAAAGAAGGGATGTTTTTAGATGGTTTCTGAACTTCTGGTATCATACAGAGCTGAGCAGAATCACCAAGGAACGTGTCTGCTGTGAAAAAGGTAGTTGTAACCCCTCGGTAGGAGACTCTCCAAGACATTTTAAGTTCAAATCCAGCTTGGATGCAGCACCTCCATCTTTGGGCCCTTAGTAAGACCCTTAATCCCACGTTGGTCCAGGGGAACTGCTTTAACATGCATGTCCTGCTGAAAAAGTGGCATAATTGAGCACTGAAGGGGGAATTGGAGATGTACCGGGTAGAGCAGGGGGTGTTCAATTCTGGTCCTGGATGGCCGGTGTCCTGGAGGTTTTCCATCCTACCTGATCAGTCTCTTCTGGTGGTTATCTACCTGAAAACAAGTGTGAATGTTCTGGAATCCAGTAGGATGGCAAACCTGCAGGACACCGGCCCTCCAGAATTGAATACCCCTGGGTTAGGGAGTTGGTTGCATGATCGGAGTGCCACCAGTCAAGTCCTGGACCAGTAAAGGTAGCACTTAGGTACTCATGGGCAAGGTACATCCCCGGCCACTACAAAAAGCTGCCCACAGCTTCTTGAAAGATGGGTCCAATGCAGAGATTACATTTGGTTGTGGTGCACTGTGTGCTGTGCTGTGTTCACACTCACAAATAGTCACTCACTTAAATAATTGTAAATGAGCACTGGGTGTAAAACTGTACAAAAACGAGAAGTTTCCAGACATTCTCTGCATAGCTTTTTTAATGCTTACATTCTTCGCATTGATTTTTTAATGCCCCTCCCGCTGCACGGAACCATGAATTCGTTTCGACTGGCTGTCGAAATGGTTCTCTGCATGTTCAAAAGCGTGCAGAAACCTTGACGGGTTCTTTCACCCAGTTTTCCCCAGCAGACGCCTTCCTGCCTTGATTTAGCCAAGAAATGGCGCATTTAAAAATGCAAAGAACCTACGCTCAGAAACTTGTCAGATTCTTCTCTTCCCTTTTTTCAAGCCTGCTTCCTCTTTCTCCCTTATTCCCTTTCCCTCTTCCCGTTTCGTCATTGCCGCTCAAGGAAACCGCCAAATTGATCATACATGTCCGCTGGGGAAAATGTTGAGGCAGCAAAAAAGGAGAACCAGTCTCGTTCTTGTGTATTTTCAGTCCCAGTTTTAAAAAATGTATTTAAAAACGTAGAGAATCTACATGGCGGAAGTAGTTGGGATCTCATTTTTGGTGCGTTTTACTCCCTGTTTTCCTAATGCATTTAGATCAGGATCCAGAAACTCATTCTTCACTCTTTCAGGTGGATTTTTACACCCAGTTTTTAAAAAGCAGAGGATCTCGGAAACGGAACTCATTCTCATGTTTGTGCATTTTTACACCAAGTCTTTTAAAAAGCATTCACAAATGTAAAGGATCAACACCCCTGAACTTGTCAGGTTCTCGTTTTTGTATGTTTTTACCCCAAATACGTGTTTCTTAGTGATTGGAGGCCATGAAGAACCTTGATGGTTGTGCAGTTTTACAGCCAGCCTCATCAGTAACGTTACTCACTGATTTCCTGTGATAATGGTACCTTTAAAAAATGGAGATGACCTCTCTTTTTGTGCATTTTCACACTCCATCTTCCACCTCGTAGGAAAGAGGAGGCAAGTTGCGGAAGGTAGCTCTGGGTTTGCTTCGGCGCTGCCGAACGGCGAGTGCTCGGGGGCCTAGAACGCGGCACGAGGGACATGAGGGAAGAGAGAAAGAGATGGAGAGAGAGAGCACTCTCGCTGCTGGAGGGGGGTCACGTGTTGACCCTGTTACGTGCACGAGTAAGTGCGTTGTGCAGAAGGCACGCTCACTGAGCATCTCGTCTCTCTCTCCCTCTCTCTCTCTCTCCGTCTCTCCGTCTCTCTCTCCACTGCACAAACACTCCAGGACTTGGCTCTACATGGGCAGCCAAATTGATTGATTTCTCTGGCACGGAATATCCCAGACGCGGACCTTCCTCCTCCTTTATGAGTTATCAGTGGAGAGGAAGATTAGGATGAGGGGAGAGAGAGGGAAAGAGAGAGGGAGAGCTCCTCCCTCCGTGAAAAGTCATATTTTTATCCCCGAGAATAAGCTGTCAGAATTCATTACTCTACTCCACTGCCCCCTCTTGTTTTTTCCTTCCTTCCCCCCGTCCCTTTTTTACTCTCTTGTAGTAGAGAGAGAGAGAGAGAGAGAGAGAGTGTGTACATGGACGTCATGGGTGACAAAAACACACTCGTTTTAAATAAACAAAAGGTTAATGAGCTTTACACCCATCTGCCAGGCGCATCCCTCGCGAATAAACACACTCTTCCCCTTTTTTTCAGACGTGCTTCCTCTTTTTTTTACCTCCCTCTTATTTCCCAAGTTCTGTTCCGCGTTCTCCTGCTTGTCCCCTAAGCACGCCGCGCTCCGTCTCTCCGTGTAAGGTGGAGGTGGGGAAGAGGAGGAGGGGAAGTCTTATAAGTGGCGTTTTTTAACGCTGTTTGGAGAGGCAACGCCCAGGTGACGGTTAACACAACGGCCATTTGATACTCGTTTAGACAGTTTGACAACACTCACTAAACACACACACACAGTTCACAGCTAATTACACACTTTGAGTCTAAAATAATAGCAAAAATATATGTTTTTATTTATATCAATTGATTGATCATTGGGCATCATAGATTATTATTTATTTGGATATAGATTAAGCATTTTGGGCTGGTTTCCTGACCGTGGATTAAGCCTAGTCTTGGACTAAATTGCGGATACTATGGAGAATCACCACTGAAATTTGAGGATAGTCTAGGCTTAGGCTTAATCAGTGTCTGGGAAACTGGCTAGTTATTTTAATGGTAAATTTAAAAACAAGTTTAATTTAGAAGTAATGTTCAACAATTGGTGAAAACTACCAATAATATGCCAGTTATTAATGCTACCATATTGATAATTATATAGTAAATGAATTAAAAATGTATTATTAATGATGTCTAAAATTATTACATAAAAATATAAATTATATTTACACGATATTTATATTATCAAAAATGTGGTGAAAACATTTGTTCTACATTAATAATGTAATTTAATAATGAAATACATATTAAATGTAAATATAATATTTTAATACATTGAAATAAATATTAAATACATATTTAATTTAAATTTAAATATAAAACATTTAAAAACTAAATATTTATTAAAATATTAAACATCAAATATTATTATGAATTAATAGGCACTATATGAATACATTGCATTTTTCTGTTTTATTAGATTTGCATTTTGTTCATTTGGATATTTTAAAATATATATTTGCATTTTCTAAGTGAATACGTTTAATATTTTATTTTATACAGCCTGCAGGAGAAAAACCTTCCTCTTTCACGTTTCCAGCTCTCTACCAGCTCAAGCACTTCCCTCAATCCCGAACGTAAGTGTAACATTTAGCATCACGTCAACACCGTTCTGGGAATGTTTCAGATCGCGCTTCACGCTTCCAGTACGTTCCCAGCTCCGACTCGAGAAAGCTCCTCTGAGTTAAGGCGTCAAGGCCTCTGATTAGGACGTACCGGTATCTCTGGAGATAACACGATCCTCTCGGCTTTCCACGCCGAGGAGCACAGCGTTCCGGGTTCGGGCTGCGCTGACGTGATAAGATGTGACACGGCGTGTTTTTATATTTGGAGTTTTTTTTTTGAGCCAAGGTCACACACACACACACACACACAATCAAACACACACACACACATCCACATACACACACACACAAACTTGGGGTCAGGTTTTTTTCATTCCATCATCGTAAGTGTGTTTTTCCGACACCATGTTGGGAGTTAAATCGCTTGTATGAGGCGTCGAGTGATTTGTGGAGGTTCGGGTATTAAGCGGTAATGAAAAGCCGAATGCGTCGCCGCGACGATGCGGCCTTACAAACGACTCGCACCGAGCCGCTAATCCGACGGCTCAGCCGAGCGTGTCAGTCATACTCCATTACATTTCCATCTCTTGCTGTAATCTGCCTCGGCTCACCGCCATTGCTGCTGTTGTTGCTGATGATGACGACGATGGTGTGTGTGTGTGTGCGTGCGTGTTGGGGGGGCTGGATATGTGCGTGAGAGAGGATGAGGAGGTCGGGTGTCGTTTCAGCGTCATCATCACCAATAATGTAAATCATTTTTTTGTTGCTTGATGCAAGGATAAAACTGGTTCATATTTTCCAGGGTTTTAAAATACATTCACAGTTTAAAAATCGATGGTTTTCTGCTTTTAATCGTTAGTTTTATTGTCTATGCAGGTATTTTACCTTACAAAATCAGCCCAGGACTTTTTGGGGTAACTGAGAGGATTTTTATGAAAATAAAAATATCCATTATACTTTAAAAACCTTATACATAAAACATCTTTATATAAAAATCTACAACTTCATTGCTACTTTATACACAAGGAAACCTGATCCATGACTGATCTATAAGGGATGTCTGTCTGATAGAACATCATTTACTCTGATGTAACTCTTCTTGGATAAGGTTCAAGATAGGAGGCTTTAAGCTGAACACATCTTCAAAAAAAACATTATTTTTTTATTTTCTATGTACATACGTTTTTCCTATAAAATCTCTCCAATCAGGATTTGTTTAAACAAAATGACAATTAATCTGCCAAAGTGAGTCAAGCAATTTTATAGAAGATATGAATAAGAAACTCATTTGTAAAACGCTGAAAATAACTTTTTACTGTGGATACTTTTTTTTATTTAACGTGACTGATCTACAAGAACAGCATGTCTTAAAGAACCATGTTTAACTTATATTTAAGAGTTCCAGATATTATGGTTAGACACTGCAATCATTCAAGAATGACTAATTATTTCCAAAGTGTAATGATATCAGTAACTGCAGAGCACACAAACAGTGCATGCATTAGTCTGAGACGGGAAAAAAGATCATGAACTGGGAATCAGAGTCCTCAAACAAGTCCAAGGCATGGTGGTAAATTTAAAACCAAATTGAGAAGCATTCATTCATTCATTATCTCAACCGTTTAATCCCAACTGGGGTCGCAGCGGGGGACTGGAGCGTATCCCGGGAACTTACGGGCGCAAGGCGGGGAGCAACCCTGGGCAGGCGTCAACACACCGCAGGGCACACGCACTGACACAATCACACACACATTCACACCTTACGGGGCTAATTTAACCTACAGAGTCACCAATTAACCTACAGAGCATGCTGTTGGACTGTGGGAGGACACCGGAGCATCCGGAGAAAACCCACGCGAATACGTGGACGGGGAGAGCATGCAAACCCCACACAGAAAGGCCCCATGACTGACCCGGGGCTTGAACCCAGGAGCTTCTTGCTGTGCGGTGGCAACACTAACCACTGCGCCACTGTGCCGCCCCTGATTGCAAACAAATTGCAAAAATTGCAGTAGTTATTTGCTACTTTGCAATATTTATTCACTAGAAAAATATTGTAATATAAATTTTTTGGCCAATAGCATGCAACCCCAGTGTGGCCAGTGGGTGTCTTTAGCCCTGGGCACCATGCTAGAGCTGTGGCATCATGCCATTTCCTCCTGTGCCCATGTGACTGAGATGTCTTTCTCTCCTGGCTGTTTTTGACTCTCACACACACCGCACACTCGCAGCACGGCAGCTCCGAGCAAACAGTGTGCTCTGTTATTTGAAGGGTGGGAGGATTAAGCAGTCATAACACAATGATCGGGATTCGTGTTGAGCCAGACGTTTATATTAAAGTTGCATACGTACAGCTATTAGCATAATTTGCATTTCTATTCGGCATATTTGCATACAAGCTACAGGACTAATTGCATGTCAAGCGCTAATTGCCACTGGCGCCAGGGTCTTGTCTCTTGTGACGGTTAAGGAAATGTCTCGGTTTCGTCTTAGAGCCTGGTTTCTTTGTTTTCTCTCTACACATGTTGCCCAGAGGTTAAGGATTTTCAGAAGTTCGATTCTTTGGCAACTAATATGATCTGGCCTGATATAACATCGTCTATCATCTAGCCATATGTGTCCTTGGCACAATAGATAATGCTACTGCCTCTGACAGTCGAGGCGCAGACGTTAAGCGAGTCTGACATGCTGGGCCAGAGTGACCTCATGCGCCCTCGCGCCTCTGCGGGGCGGCTGGGGGAAACGGAAGTGCGGCCATTTTGTTTTGTTTTGTACGTACCTCGGTTGCTGGTATTGTGTCAGTAAGTCAGAGTGCGAGCAAAGGTGATAGAAGCAAAACATGGCATAAAATAGTTTGGGGAGCTTATTTGCCACCAAAATCAGCTCGATGCATTTCTTTAGCATCCAAAACATCAACGTGCAAGGATCCAAAACACAGCTTAAGATGGTTTGTGACTAAAATCTTCTTGAAGGGCCCCAGATCACAGCGTAAGATGGTTTGACAAAATAATTTGACTCCAAAATCAACTTGAAACATTCCAGAACACAGTTTAAGCTGGTTTGGCAACAAAATCAGCTCCAAAACAAAGCTTAGCCAGCTGATTTCGAACCACAATCAACTTCAAGGGTTTCAAAACACAGCTCAGAATGTTTACCAAATCATTTTGGCCTCAAAATCACCAAAAACCCAAATCAAAGAGTGCCGTCTCTACTTAAATGGTCGAACGAAAGCTACCAGGTAACAACTAAATGACTAACAATGAATGAAAGCTAACAGTATGTTAGCGTAGGTCGTCTGCATTTGTGACTGTAGCCTCTTAAGGCCAGAGGCAACGTCAGTTTTATGAATATTTGCTCTTTAAAGCAGCGTGTAGAATGTTATGTTAGACTGAACTCATTAGTTAATGTCTGATAAAGGTCATGTGGTTCATTTGTCTTGCTTTGTTCTCTCTGGCTCTGGGCTTTATAGCATTATTAGAGCGTATGCCGTGGTGGCAACCCAGGCCTGCGTTCTGTGTCTTTATATGTGTTCGGACAAAAGAATAGAGAGCATGGAAAATTAGAAAAGAGAGTGAAAAACGAGGTTTTATTATAGGGTGCAACCTTGGTTTTGTAGACTCGGGACCAGTAACGACATTGGGCTGTTTATACCGTTCATCTGCTTTCTTGTTGTCGCTGGAAAATCGTTCTGCTGGGATTCCCTTCAAATAATTTTAGTGTGTTTGCTTTCTTTGAATCTTTAGAATGTCCCTCGGGTTGCGTGGCATTTTCTGTTCATCCTTTTATCGGATTTTTTTCCCTCAGTACCAAAAACTAGTAGGGCATTTGTAAGCAGAAATACATGATTGCTGTGTGCCGAAGAAGTAGAAGGGTTTAAAAAAGTAAAAGGAGAAAAAGAAGACCAAGTAGACTAGCTTCTGGCATTTACAAAACTCCTCTCCTTTTAAATCTAAATTGAAGAACATTTGAGAGCATTTAAATAAACAAACAAGGAAGTCTTACAGGGTTCAATCATGCTTCAGCCTAGGAGGCAAAGTGAAGAAAGTTTGCGTAATGGAATTCGAACAGACTAGCGAGGCTACCACAGCTCATCTTTGATGTCTCGTCCCCTTTCTAGCTGGAGATCCATCAAGAGAATGAAAATTAGGCCCCATAATCCTCAGTCGAAATCCCTGAAGTTTTAGATGGAAGATATTTTTAGAGCCGGACGATCTGGCCGCTAGTAATTGGTCCCGTATAACAACTCGGCGTTGGACGAATGTTCCACTCGTGTTAACTTTGATGTGGAAGTTTGGGTAAGACTTTAAGAGGAAATTCTAGAGGAAACATTGGAAAAATTGTGAACTTTGCAGCAGAAATATATTTTTTTCTATTGTCAGGACAATTTTCTAGGAAGTAGCATCTTTAAGGCCTGATTAGAGAAGCAGGCCGCCTTCCTTTAAGTAGCTAACATAGCTTAGCTACTGTTTTTGCTACACTTGAATGCAGCATCACATGTAGACTTCACAGTGAGGACAATTCCATAATTCTGTTCACCAGACAGGAGTGAAATGTTCACTTCTACCAATAAATACATTTTTAAATGTAATAAAAGCTGCAGCTCTGAAGCCATTTTCTTTGTTGGTGGAATTAGCGGTTAGCATATTCGTGTTGTTTTAATGGTCAGAAGTTATTTTAGGAGAGAAATTTCGCTTGCTAGGCAACAGCAATTGTTGTGAAGCCCATGTATAAAACTCAGTGGCTAGCGCTAGTTATCTACTGTATGCTAACTGTTCTGTGAGTATTGGAATGCTGGAACACTACCAAAATAGCACAGGTAATGTAAAATGATGTGGAATTTTTTTTTTTTTTTTAAGTAAACGGTCATGCTAGTTAGTCTCGCGTTCCCACAGAGAATCTGCAAATGAGTTGAAGGGAAAAAATATCGCTCACTCCCCAGGGGTTTTCATGAGCCCCTGAGTCCATATTGTTTTCTCTTTTTCTCTGTGAAAAACCTTTTAACCTCCTTCTAACTGCTACACATTCTCAGTTTTAAATATATTCGTCCACACGGTCCGTTAAATACCGTGTGGGAAGGCGGAGGTGGCGTAGCGAGTTTTCGCCGGGGGAGAAGGGACTCTCCAGACAGCGGCCGACGTTAAGTGCCAGAGCGAGACTGGCTGTCATTCAACACCTCCGCTGTGGGCCTGAGAGAGAGAGACACGGACAGTATAAAAGATCGGACGGTGGTTTGCTTACCATGGGGAGCTGTCATGTCATGGGATATCTCTTTTTATCTGTCTCTCTTATTCTCTCTCTTTCTTGTGAAGACCTCAGCCAGTATCTGCCTACGCAGCACAGAACATGTTGAGCGGATCCGCTCAGGCCCTTCTACTCCGCTACACGAATAGCACAGATGACACACCTGAACCGACCAGTGAAGCTTTGTGGAGCCAAGATGTGTAAATTACTACTCGGAAATTACGAACGTGGCTACATTAAAACTCGAAAACTCTTCGTCAGGTGCCCAATGGTGGTAGCGCAGGAGGTAGAAACGTGCTACTTTGTGGTACGAGTCTTGTTCAGGGGCCCAGTGGTGGTAGTGCTGAGTTCCATAAGGGCCATGTTCCAAAACGTGACTTCCACACTGTTTTGGAGTGCACACTTTGTGTTTCCCTCAGCAGAGGAAATACCAGGTCTTAGTGAAGGTGTCGGAGCCTTTATTACTTTAAAGCCGTCATCTTCTGCGTATTCTTGTGCATATGAGACATCTCGCCTTCATGTCTGTCCCCTGTGGCGTGTGAGAGAGCGAGCATGGAAGAAAGCGAGGGAGACAGAAAGAGAGGGACCATCTGTTTTTACATCCTCCTTTCACCCAGACCCAGTGGAACCTGAGCAGAGACGGAGGGATGCAGCGGTTTTGCGGCAGTCCGAGCGAGGGAGCTTCACCAGAGCCATTTGCTGCAATGCAGTGAACACACACACACAAACACACACACACACACACACACTCTTCCCTAATCTCTCTTTACCCCAGTTCCCGTACGACGGTGCAGACGTGAGCTCGGTCGGTGTGTTTTGTGGCCGCTGTCGTTCGCTTTGTGTTGTCTTTTCAGAACCAGTGGAACGCTGTAATTGGCTTGTTTTGCTCGTAGCCTAGCGGAAAAGAGGAGAAAAGAGGAAAAGAGAGATGAAAAGAGGAGAGTCGGCTATAACCTTAATCCCGCCGCTCGTGTTGCTCTCTGCCGACCAAACAAGCACTTCATTAGCACGTTGTGTGGCACTCTGGATATTTAGAAGCGTTAACGTTGGCAGGGTTAAGCTGGCTTGAGTAATGCTGCAGGATGGATGGAGAGAATAATGACGAGAGGGAGAGAGAGAGGGAGAGCAGGCAGAGAAGGGAGAGTGGAGCAGACAGGTCAAAGCGATTACTGTCGTTCTCCTCTCTCTTTCATTTACTCTCCCTCTCTAGGACATCCCCACCTCTCTCCTTCACTTTCTCTTGTCTCTCACTGTCTCGATTCCCCTTTCTCTCACTTTTCCACCATAAGTGAAGACGTACTCACTCGCTCTCTCTTTTCTTCTCTCCCGTTCTCCCTCCTCCCATCCTTTTCTTTCGCTTTTGCTTGATTAGTGAAGGCTCACTTTTCTCGTTTCTCTCTTCTTCACCTTCCATTCCACCCCCTTCTCTCTCTCTCTCTCTCTCTCTTTATCTCATTCTCTCTCTCCGGGGTCAGTGGAGGTGTAGGATTACGTGGTTTCTGCAGTATGAGACTGGATAGGTGAAAATAATTGGCTGTGTGGCTTAACTTCTCCTCCCCTCCTGCTCTCCTTTCCTCCCTCCTCCCTTCTTTTCTTCTTCCTCCTCCTCCTCCTCCTCCTCTTCCAGCTGCTGTGTCCTCTGCTTAAAAAGCCAACACTCTCCCTCTTTCTCACACACACACACACACACAAACTCTTTATTGTGTCGTAATCGTAATCTGAGCTTGTTTCCAACTGGAAGGAAAAAAACCCTGGTAAACCTTCACTGTCGACTCTCATCCCTCCATCTCTCCACTCGTTTATAGAAGATCTCTCAATCACAGACACGCCTCCTGTCCCTGCCCTCTCTAATTGGCTACAAAGCATGCTGGGAAAGCCTGAACGTAAATTGGTGGAGGCGCTAAATGACCAGAGCTGGCGTGCGAACCAGGTCAGGGCCCAGAATCCTGGGCCGAAGGAAGGACAAAGAGAGAGAGAGAAAGGTAGAGAGAGAAAGACTGCGGTCATGGGAAACGGGGTCGCTTGGAGCGGTCAGCGGTAGAGAGGCGCTACAGATGGCGCACATCTAGAGAGGCCGCGGTAATGAATGGACAACTGTGCGCTCATTACACTCTAATTCGACTTGACGGCTCAGCGAGGCTGTTTATGCCAACTTTCTTTCTTTTTTTGTCGTTTATTTCCGCGAGAGATGAGCAGTTTCTTGTCAGGCTGAACCGAGTGGACCCATACTGTGGCTATTAGCATCGTGTTTGGAGAGAGAGAAAATGAGAGAGAGAGAGAGAGAGAGAGAGAAAGAGAGAGAGAGAGAGAAGGAACAAAGTTAGTTGACGACTGGAAACATAGTAATACCTAAGACATAAAAGAGATAAAGACATAAAAAGACAGAAAACAATAGATGGATGGATGGATAGATGGATCTCTCTCACTCATTCCGTCTCTTTCTCTCTTCAGCTCTGTTCCCCCACTCTCTTTGTCTCTCTCTCTCTCTCTCTCTCTCTCTATCTCTCTGTGTTTGTTATTCCTCATTTTTTCTCTTTCTTTCTCCTCCCGTTTCTCTCTCCGGTTCCTATGTCTCTTTTTACGCCTTTCTCTCTTTCTTTTTTGTTTTTATGTAGTTATTCCCTTTTTTTCTTACTTCTATTGTTCCATTTATTCTAAATCCACCCTTCCACGCTAAAAGAGACTTCTTCTTTCTTTCTTCCTTTCTTTCTTTGATTCTCTCTCTCTCACTCTCTCTCTGTCTCTTTTATAATCTCTAACTCTAAGCACCATCTTTGTTTCCCTTTTTCTCTCTGTCTCTATTTTATCTCTGTTTTTATCTTTTATTGTGTCTATCTCTGTTTCCTCTCTCTCTCTCTGTCCCTCTCTCTCTTCTTCATTATCTAACTCGGTACATATCTCCCTCCCCCACAAGGTCTCCGTTGTGTCTTGTTGCGGAGTTTAAATAAATAATCCCCCTCTCTCCGCCTTGCCGTCCTCGTCATCTCGGGTTTCTATGCTCCTGACCGAACCCTTTCCCAAAAAACAGAACCATAAACACTTCATTGACTCACATGAACTCAAAACCATCATTTATTGTCTGGTGAGTATTTTGTTCGGTAATCCAGGGCTGGGCAATTAATCACAAATTATTTTGACTGAGTGTGTGTCCACGTACTGTCCCTTCACGTGACGCTGAACCGTCCAGTCTGAAAGAACGCCTGTGTGTTTCCTTAAATTATTTTAAAGTCACAAAGATATACACTCTTTCATTTGAAATATATCAGCTTTAAAAGGTGAGCATATTTACAGTACATAACTTTGTAAACCTAAAAAACCTGGAAATAAAATAATTACCTAATAATCGTAATCGAGGTAAAAATTAACGTTTACTCGGAATCGCCCAGCCCTACTGTAATCTGCTTCCGTTGCAAACCAAGCTAAGATTTGGACTTTTTCCTTTTTTTTCTGTTTCACGATGCGAGCTCTGAAGGGCCGAGGGGGTTTGCGGGCAGCTTCGGGGGCCGAGGTATGCGCCATCCGTAAAGCAGCGAAAGCAGAAAAAGAAAGAGGGATGAAAACGAGTTCAGTATGCAAAGAGGGACGTCTTTATTCCCCACTCATGGCAGCAGCGTTCTGTTATCTGTGAACCTGCTCCAAAATGTGTCTGCACATGCTCTTCAAGGGCGATGTGTGTGTGTGTGTGTGTGCTTGAATGCATACACACACACACACACGCTTAAACACACACACACTCACACACGTTGCTAGTTGTGCTCACAGCTAGTGTGTCCTTGATGCAGATGTTATGGACGTCTTTGTCCTTCTGGGCATTTCGCTTGTGCGGTATTTTGGAGATAGTGAAAGGGGAAGAGGAGTGTTAACACACACACACACACACACAAACCCAACACACACACACACACACACACACCCTCCCACACATTCCCATAAACCCAACACATACAAAAACACACGCACGCAAACCCAACACAACCCCACAAACCCAGTATACACACACGTGCACACAAATCCCACACACACCCACAAACCTAGCACACACACACACCTAGACACACAGACGCACAAACTCAACACACACCCAACCCTGTGAATGTTTCTTTTCTTGTCTGTGGCCCGAATGCATCCTTTTCTCACCTTCTTTTATAGGTCACTGCTACTACTATGTAGCGCTGTAGCTTGCAGTTTGGGACGCAGCCCCTTGTCTCGTAAATTCACATTCCAAATTACACATTACACAGTACGGCACTAACTTTCATGCTCCGGTGTTAAGGTTTTAGCCAGTGTCGGACGAAGATGGGAGGATGAGAGAAAGTGAGGGAGTGAGAGAGAGACAGAGAGGTTCAGAGCTGCTGTTGGCTCTTTTGGGGTTGCAACCCTCTCATATTGGTCATGTCGCGGTCTCGAGTGACGCGTCAAAATTACAGAGAAGGACGGAGTTGGAAAGCGATCGCGGAGGGAGAAACCGGCCTCTCCTGTTCTCACCCAGATGCACAAGAAAAGAGAGAGAGAGAGAGAGAGAGAGAGAACAGCTCTTTTGGCTTGGTGCCTTTGCCGCCGGCGTCCGTTAGTTCTCCGGGCGAAGCGTTAAAAAAACCGGGCAAAGCGGTTTAGCCGGTGTGGAAGGTGAGTTAGCAGTGATGCAGGCAGGATTTTTGTGAGGCCTTAGAGTGTCTGCATCTGCGTCTGCATCTGTGCCGAGTGACTCAGGCTGTTGATTAGCCTGTCAGCGATTTCTGGAACCTGACTGGCTCTCGAGAGCCGTAAAAAGAGCCTTGTTCTGCAATTTCTCACACAGCTGAGAGTGATGTTTCTACCTGATGCTCCTTTCACGAATCCTGTCTCACCTTTGTCTCGTCTGCATCTCGAAACCTGTCTAGGGTAATAATTTCCCACTCGGTACGCTTGGTAACATAACGAAAGGGTAAAACAGCCTTCATCGTGACAACAGTTGGTGAGGTAACGTCCCTCCAGCCTCCCACACAAGAGTGCTGAAGAGTTTCCGGGCCGGATCCGGGCAGACTTTTATAGGGGTGCCGAGGCTCCCTCAGGCTGCTCTCCTCTTCCTCTTCAATGAAGAAGTATATAGCTGAAGGCCAAAACGTATAAAAAAATATTTTTGGCATGAAAATGAATTTTAGATGCACTTCAGCAGTACATACAGAGTTAGAAAATGTGATTTATTAGAAATATATTTTGGATAATGTGGGAGTTTTTTTTTCTCTAGAAAAACAAAAATAAAGGATAAAAAATAAAAAAAATTAACAACAACAATAATAATAATAATAGTATATATTTGTAAATATATTTACATATATTAAAAATATAAATAATATTTTGTATACTGTGTATATATACATCAAAAAATTAAAATATATCAATAAATATGAATAAAAATGTATAATGTACATACATTTAATAAAATATAAATATTGTATATATATATATATATATATATATATATATATATATGTATATATATATATATATATATATATATATATATATATATATATATATATATATATATAAATTATAAAAGAATTATAAAATAATTGTCATTTTTTACATGTTAAATGGATAAATATAATGTATATAAAATATTATTGTATAAAACTCATGTAAAATACATTTTTGACTCAATCTAAAGAATATTTTTAAAAATGAAATACAATGCTTTGGAATATCTCAAAATCTGGTTTTTATTTTGCATTATTTTGTCTCTTTGTCTCTCTCCTGAGCGAGGATAAGCTGACTTCTTCGTGATGATTGGGGATTAGCGGCGTGGCAGCATACTTGACCCCCCATTAGCTGGCAAGACAGGTGCTTTCCCCCTTGCGATTATATGAACAAACAGGGGATCAGCAGACATTCTAACACACTGTAATTACCTAACCACCTGCTTTTACAGATCCTCCACAACAGTCACCAGTGTGCGGTAGGCCGAGCTGAAGCTGGCGAAGCGCGCGGTCGTCAACGTAGCAATTTTCCCACTGCGCGCCCCTGAAGAACACATATCTCTATCTGGCGCCCGTTAATCCGTCGGGCAGGGCGACACACAAAGTCAAAATCCACCCCGCTGCTGTAGTTGAACTTTTTGCCCTGCGATGTAGCTGCCCCGGTTACGTGCCGGTGCTGCTCGGGGATGGATGATGCTAGCAAGCGGCTTTTCTGTTCGGACTCGTTGCGCGTTGTGTGTGGTTTTAGCTAAGAGTTTGGGAGGTGTGTTGCAGGAAAAACAGACGCGTTTTGGGACTATCAGTTCCCTAATCCGGTTCCTCCCTTTAGTGGTGCTCTTGTGGGAGGCTAGTTCACTTTAAGGCCTACCTACCTACCTACCTGCACCTACCTACCTACCTATCTATCTCTGTCTGTCTCTGTCTGTCTGTCTGTCTATCTATCTATCTATCTATCTATCTATCTATCTATCTGTCCATTGTCTGTCTGTCTGTCCTGTCTGTCTATCTATCTATCTATATCTATCTATCTATCTATCTATCTATCCCTATCCTGTCTGTCCTGACTGTCTGTTTGTCTGTCTGTCTGTCTGTCTGTCTATCTATCTATCTATCTATCTATCTATCTATCTATCTATCTATCTATCTATCTATCTATCTATCTATCTATCTATCTGTCTGCCTGTCTGCCTGTCTGTCTGTCTGACTGTCTGTCTGTCTATCTATCTATCTATCTATCTATCTGTCTGTCTCTCTGTCTGTCTGTCTATCTGCCTGTCTGTCTGTCGTCTGTCCGTCCACCTATCTATCTATCTATCTATCTATCTATCTGTCTGTCTGTCTGTCTATCTATCCTATCTATCCTATCTATTCATTATAATCTCATAATCTATTTCATCCATCATTCATCTATCTCCTTTTCTTGTCTTTCTCTTTCTCTTTCTGTCCATCCCTCTGTACCCTTTCCTCTATCTATCTATCTATCTATCTATCTATCGATCTATCTATCTATCCTTTTCTTTGTTTGATCCTGTATTGTGCTCCTCTTTACAAAACTACACATGCAGTGTAGTTTCTTGTTTCTTTTTCTGTTCATTATCCATCCATCCATCCCTCTATCAACCCTTCCCTATCGATTTGTCTTTATCTGTCCATCCATCCATTCATCTCCTGTCCTCCATTTTTCCCTGTCTCTCTCCCCTTTACACACACGCAGGGTAGTAGTTCCTCTTTTTCTTTTCATTATCCATCCTGCCATCCATCCATCCATCCATCCTTCACCAGCATAGCACCTAACTGTGGTACAGATCACACTCGACCCAAATTTCGTTCATTAATAATAAAATGCTAAGGGTTGGGTCCGGCGTGAGGGAAAGTGTGTGTGTGTGTCATGTGTGTGTGTGTGTGTAAATGTGCATTGCTACTTTTTAATTAAACTAATTAAAATCATTCTGAGCATGACCATCCGTTCTATAAATAGTGCCTTGCAGCATATGCAGGCCCAAGCGTCTTCCCTCTGACATGCCTTTACAGCTGCTCTCGCTTTCTCTCTCCCTCTCCCCCTCTCTCTCACACACACTCACTGCTCTTCCTTACTCTCTGTCATGTCAGCGTAAAGCAAGGAGTGCTTTGTGTCACGCGATGCTGCGATCTGTGCCTAAAGCCAGCAGCGAGGGACCATATACACACACACTCACATGCGCCCACATTGCCCCTTTCAGCGAAGATACACCGTTGGCCTGTGTTGTTGGGTTTTTCCGTTGTTTGCGTTTTTTCCGGCGATCAGTTTTCAAGCGCTCTCCACATTTGGGGTGATGCGGCGGTTACTGCAGTACAGATTTTGGAGACAACGTATGTGGATGCACAGAAGTTGTTACATGAAGTCTGATTCTGCAGATTGTTTGTTAGTGTGTTAAGCCTGCGGTTATGTGTTGATTCTGTTAATCGAGAATTGGAAAAGAGCGTAAAACATTTTGGGGAAATAGTAAAATATGCCAAAAAACTTGAGTTGTTTTAGAAATTCAACACTATTTTTAGCAGTTATTTTCTTTTGCAAAACTTAAGTGAAGCCAACTAACCGAGATGATAGTTACATAATTGATGCAGGTTATTAATTTGTCATTTCATGTAGTCAATTAATTTGCTATCTATCTATCTATCTATCTATCTATCTATCTATCTATCTATCTATCTATCTATCTATCTATCAGAAACCCTTTCCTGTCTATCTATCTATCTATCCTATCTATCCATCAGTCCCTTTCTATCTATCCATCATCCATCCATCATCCATCCATCCATCCATCCTGCTTCAACTACTCCTTCCAGTGTGCTCAATGATCACAACACAGCCGTTTCCTTCTGCTGCCCTGTCTACTTTCGCTCTTCAATTATACAGTCTACTTGCAAATCCACCTGCGTCTTCTTCCGCGTCACATATCGTCAGCGTGAGCATGTTGCGTGTCAGTAACTACCGTTGCTGTGAAACTCACTGAGCAGTAGCTGTATGGATTAAACAGGGCATTAATGCGTATTATTTGCATCAGTGATTTTTGCTGATCGACTTACTCCACTTTCTCAGTGGATCGTTTTAAACCCCAGTGTTCTCGTTTTTTTCCTTCCCGCAGTGGGTTTTTGAGACCGTCTTGACGGCGTAGTGGGTCTGAAATCATCTGGGCTTTGTGATGTATGCATTTTTTTAACGCATGATATATTGTGTGTGCGGTGTTTCCCACGATGCTGAAAATGGAATTTTTCAGAACCACATTGAAAACAGTAATTATCCCCAAACATTCATGGCGCTGTTATGTGGGTCTTGGGAGGGTGAATTATTCAATAATGTGTGTGTGTGTGTGTGTGCATGTTTTATAGACCCGCGCGCATCCAGAGCAAGACATTCTTCTCCGGGTCATTTTTCTTCTCTTCTTGTTTCTCAGCGTACTCTTGGGGCTGACCATGACAAGGTCAGCATGTGTGTGTATGTAGTGTGTGTGTGTATGTGTGTGTGTCGCGGCTAAAACAGAAGAATGTCAGAAGCATCTTAGCATACTAACTCCTCACCGCCTTTCGAGTGCAGTAGCGTTGAATCGTGTTAATGGGTCAGGCTTTACCAAATATCTTTAAGATTTACAATATAACGAGCGTAATTTCTTCTCGAAAAGAGTTTTAAAACACCGACCACTCCGTGATATTTGTTTTGGCCAGAAGCTGAAATTGCTCAATTATTTATCTTAACATCATCTTGTTTTTTGGGGGTTTTGGACGTTTTGTACTGTTCAGACTGCCGAGACGCTGAGTGTGTGAAGTAGCTTATTATTTTACTAGCTGTAAAGACCTTAAGTCAAAAATGTTGTCATTTCAGCCGCCATGCGAAATGGAAAAAATAAAATATTGAAACTCTTATTTGTTTTTTTTTATACTGTCATAAAACCTAACTTTTTTTCGGTGGAAAGCAAACAAATACTTGACGTTGTGGAGGAAAAAAAAGGATGTGTTGTTTTGACAAAAGCAAACAAGACAGTTTACTTTGTAGAGACAAAAGCAAACACTGAGTTCATGTCATAGAGAAAGAAGAAAACATATTTCATGTCAGGGAGAAAAAGTAAACTTGCCAATTTATAAAAAAGCAAACACAATAAGTATGTCCGTTTGTGGGGTATTGTTTATCTTTGGTTCGGTTTGAAATATTGCAAAATATGCAATACAGCATAATAATATTACCAAAGTATGCATGAATATATATGTCAATGCATTGCAAAATATAATTAAAGTATCTTGATCTGAGCACTCGTGTCACAGTGTTTCAAAATATGGGCAAATTAGTCATTTTTAATATACTGTTTTTATTATTATTATTATTATTATTATTATTATTATTAAATAATAATAATAAATACAGATGTATCCCATTAAACACAGGCTTTGATTCTTGAAATAACTTCCAAAAAACGTTCTTTTTTGTTTCTGTCAGTTAAGTACAGAAGTCATTCTGCATGAACTCTCTCATTTTCTGTGTGTTGTATGTATTTTGTGTAATTTATGATTTGGGTTATCATTCAGCCCTAATAAAAACGCTGCAAAAATAGGTTCATTGATTTCATGTTGCTGCTGCAACCCCTGAGCACCGAGGGCCGAGAATCCCGGTTTTCCTGACCGCAGGGGTCTGCGAATCATCAAAAACTCATTCGAGAGGCAGTGTGTGTGTGTGTGTGTGTGTGTGTGTGTCAGAGCACATCTCTCCACCTCGTGTTCAACGGGCGAGAATGTTCACAGCGATGCCCTCTTCAAACCAAAATGGGGTTTTCTTTCTGAGGGCCATTGTGGCCTGAAAGACCCGGCTGGCCGGCCGGCGTGCGTACCACTTCACACGCTATAACCACCGCAGCGGGTGAGTCATTTCTGCGACAATTACCGGTGTGTGTTTGAGTGTGTTTTTTTTTCTGCTGAGAAACTACGCAGATAAATCATGTACCTGCATGTAGGTAATTGTTCCTTGTCTTGTTACTCAGAGGGGTACAAAGACTCCCTGGCACACACACACACACACACACACACAGGCACATGAATGCACAATCACGTCTTGAGATCAGGGTGGAACACAACACACCCTTTGTTGGTTTACGAAGGGCTGCCGCGTGCCCCCTCAAGACAACTCGACCCAGATGCGAGCCTCCGAGCTGCGTTAGCGACGCAGAACTGGGCAGGAACGCCACATTCCGAACACTGTTAACACACCCTTAATCCCAACTGGGGCCCCAATTTAGAGTCGTCAATGAACCTACAGTGCACGCTATTAGATTGTGGGAAACCCACGCGAACACGGGGACGGCGAGAGCATGCAAACTCCACACAGAAAGGCCCCACAGCTGACCCGGGGATCGAACCCAGGACCTGCTCGCTGTGAGGCAGCAGCGCTAACCACTGCGTCACCGTGCCATTCTGATTTATTATTATTATTATTATTTTTTTTTTATTAAATTAATTACTGCACGGAAAAAATGCATTGCAGCACATGCATTTTTGCACGCACTTTATACCTAAAAATGTCAGTGCATTGCATAATATGGCAAGGTTTTCGATGCAACATAAATACTTGCTCACGCAAAATAAATATGGAGCAGTGTATTAATGTGCAATGCAACTTTATATTATAAAGTATGTAAATTTATGGTAGTGTACTGCAAAATTTGCATATGCAATGCAGCATAAAAACAGGGCAGTGTACTGCACTTTATGCAACACATTTATGTTGAGAGGCATTGCAACAGTTTTTATAAATGTTATGATGAAATATAGTGAAAAATACATATATAATATATTAGGGATGCACCGAAATGATTTTTTGTGGACGAAACCGAAAATGTGCAAACACTTGGCTGAAAACCGGAACCGAAACACCGAAAATGAGGAAACACTTGGCCGAAAACCGAAACACCGAAAGAAATTATTAGACCAATTTTTTGTAATGTTGCCGTTATGGCCGGGACTGTGTGGACTTACCTCACTAAAGTCAAGCATTGCAATTGCATAATTTAATATTCATGGTTCAAAGAATAAATCTGTTACAAAACTTTGAAAATGTTTATTTAGCATTCAAACAATGCACAATATAAAATAAAATATTTGACTTGGCCCCACTCATGAATAGCCTAAAAGCAAGACAGCTGAAATATTATACAATTCAATATCTTCTCTCATAAAACAAAGTGAATTCAAGTGCATTTTAATATCCTGAACGAAGTGCACGAACGAAGTGCGTTCAGAACAAGTTTTAAAAAGTGTTGAAAGATATAACAACATTCTCCGTAGGCCTGTAACAAAATCGGGTGTTAAAACACTAAAACGTAAACTTTCTTGCCTTCTCAAAAACGTCCGCCCCAGACGGAGTGGGTGTTCTCGAAGGGTCTGGCCTCTTCTGTGCTTCATAGTCTGCATGGCGATCGGGATGTTTTGATTTTATATGATAAATTAATCCCGACGTTGAGAAAGTCTTTGTGGATGCACCCCCTCTAGAAATGTCGGCATTGCGCGCTTTACAAACGGCTTTCCGTGTGTCTTTCTTAGATATATCGAAATGCGCCCACACGGCAGACATGTTGACTCTAATCCAATCTGGCGCGTGCAGGTTGCGGTTGTTGCTTGCGTCGTCATCATCACCGTTTCGGTCGCGTTAAAAAGAAATTTCGTCCGAAACTGAAAATGCATTTTTTGGCTATTTTCTCGGCCGAAATTTTTCGTTGGCCGAATATTCGGTGCATCCCTATAATATATTAAACAGGCCCGATTCATAATAAATTTACCCTATATTGCACTTCATATCCTGAATATATTATGTAAGTACATGCAGGTTCGTTACCATAATTAAACGTCATTAAATAAGACTATAAATCCTAAATGAGTTCAACATCTAATGCATAAAGTAGGTTTGGAAAAAGCAGTTTTGTTTTGTTTTTTTGTGCTTCACGGAGGACTGAGGAAGAGGAGGAAGATGGGGTCGTGTCCTAAACGGGCCTCCTCTTCCCTGCGCAGGGCGGCTGATTACAGCCGTGCGTAATGGTACACGGCCCGGCCTTTTACGCCCCACTACGTTCAGAGATGGAAAAACCCCTCAATGGCCTTGTCATCTGGCTTTCTCTTAAGTAGGTCACTACAAGGTTCACTCGCCCGCAGCTCCCATGCACGGCTTAGAAACGCTTATAAATATTTAGCAGCACGCTTTTGTTTTGGTGCCTTATATTTTTGGATTCTCTCCCTCTTTTTGTTTTCTTTTCTTCCCGTCGCGGCGGGACTGCCAGAACAAATCGTGCAATGTTTGCGCTAATGATTTTTTTTTTTTTTTTTTTTCCCTCCCTCATCATCTTAATATGGAAATCGGGGCTTCCATTGACGCCGCTGAAAGAGCTGTCTGTTCGGGGGGGAACGTAAACGGGTTATTAATTGGGGTGCCGTGCGAGTTTACCCACAGCGGCGCGGAGAGCGTCACCTTTGATCACCGCGCAAATGCGTGCGCGGGAACGGAATACGTGAAAATTGTGAAAGGCAAGACCTAATTACGGTCGGGAGGCACGTCGGGCCCCAGTTCCCTGGAACTGTTCTTTATGTTTTACACAGTAGAATGATTTTTTTTTTTTTCCTGTAAACATTTTGGCTTCCTGTTAAGCTTTGTGTAACAATTCGAAGAAATCCGGAAGTGCTTTTGATTAAGAGGATAGATTATTAAATTATAATGATATAAGCAGATAGTTTTCCTAAGACAGACGGATAGACAGACGGATGGATGGATAGATAGATAGATAGATAGATAGATAGATAGATAGATAGACAAACTCCACTTTAGATATGTGACCCTCCACGGCAAAACCAGTCGCTTGTCGCAACGGAGGTTTCCGAGAAAAACGAGCGTTTATGTTGCGTGGGGTAAAATTTTGGATTTTTTGTTTTTAGTGTTTTGAAACAGTGGAAGGTCTATACTGTACTGTTGTGAATAAATTTCTCTGAAAAACTTACCCTTTCCATCCTAAAAACGTGACTTTCTTGAGGTGAGGAATTCAATTCCAGCAGAATGTTAAAAGTTTCTGTTTTGACCGCTCTACTTCAATATTTACGGTAAATCCACTGGTTGACTAGCGTGAAGATATTTCTCCGGAATCCATCTTCGTCTCCCGAGTTCAGTTAACCTAACGCAGGTAGTCTATCCGTGTGGCTGTGAATGCAGCGTAGGCTACCGTAAATGCAAACGTAGCCGCGACCGCACCAAGCGTCTGTGAGTGCTACGGCGATAGTCAACTTCCAAGACAGATTTCTCCGTTTCTCACTTGGCGTGACAGGAGAAACCCGACTCCTTTCAATGTTGATATCTCAGTCATATGTCGTCCCATTCATTCCATATAGGTATCGTTTTGAAGCTTGATTTATGCCCTTTCATGAAAACGTAATAACTCAATTTTGAAAATTTGCGACAAATTACAATGTACAATTACTGAATTTCTGTTTCTTTTTGATATACTTTATATTCTTTAGATTTAGTTTCTTGTAAGGTTTCTTTAACTTCTGTTGTTCAAATATGTCTTCGGAACAATCAATCTACATTTAACTGCATCTTGTATATATGTGACAATCTTTAATCTTGGAAGATGGAATCTGTTTGGAAGCCTTCCGATCTAGCAGTGGCAGCATTTAGATGACGACAAAATCTTTTTGTGTTTCCATGAAGTTATTCCGAAATGTTCAAATCTAGATTTCGATCTGATCTGAAACTCAATTTGTTTTCCGTCCGTATGGGCTGGAATGTTTCTTTTTTGTCCGTTAGGGACGTTGGTGTCATCTGGAGTCGTGTTTCGCTCCAGTGCAGGTGGAGCGTCCCCTCAGTGGGTTAGAGGCGGCGTCTCCGTGGCGACAGCTCGCTGAATCTGCAATGCAAAAAGGCCTGGAATGAGCATCGCCCTAATACGCAGCGCCATGGCAACGTGGCCTCCGACAAGCACACTCCAGTTACGCTACGCTCGATCGCGGAAGCTGCGTTAACGGCTAGTTAACGACCGAAGTGTCAAAGCGGCGAGCGACGACAGAGAGCTTTCGAGAGAATTGCCTTTTGACCTCAGACTAACATAGTGATGAGTTTGGAAGTAAACTCATTAGTCACCCCTGACCTGGAGTGGCGATTGATGCGTTCCATACCCGTTGTCGATCTGAAATACCTTAAAAAATACTAATAAATGAAGAAAAATGTATGGGAATATAGCACATGTTGTGTTTTTGTAAAAAAAAGTGCAGCTTCTTCTCTAATTTTCTCTCTTCCTATCTCATTTATTCACATCTCTCTCTCTCTCTCTCCCCAGCCCTTTTCTCTCGCTGACTCTATATGCGACTGTTTTTCTTGATCTCGACTTCCTTATTTTCTTTCCACCATCCCCCCTTTTTATCTGTCTGTCTGTTTTCTCCTGTCTTACATTTTGCAACAGACATTGCAACACAGTTTTCATTCTTTCATGGCCCCTGAGTCCAAACATGTTTTATTCCTCCCTTTCCTCTCTTCCTCCACAACATCAGAGTCTGACCAGACTTCCTTCACCCTCTCTATCTCATTCTACCTTTCGTTCAGCTTTCCCATGTCTTCATTTCTTTCTGTCTCCATGTACTGTATGCTCATCCTCCCTCCTCCTTTTCCTTAACCAGAGTTGCCATGGCCAGCGTTCTGTCTTCCTCCCACTCTCTCTCGCTCTCTCTCTCTTTTTGATGTTAAGATGGACACAACATAAAAACAGCTCTTACCAGGTCCCCTACTGCTCAGTTCATGGTTGAGGTTTAATTTTTAATTTGCTGTTAGTTCAAAAATCTTGCTTTCACTTCATGCAGAAGAGGCTTTGGCTAATAATTATGAGATCAACCCGTACCAGCTTTAAAGAAGCTTCTAGAACAAATCGAGCAAATACCACGCCCTGTTTGGTGTTATTATTATTTTTTTTAAACTGGGGGTTATGGATTTCACTCCACGGCTTTCAGCTTATTTCATGATGCTTCAACTTTTATCGTCTGACCTAAGAAGCTCAAATGCAGTCGGAAACGTTTCAGGAAAGTCGCAGATCTTGGTGACTCCATTCGAGACCTTTCTTCCCAACCTTGCAAAAGCAGCTCTGTATGGAAAACAGGAGCCTCAAGGTCAGTCGTCCCGGAAGCAAAGTGAACACAATGGGCTTCTGTGTTTCTGAAACACTCATATCAGGTCGGACAGGTTAGAGAGACGAAGGTTCCACAATCAACCGGCCGACACTGTCGGGCAAATCCAGACATGTTTGAAAAACAAACTCTAAACTATCTCCAGCTCTTCGGAACGCTGCTTCTGTGCTCGACCCCCACATAACGATCGCGTCATTTCTGATGAGGTGAAGAGTGCTCAACGCAAATTTTATTTGTATGTGTCTTCGTGCAAGATTTGCACTGGGTCTTCTTCAATTCTGCAGTTGTATTACTATATAAAAGTCTGCCTTAAGAACAAATTTAAGAACACATCGGTGAATGAGGCCCCCTGTCCAAACGGGAATAAATCCGAGGTTTCTCTCTCGATTCTCTAAGGAAAGGGTTAAGATGGAGAGAGGATAATGTTGCGATGGCCTCCCCAGGTGGAAAAGTCCGACTTTTATTTATTCTGCTTCCCCGCCCCCCCCGCTAAACCTCCCCCAAGTTAATCTCCCAGACTCGGAGCGACAGCTTTTTCCAGAATCAAAGGTCCCTAAACGGCAGTGAGATGTCCGATTTAGGCTTAGCAGAACCCTTGTAGATTTCCGAGACGGACTGGACTCGGTGACGGCTTCCCTGATCCCTTCGGAGGAGGAATAAAGCCAACAGCAGGATTGAAGATTGAAAAACAGAGTTTGAGACGTTAAAGTAACCGTGATTCAGTTAAAATGCTGGGCCGAACTGCCAACGAGTAGAAGATACAAGTAAAATAAAAAACATTAATCAGTAATCATGTAAGTTAAAAAGAAAAATAATTAATGCAAATACTTTTTCTCATACTTAAGTTACTAGCTGTTAATTGTCTCTTCAAATCATTAAACGAAAATGTTTAACATGCTAATTACAGATTAAAAAATTAGAGGAACTATTATCTAATCAGTAAATTTTCCCTGTTTTTGCCAGTTAGAATAATTGTCTTAATTGTTGTAACTTTAAAATACTAATATATAAAATATCCTCATACCTGTTCGACACATCATTTATAAATGAACAAAAACGAGAACCATCAAAGCTTTTTAGTACATCAATTAATTTTTGTTGTTACTTTTCTTGAAAATTAAGATAATTGACTCAGTCAATATCTTCACATCCAGATTCTGCCAATTGTCTAAATTTCTTTAAAAGTGGCAACTTGTTCAGTCACAATTCCAGGAATGCTACGCCCTCCTGCGCTTTTAGAAACGTGAGAGCAGGAACGAGTGCAAACCAACTGGCAGACGTGTTGAGACTCGCTCCATCAGCGCTACGGCGCATTGTCCTCGGGGAAAATCCAGCAACTGTCTCTGATCACCTCATGTAAATCTTTTACTTTTTACCAATCAGGAAGAGACAGTTTAGCAGTCGTTTTAAACGTCAGAAACAGTTTAGAGTTTGGATTTATAGCCCCCAAAAAAGATATATTGGTGTTTTTACGTTTTACTAATACATTTTAGTACACTTTTAAGTAGTGTTAAAGGAACTTCTGTACCACTTTTTAGTACAGGTTCTAGTTATGGAGTACTCTTAACAACTGAGGTGCTTCCCAGACCCAGGAACAGGAACGAACGTTTCTCAATATCTTACCAGACCAAGGAGTACTTGACGAGGAACTGGAAGAACCAAGGTTTTCCTAATATCTTCCAGTAAATTTCCAGAAGTTTCAGTTCCAATGATCAAGTTCTCAAACTGCTGTGGTACTTGATCCATTGAGTACAATGTTTCCATGTCTTCCACTACAGCTTCAGTACAGCTTCAGTTTCCAGTTGCAGAGCACCCAAACAGTTGAAGTACTTCTCAGATCCAGGAGTACTTTTTAACTGGAAATGGAACCAGCGTTCTCGTAATGTTTTCCGGCACACATACGGTAGAGATTCCAGTTCATGTTATCAAGTTCTCAAACAGATGAGGTACTTACCAAACCCAGGAACAGTTGACAGCTGTAACAGGAATCTTATCTTCTGATACATTTACCCGTTTTGAGATCTAGTTTCAGTTATAAACTGCTTGACTGAGAAGTACTTGAAAAGGAACCAACATTTTTCATAATATCTTCCAGTATGCTTCCTGTACAGGTTCCAGTTCCAGTTATTAAGTACCTTAACAGCTGAGGAACTTACCAGACCTTGGGTACTTGGACATTTGGACTAATAACTCTTGGTTGGTTCTGCAAATATCTTCTACCAAAGCACCATGAAGTACCAGATAGCGTTAGGAGCCTAATACGCGTTCTTAGTTTGCATGAAAAAAATGAATCTATGGATGACAAGATGAAATGTACAGTCAGGCCTCGGGTTCGAGTAGGGCCATGTGAGGACGCCTGTGGGTTTGGCCAGATTACGGGGAAATGGAGTCGCGGGCAATTTCTCGGGAAGTGGTTGGTCTGGAGGCCAGCAGCAGCTTGACCACGTCCATCGTTATGGATCCAGCTCCATTATGCCTCATCACTCTGGATAGTACCAAGACCCAATAAGATCTCGTCTCTTCTCCACTCCTCTGTTATTCCCTTCTTTTTTCAGTCTTTCCCTCTACTCCTCTTATTTGCCCTGTTGTGTTCTCTCTCCTTTTCTATTCTGTTCCTGTTCTCGTCCTCTTTTCTAATTCTCTGTTCACTCCTCTTCTTTCATTTTTGATTCTTCTTCTTCTCTTCCTGTCTACTCTCATTTCCTTGTCTCAAACACTTTTTCCCCTCATTTCTTCTCTTCCCCTGGAGAAGAAGACATTGTCCATCTTTTTGACATCCCCTGTTCTTTCCTTTATCAAACTCAGTCCTTTCCTGTCTTCTCTTCTGGAGAAGACCATTCTCACTCTTTACTCTTTTTCAGTTTTTCTCTTCTCAGGCCCTTTCGTTATTTTTTCTTCTCACCTCTTTTTCTCTCTTTATCTCGTTTTCTTCTCTTCTTTTTTCTTCTCTTCTTTCTGGTGTTTCCTCTTTTATTTCTCGGTTCTGATTTTTTCTCTTCTTGTTGTAGAGAAGACAGATCAAATTTATTAGAGAAGATTTTCATCTCTTTTTCTCTTCTCAAACCACTTCTCTCTCTCTCTCTCTCTCTCTCTCTCTCTCTCTCTCTCTCTACATATATATATATAATGTCTCGGGCACTGTGACTGAACAAGACAGTGTTAACAGTGAGGTTGCCCTTTGAGAATACCATTTTTTTTTTTTTTTCTTTTTTGTTGTTTCGTTTTCGGCGTATTGGCCATAGCCGGTTGGAGGTGGGCATCGATCGAGATCCCGCGGAGGCCGAGCCCAGTGGGTGGTTCGCTCGTGGAGAGGCGAGACAGGTGTTTGGTCGATAGCTGTCCCACTTCCCTGACCTTAAAGCTTTTAATCAGCTCTGGCAGGGAGCTCGTCAATCCTGTCAAAGAGCTAGACGGCCGAGGGAGGGAGCGAGGGAGGGAAAACGAGTGTATTGTGTTGCAGGTGACCACCACACTGGGAGATGTGTAAACAGGCCTCGTTGGGGGGCAGGAAAGGTTTGGAATCTTTATAAAATAGTAAATGAGAAGTAATTTGCGAGCAGTATTCTTACCGTGGTCTCACCATGAGCTCTGTGTGACTCATCACTTCTTCTCTTGTCTGGGTTCCGGCTTTTGTTTAGAGGGAAAACAGCTGAGTTTATTTCCTTCGCATGCTCTTTTTCTTCCCCTTTCTCTTTTTTTCTGCTACTCATTTCATAGTCTAATCTCCTCTTGACTTCTCTCTAATCTTGCCGTCAGTTCTCTTTACCTCTCTTCTCGAATCGTCGCTGCTCTCCTCCTTTTATTCTTTTTCACTGTTTTTTCCTCTCCTTTTTTTCTCTCTGATCCCTTTTCTCTCCTCCTTTCTCTCCGTTTTTTTCCACTGGCCTGTTCTTTCGGTTTTTCTCTTCTGTTCCCTTCTGTGACTTTCTTTGACTTTCTCTTCTCTAATCCTTTGGTCACTTTTGTTAAGTTTTCTTCTGTTCTCTAATTCTCTATTCACTTCTACTTCTCTCAATTTCCATGCTATTTTCTCTTTCTTCATTTTGTCCTCTCTCTCCATGTCTCTCGCTGTACATCTGTCTCTTCTCTACATCCCTCTCTCCTTCCAACACTTTTATTTTGTCTTCTGTTTCTCACCTTAACATGTCTTGCCTTCCCTCTTTCTCTATAGTTGTCTCTCTCTCTTTCACTGTCTCGCTCTCAACTACAAAAGACTCGTTCTCTCTTTCTTACTCCCTCTTTCTGCAAGAATTCGCTAGCATTCCAGTTGCCCTTGGTGCATTTATGTGTGTTTCTAAGCGTCTCTCCTCGTTCGCTCCGTGAGCGACAGTAATTTCAATACGAGCTAATAGAGCCGCGGAATCTCCTTCCCTCCACCTCTTTCCATCTCTCTCCCTGTCTCGCTGATCAATAGTAACGCCGCAACTCCTTCCGTCATCCCTCCGGATTTATATATTTGCTGTGACTGACGTGGTCCGCAGGTGGACTGGAGAATGAGAGTTGAAGAGTGCTTGCTAATTTCAGCGTGGCCTTGATGGTGCATAATGACCATCACCGCCTTTAGCGGGACGTGACGGCGGCCAAATCACCTTGACCTCCGCAATTATCCTCACACATCATGCTTTGTCGTCGTCTTCATCTTTCCTTTCGTCCTTTTCTCTCCTGCGTAACTCCCAAGGGCGCATGAAAATATGTCGGCTTTAGTTGCTTTAGTTTCCTCAGAGCTCAGGCTGCATTTTAGTGATGCCTTTTCTTTCTTTCTCTATATGTCACTGCTTTTCTCTCTCTGCAGGTGTCTCTCCTCTCTGTTTCTGTCATCTACAACTTTTTGTCTCTCGTTCGTTCTGTCACTCGTTCTCTCTTTTCCACTTTGTTCCCTCCTTCCCTTCTTTGTACATCCGTATCCTTCATTGTCTCTCTTCTACATATCTTTCCTTCTCTTTCTGTCTGTCTTCTACATCTGTCTCTCCTTCTTGTCTTCCGTCTACGTCATCACTCTTTCTGTCCTATACATCTGTCTCTCCTTCTCTCTCTTCTATGTCGGACTCCCCGGCTCGTAAAAATGTGTGGTCTCGAGTTGAGGGCTTTCCTCTGAGATCCGGCTGTATTTTAGGTTTTCCTCGCTCTCCGCCACCCTAATTTCGGGTTCCTTCTCCTGTCTTTTTTCCTCCCTCTCTTTCCTCTCTATAGGCCACCCGCCACTCGAGGCTATATGATGGAGTGCTTCATATGGCCTGATGATTTTTTTACTTCGTTTTTACAGACGTCCGCTCGTTTTTGGACGCTCCCTTACATCCTGACTTTCCTTAATTCCTCCTCAGTGTCTTATTATGACGCTTGGACATGGGATAGTTTATGGAAGAAGGTTTAGAAATGTGAAGGCGCTGCTGTATTGGTTTTTCCAGTACGGTAGTTATGTTTGAACTTCTTGCTTCTTGCTATTGTTTTTATATTTTATGTTGTATCTTTTGTGGTATAAAAACACATTTGAAGCTCAAAATATAAAAAAAATCATAACTTTGCATCTTTAATCCCACATAAAATATTCATATTCTTGTCCTTTTATTTTGAGAAATGTAAATCTAAAATACTTTTAATGGAGAATATAGTGAAAATTCCCAAGTGTCCTTCAAATATATTTTGGAGAAGACCGAAGATTGAAGACAAGATATTTTTTGGAACTCACCCCCTCCTTTTTCTTCCTCCCTTCGTTTGTGGTTCATGCTTAGGGCTCATGCTGTTCGTCCCCATTGACCCCATTGACAAGGACCAATGAGGTGGGTTTCGCTTCGTGAACGGTGTTGAATCTCGTCCGTATTTTGTTTAAAACGATGGGTTGCGTTGCCGCTTGTTGATGGAAGGATGGGCTTTAAGAAGAGAGAAGTGTCTTTGGGTAGAGTTTCCTTCAGGCTTTGAAGTCGAGCTGTAAGGCGAGTTTGGTAAGTTGAGACGGGAGAGAGAGAGAGAGAGAGAGAGAGAGAGAGAGAGGGGGACGCTTTGATGAAAAACTGGAATAACGTTGCAAGGTTTTATGGAATGAATATGAGAAAATTGAAACTGGATCTGGACGTGGAGGACAAACAATACAATCAACAGAAACCCCCTGTTGCTGTTTGTGTGGGTGTAGGCATCGAATGGGGAGTAGTACTGGAGATGGGGGCTTACAGTAGTGTGTGTAGGATGAAATGGGGTGTAACACTGGGGATGGGGTCTTTCAGAAGTGTGTGTAGTACTGGAGATGGGGGCTTACAGTAGTGTGTGTAGGATGAAATGGGGTGTAACATTGGGGATGGGGTCTTTCAGAAGTGTGTGTAGTACTGGAGATGGGGGCTTACAGTAGTTGTGTGTAGGATGAAATGGGGTGTAACATTGGGGATGGGTCTTTGGCACTCAGTGTAATACTGGAGATGAGGGCACAGTAGTGTGTGTAGGATGGGGAAATGGGGTGTAACATTGGGGATGGGGTCTTTCAGCACTCAGTGTAATACTGGAGATGGGGGCTTACAGAAGCGTGTGTGTGAGAGTGTGTGTGTTTGCTTGTGTCACAATGGAATGGGGTGTAGTACTGGGGCTTGCAGCAGTGTGTGTGTGTGAGGGTGTGTGTCTGCATAGAATGTGGGCTGTAATACCAATACTACTAGAGACTGTACTGTGTGTGTATGGGAAAGAATTTGGGGCTCACTGTGGTGCTTGTGTTTGCCTGCATGAGTGGGAGGGTGTAGTGCAATTACTGGGACACATGGACACAGAGCCTTGCAGCTGTGTGTGTGTGTGTGTGTGTGTTGGAAAGACTTGTATCGCTGTGGTCTAGTGACTGTGTGTGTGCATGGAGTGTAGTACTGGTCCTGGAGACGTAGACTTACAAAAGTGTGTGTGTGTGTGTGTGTGTATGGAAAAGAATGAGATACTCGCTGTGGGCTTGCAATTGGCCTTTACTGTGTGTGTCTGTGTGTGTGCAAATGTGTGTGTGTGTGTGTGGTTAGCTATCACAGGCATTAGCGAGCGAGTGTGTAGCGCGTTGTGGTTAGCATTCCGCCGCTAGTGTGTGGAACATGGAGCTTGCCCTTCGTCCCGCTGGAAAGATCCATTGTGGTCGTGGTTAAGGAAACGTTCTCTCTCTCTCTCTCGCTCGCTCTCTCGCTCTCTCTAACACCCCCTTTGAGAGCCTCACCATCCTTCTCTTCTCACCCACCATAACTGAGCAGCCTTTGCTAAACATTAAAGGATATGAATATTTATTTTTCCTCTCATCACTTGCCATCTTTGTGCCTGAGTGCTTTCGCCCCCTTCCACGGTTTTATCATACTTTCACCTTGTGGGAGTCACATTTTGGCAATTAGCCGCCTTTCGTAATGTGTTCCTTCACCAAAGCGCAACGCTTCTGAAATCTCGGCGGAGCACACTTTTAAACGCGTGATCACGGCTATGAAGCATCTTTTTTTTTTTTGCTAAAGGTATAGCACCATGGTTACGTTTCCATAGGCCTTTGTTGGTTTCCCTTCAGTTAGGGGAGCACATAGGGTATGGAGTAGGAACCAAAAGGCAAAGCCAGTAACCTGCAGACTGCTGAGTGGACTGACATGCAGAAGTGTGGATCGCAACTAGCTAGATTACGCCATGTTCATGCAACCCAATTCTGAAAGCTTGGTGACCTCAGTGGTACCAATGCAAGAATCGAACCAGCAACCTTCCAATCACAGGGTTAAGGGTTAATCCGAACTGTTACGGCGCTAGCTGCCCCAGTCTGAGAATCCCGATCATCCCAAAGTCGGTCAGTTTGTATAGTGGCACATTGCTGTTGCTTGCCGGTGACTGGCGCAGATATTTAGTAGCTTATTTTTAGTTTGTGACTAGCTGGTGAGTTTGCTTGATCCTGTCTTTGTAATCTCACAGATACCCAGTGTTGGAAATCGCTGGAAATCAAAAGCAGCCTTACAACTGTGTAAAAACCGTGTAACCAAGACTTTAGCTGTTCTGGTTTCTTTGCAATGACATCGTTCTCCTTGGCGTTGTCTTCTGCACAAGTTTCTTCACTTTCGTCCCTTAAAGTCGCAGAGCACAGATCAGAACAGAGCACAAAGTACCTTACCGAAGCTATGCTGTATAGCAAAAACACGCCTTTCATGCTGTTTGCTTAGTTCCGGGTGGCGCAATTGACGCCCAACCTTCTTGTCATCCCGACAGTCCTTCTGAAGAATAATCACCACTCCCGTTTTAAAGCTGGCTAAACATGCCTGAGGTGAAAAGCTTAATTGCAGACTTGTCATTTTTTTTCCCATATCTTTCCGCTAGTCCCTGGCCCTAGTTTCAGCGGGCTGCGTGCACCAGGGTACGTGTTAATTGCACGTTAACGGGCTCCTCAGCCCCGATGCCCGGTCCAGATGCTGTGTGAATTCCCAAATGGGCACGATAATAAATCTGTCTTAACGAGACGGGACGCTGCCAAAGCTTCCGAGACCGTAGCGTCTCCCAGTCGCTATTGGCTGAGCCGTTTGATGTCGACTCTTCCCGCTACGTTTCCGCACACTTGCTCTTTAAAAATGCATGCGCTGCTCGACCCGCAGCTTTCCTACAGGAAGTCTGGGGAGGCGGCTTTCCATCAGAGGGTGGTGACTAGAAGCGCCTCACATCAAATATTGATCCTGTCTTGTTTTTAAGTGTGTGTCACTGTTCGGCAGCCTGCTGTTGTTAGCGTCATAGTTCACCGTCAGGTGGGGTGGGGTGGGTTCAGGTGACCTTGTGTAAATTTTCTAGCCGAATACTAGCTTTATTTTTCCAGTGTGGTACTGGGAACACACAACGAGGGGTCTTTAAGAGTTGGGTGTGAATGTCGTAAGGAGTGTCGACGACGCAGCACCATAAAAATGGTGTCATATTCGTAACTACTGACCCTTTCCCGTGACGATGCTCTGAATTCAAGTGAATGATTATTTGTCATTGTGAACACAGCACAGCACACAGTGCACCACAGCAAGGTGTCATCTCTGCATTTGACCCTTCCGTGACGAAGCAGTGGGCAGCTGACTTGCAGCCACTGGAGAGCAGTGCTTGGGGACGGTACCTTGCTCGTGAGTACCTCAGTGGTACCTTTACAACTCCGGATCTGGCAACCCTCCGATCATGGGGCCAACTCCTTAAGCGTTACTCTACCAACTTATTAAAACCCAGGGTTACTTGAGAACCGGGACAGAAATACATATTCTTAATATCTTCTGGTTTACACCTGGTTCGGATCCAGTCTCAACCACTGAGGTACTAACCAGATCCAAAAGTACTTGCATTGATGTTAGATGTTGTTTATGGATTTTATGCAGTGTAGACTAAGGCCTCGTTCACCCGGACGTCTGAACCAGGCGTTTTTCTGGCGTTCGTGGCGCCAGGTGAGCGCCGACTGAACGCTGACCGTTTTTCCGCTGATTGCAGCAAATCAAAGCGTCCTCACGGGCAATCGGATGGCGTCAGATAAACGCTGCATGCAACGATTTCTTGGCGTCAAAATCCCGACGAACGCGAGGAAATCGACGCTATTGCGAACGCCAGTGAAACGCCAATCGAACGCAGCTACAAAACGCAGCAAAAACGCGTACGGCGTTCAGAGGGCGTTCATTTCGAACGTCCGTGTGGACGAGGCCTAACTTCTCTGTGCCACAACAATGGTTTCAAGCGACAAACGTCTAACTTTCACGATGGTGTGTTTCACAGTGACTCATGTCACTTGGCTCCAAACATTTGCTGACCTCCTCTTTCCTCTCCCTCATAAGAATTGACCTCACAGCCTTCCGAGGGACTCGTTCCAGCCATTCCGACGTGTTTATTTATCCTCATTATAAGCTTGAAATTGGAAATTTTACTTTCGGCCCGATAAAGACGTCGTTCCGGATCAGCATTTTGACGCGCTCCGATTCACCTGTTTAATCAATTTCCTTATCGCGGCAGAGCCGACGGGTTTTTCCTCCTGCGAACGAGCTTTCCCAGGTTTAGGGTTCTGACTTTTTTTTTTTTTCCTCTCAGACTTTTATCGGGAGTCCGGGACGGATTTGTCGTCTGTGTCGTCGTCTGTGCTTTAATGCTGCCCGTGCTGAGTTGGGGATACTGAGGCTGGCTGAAACTCCACACTCTAACACACACCACACACATGTGTACAGTACGGAGGAACAACACATGCGTTGGTGTGTTTTTTCCCCCTCAGGCGCACATTGTTCCAAGGCGTAATAGCTTCCTTACATTGGCAGTAGCTCTGAAAAAAAAGTCTTTTTCAGAGCTCTTGTAAACAGGATCGCTTGATGTGGTCTCCTAATGTTCCTGTAATGCTCAACATAATGGGGAAGTATGTGTGTTGCGGGGAGTGAGGAAGTGTATAGGTGTGTATCTTCAAACCGAGATTCCGAAAAATAGATAAAAGACACACTTCAAAGTCTATCTTTCGTTCTTTCTTTTTTCTTTCTTTCTTTCCCACTGCTCTCAGTTCTCTCTCTACATCGTAGACGTCTTTTTCTCTCTCGTTCTGTCTCTTTCTCTCTTTCCATTTCTCTCCTTTTAACTTTCCCTCTACTTTTTTCTATTCTCTCCCACCTTTTCTCTCTCTCTGATTTCCTCTCTCTCTCTCTGTCTCTATCTCTATTAGTCTCTCTCTCTCTACCAATTTCTGTCTTCATATCTCTCTAACGTCTCTCTCTTTCTTCCTATCTATTTTTCTCTCTCGGTGTCTATCTTTCTCTTCTTGTTTACCTCGCTTTGTCTTCCCCATTAGCTCTCCATCTCTCTATCACACATCTTGTCTTTCTCTCTATATAGTTCTTTCTCTCTCTCTCTCAGTCTCTCTATCTGTTCTTTACCTGTTTTCTCGTCATCGTTATATTTCAAGATCTGTCTCGGTCGCTACCGGTTCCTCCCTCTTTCTTCCTGTCTATTTCTCTCTCTCCATTTCCCTCTCTTTCGGTCTCTAGAAATTCATCTCCGTGTCATTTTTTCAAACCTTTGTCTCTCTCTTACTTTCTCTGTATATATTTTTTCTCTTTACTAATTTCTCTCTTTCTTCCTACCTCTTTCTCCCTCTCTTTGACTCTCGTTCTCTCTCTCACACGCTCACACCTATCTATTAGTCTCTCTCTCTCTCTAACTTTCTCTCTAATTTTTTTTCTCTTTCTGTCACTCTTTCTCCGTCTTTTCTTGTTTTTCTCACTTTTTCTCTCTCTATTCATACAGCGATTTTTCTTCCTATCTCATAGAATGTCTCAACGTTATTTGCATAATATATTCATAACGCATAAATGAAAGAGGTGTAGAAGACTCTTGTGGCCATTTTTCATGTATTTCAGAATTATGGATAACAGCTACTTTTATATCGTTCGTATTTTACCTTTAAACATATTTGTGTGTATTGTGGAACATTTTTTGAGAGCGTAGTGCATAATACTTTTCCCTGACGCTAAGCTCACTCTGATCATTGAGGTCCTCCAGGCGGCTGGTTGGTTTGTGTGTGTGTGTGTGTATTGATGGAAGCTGTGTTGCGTATTAAGATGTGTAACAGGGGTTATGGATTGCGTGCTGCGTCGTTGAGAAGTGAACAGCTTTCATCGACACGTGCCGGCGGCAGTGGTGCGTTAATCTGTTCGTACCCAGCTGGATTATTCAATGTCATCCGATTATCGCTTCGTCGTGAATGACGGACAGCGGCGGTCAGCGATGTGTGGGCTGGTCAAAAACAGGTGGAGTCTGTTAAAAAGTATTGTCAGTGTGTTTTTGTGTAAGCTGCTCAATTCCTCCTTACTCCGGCTACCACTCAGCAAGGGGTTCACACACACACCTACGCCACGCCTACCTGCATACCACTGCTGTATGGAGGCCTTTATAAAAAGATTCAGTTTGCATAAGGTGCTTCCATCACTTTCGGATGCTAATATTGTGTGTGTGTGTGTGTTTAGGCTATAAGCATGCTATTTTTATAACTGCCCTCTTGTTTCTCTGTGTGTCATTACGCTATATGAACTGCCCCCTCCTCTAAATATATGCCTCACCACGCACACACCTTTTACCCCAGCACACACACACACACACTTTTGAAAAAGAATATGACCATTATGAGATTTTAAAGGGTAAAGTTCAACTTGAAGTAAATTTGGGGGTTTATGTCCCCGTATTGACACATCCTATATATTGTTGGTGTGCGAATTCAAGTCAAAGTCTTACACACACACACACACACACACATACACACACACACCACACACACACATATACACACACACACACACTGCCACTGACATTTCATCTGGTATCAGCGATGATGTCATTTGCAGGTAGCGACAGGGCTGTTTGCTCTTCTGCTTAGTGCAACAGCCATGATGCCCCTGTTTATGTACTCAGATTGGGATATGTGTGTGTGTGTGTGTGTGTGT
Organism: Distichodus sexfasciatus; assembly: GCA_032718565.1. Classification (NCBI taxonomy): domain Eukaryota; kingdom Metazoa; phylum Chordata; class Actinopteri; order Characiformes; family Distichodontidae; genus Distichodus; species Distichodus sexfasciatus. Next base: position 236,520 of record JAVGVS010000430.1, on the reverse strand, counting down.
TTATGGCATTGAGACACTGTTGACTTCCTGGGGTTTTGTTTTGGGCTGTTGGTGTGACAGAAACCAGTTTTTTTCTGGGACAAGGTCATACACACACACCAACAGACACACGAATAAGCACCCACACACACACACACATACACACACACACACACACACACACACACACACATACACACACACACACACACATACACACACACACACACACACACACACACACACATACACACACACACACACATACACACACACACACACATACACACACACACACACATACACACACACACACAGACCCAGCAGGTTTGCAGTTAGGTTTAAATATGAAAAGCGTCTCTCTCAGCGCCCACTCACTGTGCCCTGTGCTTTGTCTGAGTGTGTGTGTGTCAAGCGTGTGGTGCTAAAAAAATCGTCTTAATGGGACCATTAGTACAGCAGTGTGTGTGTTCTATCAACAACGTTATTATTATTTGTCTCAGTGACACCACACAGCAGACACACACACACACTGAGAGACAATGGAGAGAGAGATGGAGAGAGAGGGAGGGGGATGGAAAGAAGGGACAGTGGGGGGAGGGAGGAGGCTAGGGGAGAGATGGAGGGGAGTGAGAAGAGGGAGAGATGGAGGGAGGGACAGTGGGGGAGAGGGAGAGATGGAGGGAGCAAAGAAGAGGGAGAGATGGAGGGAGAGACAAGAGGGAGATGGAGGAACAATGGGAGAGGAGGAGAGATGGAGGGGAGACATGGAGGGACAGTGGGGGAGAGGGGGAGAGATGGAGGGAGGACAGTGGGGGGGAGAGGGAGGGAATGGATGGAAGATGGAGATGTGGTGAGGAATGAGGGAGAGGGAGGTGTCAGACAGACCTCAGCATGCGGTCCCACCTGGCGCTTGACATTTCTGAGTGTAGAGACAAGAGAGAGGGCCAGGAGGAGGAGAGAAATGCAGAAAGAAAGAGAGAGGCGAGAAAGAAAGAAAGAAAGAAAAAGCTTGATGGGAGAAATGAGGGAGTAATGAGTGAAAGAAAAATAGAGAATGAAAAAATAAAGAGCAGGATGAAGAACAACAGAGAGAGAGAGAGAGAGCAGTCTTCGTGTCCCTGCACCACCTTTAAGGTCACAAACACACTTTCTTACTGAGCGGAGTGATAACGTCGCAGCCTCACTCCAGCAGGGTCTCACACACACACACCACCCACAAGCACACACACGCACACCCCAAGCACACACACACACACTGGCTACAGGCAGAGATGGCAGACGGCCTTTCCAGAGGACAATACAGCGAGAGATCGAGAGAGAGAGAAAGAGACCAGCGGTGCTAACCATCTATCTCACTCCACCTCAGTGTGTGTGTAAACCAACAACAATAATAATAATAATAATAATAATAATAATAATAATAATAATAATAATAATAATAATAATAATAATGCAGATTTAATATCAAGTCACTAATCACAAAAATATCATTTGGTGTATCGGTGTATCGTCGATGTAACTGTAGTAAAATCCTCCACACAGTCAGGTCTGGCGATCTCACCTTGAAAATTTCAATTGCCTTCGATCTTATTCTATCCCAGTCCTCCATACAAAAATACACACACACACACACACACACACTGATCCACCATTAAGGTCTAGATTCTTGGATGGTGTCTAGCATTTAGGACTTGAGTTACATAGCATGAATGACTTCCTGTGAATTGCATTCCTCCTTTTCAGACTATTTACCACTTACTGAGTGAAGTGTGTGTGTGTGTGTGTGTGTGTGGGTGTGGGTGTGTGAGAACAGGGGAGATAGCGGTGTGTGTGTGTTCACTAGGACAGCACCTGAAGGCAAAGGGGCAGTCAGGTGTAATCATCACACACAGAGTCTTAAGATGCTTTGAATCTATTTCCAAGACAGGAGGCCGGGGAGCCTCAGCGGAGACCGTGCCTGCTTCACTTTTACACACTCACTCACTACTCACTCACTCACCTCAGAGACTACTGCTCTGCTCTGTGTCGGTTTGTGGCAGGGTGTGTGTGTGTGTGTGTGTGTGTGTGTAGCTTAACAGCAGGAACAATAGCACAGTAAGATTTAAAGAGACACTGAGGGATGGTGAGGTGTCAAATTGACTACAATGGTGAGAGAGAGAGAGAGAGAGAGAGAGAGAGAATGGGAGTGTTTGGGGCAAAATAAAAGACAAAATGAGAAGCGGATAAATAAAGGTGATGGAAAAGAAAAGAAAGAGTATTTTTGAGAATAAGAAAGTGGGTGTTGTTGAAAAAGAAAGAAAAGAAAGAAGTGGATGAAAAGAATAAAGGAGTTAAAAGAGTGAGTCTGAAAGAAAGAAAAGAAAGAAAGAAAAAGAAAGAAGGAAGGAAAGAAAAGAAAGTGTTTTGGCAGAATGAGAGAAATGGAAATCACAGAGAAACAGAAATCAAACGAAATATGAATTTGAAATTCTAAAGAAAGAAAGGAAAGGAACAAGGAAGAAAAAAAAAGAAAAAAAAAATTTTGTGAGAATGAGAGACATTGGGGAATGACAAAGAAATAATAGAAATGAACATGAACGATCTGGAGTGAAACGAGAGATGGAGAGATGGATAGAGAGAGATAAAGAAAAGAAAAGGGTGAAGATACAGAGAGAAAGGAGGTTCTGATTTAATGGAAAAGTAAACGTAAGGAGTGGGAGGAAAAGGGGGAGTTGCTTAAAGAAAGGGAGTAAAAGAAGGATGGAGAGATGGAGGGAGGGAGGGAGGGAGGGTTGTGTACTGGGGGGATGAAGGCTACTGACCTTACAAAAGAGCAGGGAGTGTTTTTACAGGGGGTGGGAGTCAGCCTCCGGGGAGCTTCTGAACGAGGGGCGGAGTTTCTTTTAAAGTTATCTACACCGAATCCACTCCGGCTTGATCTGAAGGACTGAATCCCAGCCTCAGGCTACACCCTCCAGCATATCCTGTAAAAAATGCTCCTTGATAAAAAAAATGACCTGTCAGTTTTATTCTCGATATCGTGCCATCCTTGAAGAAATGTGATATTGTGATAGTTTTTCACTGATATTTATTTATTTTGCTGAAACGTTTTTGCGGAGGGAAAGGGTAAATAGATAAAAGAAATAAAATGAATAAATTAAATAAATAAATATCACAGTAAACAATATCGGAATGTCAGTTTCCTTGCAAATATTGTGCTGAAATTTGAAATTGCAATATTTTTATTTGCAATTCTTTTTTGTTGGGAGAATTACTTAGTAAACAAATAAATATTGGTAAAAAAATATCACAATGTCAGTTTTCTTCCTGATATCACACCACCCTTGAAGAAACATGACACTGCAATATTTTTTTACTACAACATTTGTTTACGTGAAATGACTTTTTCGGCAGACGGGGGAGCAGTTAAATAAATAAATAAATAAATAAAAATTGCTGTAAAAAATATCGCAATGTCAAATTTCTCCCCTTGAAGAGTTCTAATAGCTGTTTCAGTCTTGTAAGTGCTGCTTGAGAGTGAAAAGTAATTAAAGTTGTGGTCGGTGTGGAGTTGCGGGGGCTGCAGCGTGGTCGATGGTGGGTGGGCTCGCCTCCGGGCCGTCACAACCCTCCTTTAACCCTCAACCCCACAATTCCACCCCCCACCCCACCATTTAAGCGTAACCGCCTCGTTGTAAATGCCTCCTGAAGTGGAAAGCGGATGGCGGCCCGAGTAGGCGGCTGGGAACGAGCCCCACTACAGCTGCTGCAGGACGGAAGGAAACCATTAACGCGGGGTTGGATGTAACGTCAGCACAAAACATACGGTTGCGAGCGACACAGAGTTACTGCGGGGTGGGGAGGGTCGAGTATGATGGATAATTTCACATAAATGGTCAGAAAGTGAAATTGCGGTCATATTGGGTTTTTAATTTTCCACTGGTATTTTGGGATTTGATAGAAAGGAACTTTAGGAAATATGGACTGAATTTAGGTGGGAACATTGTTATCAGAACGGTTTTGTAGAATCTTAAATTTCTTGAGTCAGATATCATCTTGACAGGATTTGATCTTGGTTGCGTAGCGGTTAGGGAGTTGGCCCTGTGATCGAAAGGTCGCCGGCTCAAGTCCAGGACCAGTAAAGGTACAACTGAGGAACGCATGAGCAAGAGTACAGTCAAAGTGGGAATAGGAGCAGTGTTTGGGAGCAGTGGGAATCAGATCGAATCACCAAAACAAAACGAAAATATCATTTTGACATATGGAGCTGCACCTTGGTGCCGGTTGAAGAAATTTTTACCTTAATTTAATGGTGCTTTGGGTTTGAGCGTTTCTCTCTAAAACCGTCCCTAAGATTCTTTTTCTTGTTCTCCTGGCGGCGATAATGATGGGTGCAGATGGACACAGTGAAGTCGGGCTTTGTAGGCTCAGCGGTGGAGCTGCGCTGCCAGTTCATGAACAGCAAGCCCCCAGTGAAGATCTCGCAGGTGACTTGGCAGAAGTTCTTCAATGGCACCAAGCAGAACGTGGCCATCGCCAACCCGGCTTTGGGCGTCTCTGTGCTGCCCACCTTTAAGGACCGCGTCAGCTTTAAGCACCCGGCGGTGCGCCAGCGGACGCCTTCCTCGCTCGAGGACACACCATCGTCCCCCATAACCTCCATACCTGTCCCGTGAGCCGCCTACATCTTGGTACCCACCTTCCCGGCCGACAGCAGGAGAACATAGTCCCAACCTCACCGTCTCTGATGGCGGCCAGGCGGAGACCTTGATGTTGACCCGTCTGGATAGATAGCGAGAGAGAGAGAGAGAATGGTGAGAAAGTCAGGGAGAAAGAGAAACAGATGAGTGACAGAGAGAAAGAAGGAGAATGAGAGAGAAGAGAAAGGGGGAAGAGAAAGTGAGTGGTTAGAGGAAAAAGAGAAAAAGGAGAGACGGTAAGAATGAGTGAGAGAGAACGAATAAGTGAGAGAGAAAGAATAGGAAGGAAAAAAAGAAAAGCGGAAGAATGAAGAGAATGAGTGAGAGAGAATGGGAGGCAAAAGTGAGAGGCGAGAGAAGGCAGGGGAAAGAAAGAAGGCGGAGGGTAAAAGCGATAAAAGAGGAAGCAGTAAGACTGTAAGAAAGAGGTGGAGACATTGAGGGACAGAAAGAATGAGAGATGGAGAGAGAGAAAGAAAGAAGATAAGGAGAGAGAGACGGAAAAAGAGAGACAGATGGAGGACTGAAAACGATAAAGGGAGGGAGTAAGACTGTAAGAAAGAGGTGGCGACATTGAGGGACAGAAAGAATGAGACATGAGAGATGGAGAGAGAGAAAGAAAGAAGATAAGGAGAGAGAGAGAGACAGAAAAAATGATGGAGAGAGTGGAGAGAGGAGAAAAGAAAGAGACAGTGAGGGAGCGAAAGGGAGGAACAGGAAGAACAAAACTGAGACAGACAATAAAAGCTAAAATCAAATTAGAAAAGAGACAGAGAGATTATTATCATAATTCTAAAAAACTATCATATATCATCTAATATCAGATTCCACTAACAACACCGCTGTAATGTTATCAGGCTGATATGTGGGTTGGAATGTTTTTTCGGAACTAACGTAGCTCTTTACCTTGACTGAGTTGTGTAATATAATATTCCTGCGTCTACACAGCACCGCTATAATTCCGATATCTCAACTTGAGGCAAATTACACGGCGGAAGTAGTTAAATTTAGCAGTAAAACTGCAAGACTCAGATTAGATTTAATCTTCTGTACACTTCAGCTCACGACTAGATCATAAATTCCTGTCAGAAATTCCCACAATTTTTTAAAGGCAGTTCTACAATGAGAAAAACCATCAGTTGCTAATAAACTGCTAACGCTAATACCCACTAACTCATGCTAACTCCACTGAAGCTTGAAGCTAAAGTAACATTACAGTTCGTGTCGTATACTAGCAACAATTAGCAGCAACGTAGAGTTGTTTCTCCGTGTGAAATACACAAGTGAATGTTCTTTTATAACTTAACAATTCCAAACATTTTTGGAGTTAATTATCTATTATCTTATTATCGTATGGAGTAAATGATTTCACTGATCTAACCAGGAAGTTGAAAACTACAAACAAATTTATTCTCCAATTCGGTCATAAATTGACAGTTTATTGTTTACTGTTAAGTGAGTGAGTATTTGTCATTGTGAACACAGCACAGCACACAGTGGACTAAACGAAATTTGACCTCTCCATTTAACCCACCCGTGAAATAACAACGGGCAGCGCCCAGGAGGCAGTGCTTGGGGACCGTACCTTGCTCGCAGGTACCTTTACGGTCAAGGAACTTAGATTCCACAGCCCTCCAATCAGGGAGCCGACTCCTGACCGGTACGCTACCAACTGCCCCAAACGTATAAAGTGACGTTACAATATGTATGCTGTTTGAATCAATACTATGAGCTCGTCGATCGGCGAATCGATGTGTCCATGTAGATCGATTTATCGTTACACCCTTAGATATAACGGTGCAACTTTGGATCCAAATGTGACAGGGAATGAGGGTTGAACATCAAGGAAAACCGGTTGCTTTTTTTGACTTACACTGTGGAACTCGTCGTAAACGGATTGTATTCCCACTTTGACCGTATCCGTGTTTTGGGATCAGCGGGAGAGTCCGGAACGTCCTTCGCTGCTGCTCGGTGTGTGTGTGTCTGTTTGTGTGTAACCTACTCACTTTAGAGGTTTACTGCGGGATATCGATCGAGTCAGACTAGAACAGAGGAAGCTTCTCACCTACACATGCCCTATATGGCTGGGATGAACGTGGTGGTACACACACACACACACACACACACACACACATACATACACACACAAAGCCTCGGTGCCTCCATTTCATTAATAGATAAATGTCTGCAGCGGCAATCGATGTCTCATTTACAGCATTAGATCTGGTCAGCGATGAATGGAGGAGAGAAGCACAGAGACGAGACATCATCGAGAGGGAGAGAGAGAGAGAAGGAGTAAGAGAAACAGTACCAGTAAAAAAAAAAAAAGGGGAGAAAGACAGAAAGAGGGTGGAGAGTGGACGAGAGACAGAGGGAGAAAGAAAAAGAGAGAGCGCGGCTCGTGGCTGGCTGTAAAGGTTGCTCCTCGCCGTTGATTGCCGCTCGTAATTGCAAATGAAGTGTTGGTGTGTTTCTCATTAAGCCGGCAAAAGGAAGCACTTTAGTGGAGCGCTCTTCCTCCTCCAGCACTCTTCATCACGCGCCGACTGGCTCAGCTCGGCTCGGCTCGGCTCGGAAACCGGAGACACACAGCCTCCCAGTGTTCACAGAGGCCACTTCATGTCCTACCAACCCTTACACTCACACTCATACACACACACACACACACTCACCAGCTTTCCTTTTGATGCGGCGACTAGCTAATTGCTAATTGGCACGGCACAAAGGCTTGAGATTGGATGACTTTGGGCGCTGGGAGAAACGAGCGGCTTCTGCATCTGTTTGAGCTTTTCGCCTAATGTGTTTACCGAGAGCGAGATCCGTTTGCCTCTTTTGCTCCCGCTTTTCTTCTTCTCCTGTCGACCGGATGTTTTTGTTTAAATGTCAGTGATCGGAGACGGCCGGGGGGAAGAGCCGAGCCAACGTTGTGTTTAGTAATAAAATGTTTTCTTAAAGCTTGTTTAAAAAAAAATTTGATTACAGAAGCTTATATATATTTTAATAACAGCCTGATTTATCACTTCACGTCTTTTCTTTCTTTGTGCAGCTCGTCCCGTGACCCGAATGACCTGACACGCCCACTATATCGCCGCCCGGAGACTAAGCATAAGATAGCGGTAACCTGTAGCGGCAAAGCGCCGTAATCATCAAGTGGGAGACCAAGCTGAAGGGCGAGGCCACGTTCCAGGAGACGCGCAACCCCAACGGCACGGTGACGGTGCGCAGCAACTACGTGGTGGTGCCCAGTCGAGAGACGCACCGCCAGAAGCTCACCTGCGTGGTCAGCTACCGTGCCGAGCGCTTCACCGACAGCGTCATCCTCAACGTGCAGTGTAGGGGCACCTACGACATGCAGCAAATTTCATTAAAAAAAAATACATTGTAGTTCACAAAAATTCAGCAAGACACTTTGCCAGTGCTTGCTCGTTTCTGTTGTGCCCCTAGCATCGGCAGAAATTTTTGCACGACGGTATTTTCTTTTCCATGGTATTATCGCATGAACATTAAGCAAGATAATCTTTCTGTTCTGTGCTACTATCAACATGATAATTTAGCAAGATAACATTTCTTTTACCTGATACTATCGATACGAAAATTTTGCAAGATAACGTTGCTTCTGTTCCATGCTACTATTGGCGTAAAACTTTTAGCAAAGAATAACGTTGTTTCCTGCTCCACATCCTAGTAATGGCCCATTAAAATTTAGCAAGATAACGTTGTTCTTCTCCATGCTAGTAATAGTAAACTTTATGAAGATAGCGTTGTTTCTGCTCACGCTAATGGTAATAAATTATGAATTACATTGTTTCTGCTCCATGCTAGTATTGACGCAAAAAATTAGCAAGATGACATTGTTTTTCTACACTCCATGCTAGTATTGACGCAAAAATTTAGCAAGATGACATTGTTTCTGCTCCATGCTAGTATTGACGTAAAAATTTAGCAAGATAACGTTGTTTCTGCTCCATGCTAGGATTGACGTAAAAATTTAGCAAGATAACGTTGTTTCTGCTCCATGCTAGTATTGACGTAGGCATAAGATAACGCGTTGTTTCTGCTCCATGCTAGTATTGACGTAAAAATTTAGCAAGATAACGTTGTTTCTGTTCCATGCTAGTACTGACGTAAAAATTGCGCAAGATAACGTTGTTTCTGTTCCATGCTAGTGTCAATGTAAACATTTTGCGTTCATATTTCTCCATTCTATTTATTCCAGCTCAGTATCAGCACAGACTGCTTTCACCTTCATGAATTCTGTAGCGTTTCTGCTCCATTCTGCTCCAAAAATTTGCAAGATAACCTCGTTTCTTTTTTTTCAGGCTAGTATTCCACGCGAAAAGTTATCAATCAGAATTTTCCCTTAATCATTTACACTGTTCATATTTCTGTCAATTTGCACTTCACTATTGACAATCTTAACAAATGAACTGGTATTTCTTAGTCATGCACAAGTATGTCCAGTTGTAAAATTAGACACGGTAACATACTTTATATTGTTAGACATTTAAGCTTCAGGAAAAATTTACAGTGTAGTTTTTAATGCAAAAATTCAGCTACAAAATTTGGCGTTTAAAAGGAATTCTGTCAGGTTTATACTAAAACAATCCTTCGCGGGATGCCACTGAAAGGCCTGTGTTAGCTTTTATTCCTCCCTCTTTAACCACCCCATGCATCCCACAATCACCCAGCTCACTGTTAAGCAGATTAGCTTTCAATGACGGACACCATAGCCCCAGCTGATGGGGTTCTGGCTTTTGTGCCGTTAGCCTCTGCAGTGTTTGTTTGATGCGCTGCAGTATGATAAATCCTCCGTCCATTCCGCAGGGTCACGGGAGGCAGGAACATGACGGTAACATGACCCATGTGGTCGCGCAGCGAGCGGGGTTTAGCATAGACGCGCCTCAGCGGGAATTCTTAATCCGTTGTTACAGGCGGAAGGTCGCATACATATGCAAGTGTATATGTGTGTGTGTGTGTGTGTGTTTGCATGCTAATGATTAGCAGCTCCCCAAGAGCGTGTTCATTAGGAGAACGGGCTGGTGAGGGGAGTTTCAACCCTGCGCGGTGCTAGTTCGCTACTTCGAAAAATTTCAGATTAACTTTCCTCTCATTTTTGGGTAGCTAAAATTACTTTTACAAATCGCTTAGAAAGTGTTTCGTGTTTCTTGAAAAGATTTTATTTATTTTATTAGTAAATATTAATATTTGTTAATATTTTTTGAAAATATATTTTATATATTTTATGTTATTAGCTGGTAGCATGATGTGAAATAGCTTTTACCTTCAAGATGAACAAAAATGACTAACTGCTTATGTTATCTTAGCTGTTCTTTTATTTTTGTCTAATAGTTTTTAGTTATTTTATATTTGATTAGTTTGTACATTTTTGAGCAATTTTACTTCATGGTTAAGCTATTATTTTCTTGGACATAAGTAACTTACATATGTAATTATTTTAGCTATAATTTCTTGGTTGGAAGTAATTTTCCTTCATTAATTTAGCTAATATTTTTTGGATGGAAGTCATTTCAGCAGGTATTTTCTTGGTTATGAATAATGTTATCTAGTATTTAATTTTAGCTAATTATTTTAGCTAGTATGTTGTCAGTTGTAAGCAATTTTAACTAGCTTTTTTGGTTGTCAGTAAAGTTAGCTAATAATTTTTCGGCTTTTTGTCTTTTTTGTTATTTTTGTTGCCCATTTTATAATCTTTTCGATTATTTTCTTTTTATAGATGAGCCTGAGGTGAAGATCAACGGTTTTGATGGGAACTGGTACCTGAACCGGCAGGACGTGCAGCTGACCTGCGACGCGGACGCTAATCCTGCCGTCACTGTCTACCAGTGGAAACTGTGAGTCCAGTTCCAAGCCACTTTCTTTTCTTATTACTTTGTGGTTTGTTCATTAATGTGGGATATCATTTCCTCTCCTCCCGTATCTGTTGTTCGATCGCAGGTTATTTACACTGAATCCAGATAAGATCCGTTCGTTAGACGGTAAAGCGCTGAGGCTCTCGCAGATGCTCAGAGATACGCTGCGAAGAAAACAATAAAGCTATAAGCAAAGCTAGCTAGTAGGAAAGAAGAAAGGAAACGAGGGACAGAGCTTCGAAATCAATGTTGTAGATCTGACGTTTTTCTAGCTACAAGCTGGAAATCCCCCTTTGTCACGCGAGATAGCATCAGCGTAGCTTTGGCTAACAAATGAACAGCGTAAGTGTGCCACGTTCTTGTTGTCTGAGCCGCTGATCTGTTCTTCATGCAAATATCTTGCGGTGAGAGGCGAGTAGAGTTTTCGGATTGCCTGAGGGAAGGATGGAGGGAGGGAAGGACACGATGGGGTGGTATAGAGATGGATAGGTCTGGAAGGAGATACAGGCAAGGAAGGAGAGAGGAACGGAGTTAGGGAGAGATGGATGAAAAAGGGAGAGAGAGGTTTAGAAGGCAAGGAGGAGTGGAATGGAAGGGAAGAGGCCACGGTTATAGCAAGAAGGAAGAGAAATGGACAGCAATGGGGGAGGGAGAGAGGGACGAGAGGGGGAAGAAGAGAGGGAGTGATTGGTGATGGACGAAAGAGGGAGAATAGAAGATGAGGAGGTGAAGGAGAGAGTAGAGAAAATGGATGTGAGTGGCGTTGCTTGGAGAGAGATACAGGGACAGGTTAGACAGATGGAGGAAACGATGGAAAGAGAGAGAAAGGCAAGGATGGAGAGAAAGGATGACGGAATGAAAGCAATACAGGAAGAGGTTAAAGAGATGGAAGGAGGGATGGATGGTGCCAGCATCAGCAAGAGGCATGTAGCAGACCAAAAGGCAAGCTAGCTAATGCCAGAGTCACCAAGCTGTTGTTCGCTTTGAGTGGCTCAGATCAAGTCGGCGTTCCGGGTTGGGTTGGCGTTCCGAGTCGGGTCAGCGTTTCGGGTCACGGCGGAGGCCCGCATCATTAAAAATGGATGGATTATACAGTGGAATTGAAAGATAAATGCAGCAATTTGTCCCGTAATTGCCGGGAGAGGATGGCCAAGGCAACAACGTGTCAGTGGACTTGAGAGGAGGCGGATTAATGGCCCCCGGAGCTCCTGGGTGCTGCGACTCTGCGGACCGGGTTGGGTTTTAATAAGAGAGAGAGAGAGAGAGAGATGGAAAGAGAATATACACGAGCATTCAGGTATATTAGGTGGCAAAGGCCACAAAAACAATAGTGCTCCCTCTGGAGAGGAGATGAGACTCTGAATGCGGAAAAGACATTTTGTTACATATGCCAGAGGGAGAGCAGGAAGGAGAGAGAGGACGAGGGAGGGAGTGGGTGAACAAACAACTGATGAAAGAAGAAAAGCGGGAAGTGGGAAGAAGCGGATGGAGGGAAGGAGGGAGGAGAGAAGGCGACATGGAGGTGGTAGAGAGATGGGTGGTCTTGCTTGCAGGGTGATACAAGGAGAGAGAGAGGGATGGAGTAAGGGAGAGAGGGAAGGAGTGAGGGAGTACATGGGTGACGGATGAAAGAGGGAAAATGAGGAAGAAGGAGGGGAAGAAGGAGGAGAGATTGATGGTTGAGAGCAATACAGGAAGGGAAGGAGAGGGTGATGAAAGAGAGAGAGAAGGAGTGAGGGAGAGGATGGGTGGCTGATGAAAGAGAGAGACTCTAAAAGGGAAGGAGGAGATGTGAAGGTGGGGGCGGAGAAAGGCAGAAGTTGAAAATAGGTGGTGCAGCTTGGAGAGTGATATAGGGAAAAAATGAGAGAGGTGGAGCGAGGGATGGAGGGAGAGAAGGAGTGAAAGGGGGACTGAATGACGTTTAGAAGGTAAAGTGGGTGGTGTGGTTTGGAGTGTGATGCAAGAGGAGAGATTGGGGAGGAGGATGGAGGAAAGATAGGAGCGAGGGATGGAGTGAATGAAAGAGTGACAATAAGATCTAGAGGGTATGAGATGGTGTAGGTTCCTGGCAGAAGTTAGAGAGACGGAGGGAGGGATGAGAGAGGGAGGAACGATGGGAGAAAGTGAATGGGTGACGGATGAAGATGAGAATGAGGTCTTGAAGAAAAGAGGAAGGGTATGGGATGGTGTAGCTTGGAGAGGGATCCAGGCAGAGGTTAGAACTGTAAAGAGAGGGATGAATGAAGGGAGGGATGGAGAGAGGGAACGAATGAAGTATGAAGTGAAAGTGGAAGAATAAGGTCTAGAAGGCAAGGAGGAGATGAGGGGTTGGGTATGAGTGGTGTAGCCTGTAGAGCAATACAGGGAGAGGTTTGAGAGGCGGAGAGAGGGATAGACGAAAGAGGGAGGGAGGGGGCAAAGGATGAGAGAGAGAGGGAGCAGGGAAGGGAGGGAGGGAGGAAAGGAGGGAGACGGTGATAGGGAGAGACGGTGCCGTGGCGATGACAGATCAGAGGGGACGGCTGTAGCTGCACTGCGCTGCACTCACCAAATGTGTTGTGAAAGTTCCCCGGAGCTGCTTTCTGGAGGTCAGCACTGGCCTGTTACGGAATAACACAAACACACACAGACACACACACACACACAGACACACACACACACACACAAACACACATGGGAGGGAAGGCGCCCACACATACACACACGTGCACAAACATGCATGCTTAAAAGAACATACGTAGACACGCACACACGTGAGCACACGGAGACGTGAAGACACGTGAGCGCGACTGCAAGCATGTCCCATTCCACAAACATACTTACACATGCGCTTTGCACGCATCAGTGCACACACACACACACACACACACACACACGCACACACACGCACACACACACACGGACCTCATCTGAGTCACACGCTTATGCACTTTCAGCAAAAAACATTGGGTTACTAATTTGGAACACAACCTGGAGACTATTTCATACTAACCCATTGCAGGATTCACAAATGCACAACATACACACACACACACACACACACACACACACTGAGTCATATGCTTATGCATTTTGAGACAAAATGCACATAGACTGGAAAAGAGAAAGAAAAAGCCAAAAACATTTAGAAATCATCAGCATCTACACACGATTGCTCATTCGTTTCCAACCAAATGCACATAGACCACCAAACACATTGGCATTAAGACGTCCTCCTAACCCACTACAAGACACACAAACACACACACACACAAACACTGCAAAGTGACCGTTTACCCTCTCTAACGAACACCCCGTTGAATGCTTATGGAGTAAGAGGGAGATTTAGAATAGATCATTAACTAGTTATAAATGCTGCACGGCTCCACCGCCGCCCGAAACGTTAAAGGTTGTCGTGTCAAATCCCACAGCTCTGACCCACGAGACCCTTGGCTCTGGCGTGTTCTGGGTTCATACAAATTTTTGGCTCTGCAATCATTAAAGCCGCCCCCCATCCTCATCTCCCTGACGCTGATAAATGATGCATTCGGTAGCTTTTAGCGGAGAGGCGTGCGAGTCGTTAGGGTGGCTTGACGTAATGTTTCTTTTAGCCGCAGCACTCGTTGTGAGTCAGCACGAGTCAGTTCTGATCTATAGGATTTAGCTGTTGAAATGTGAGAACGGAGACTAGACCAATCATAGAGCTAAAGAGATGGCGGGATTTAAAACCTCAACTGGGATGATTGGTACACAACGTACAAATTAGAACTAGCTTTTGAGTTCCTGGACGTTATGATGACTGAAATTTTAGTTTAAAAAGATTTGGCAACTGTGTTATGTTACATAAAAAGTTCCAGTCCCATTTCAGAGGTAATATTATCAGCCCAACAATTGCGAACCCAGAAAAGTGTGACAGGTTCCTGGGTTTGGACAGTTTCTGATGACTAGATATAAGCCCTGCAGCTTGGAAACTTCAAAACTGGAACCGGGTTCTGAGTTCTTGATCCTGGACAGTTTCTGATGACTAGATATAAGTCCTGCAGCTTGGAAACTTCAAAACTGGAACCGGGTTCTCAGTTCCTGGGCTTCTACTGTTTCTGAACCAAGAAACTCAGAAACTGGGACCAGGTTCTAGCTTTTTGGTTCCGAGTTCCTGGGCTTCTTCCCGAATTTCTCCTGCTTCCTAGCAACTAAATACAAACACAGGAACTATAATCTGAAACCGGTTTAAACTAGCTCCTAATGGCTAAAAGGTCAAGTGCCACATTGCAGTAGTATGTAGTACAGTAGTATCAGGTTTGAAACGCAGCCCTCATCTTGTGAATCTGTTAGATGGCCCTCAACACAGTCGTAATGAAGATCTGCGCTACTCTGTCGTCAAGTGTATCATTTCCCATTTTTTCATCATCTCAACTTCCTCTTCACCATATGGAGAGTGCAAGGAGTGTGGGTGGAGGAGTGACTGGTCAGGACCAGGTCAGTTAGAACGAGGGTAATACGCCCTGAGGAGATGTCGTTAGTGCGGCGTGCGTTGGCGAAGTCCGTCAGGAGAGGACGCAGTGTCAGAGATCGCCGCCTTCGCTCCGAGCCAGGGCAAGTCTGGACACAGTGGAGCAGTGAGCCGTGACTGAGCCAAGCTGGAGACAACACACATACACACACCACCAACACAATTACACACTTCGACCCAGACGTATGGTCAGGCTGTCGGTGGGAGCGTGGTATGCGGTAGACGCCACATTTCACACTTTTTCGGTCATCCCAGGCTCCCACCACTGTGACCAAACGTCTAGCAAAACAACATGACTCTATCCACACTCTCAATGTTTCCTCCTCTCCCTCTGTTCCATCTCTCCTTCTTTGTCCCACCTTGGAGACTTTTGAAGCTGCTCGGCCTGTGAAGACCCGCACAATGTCCAGTCTGTCACACGTTTGGTGAAACGGATGCGGCCGTACGTGTGATATCTGGCTGGTGTTTTTTCGCAGACTGGGCTGGCAAGTCTTTCATTGAGATGTTAAGTAACATCTGTCTTGTCTGTGACTGAAAACAACAATAGGGATGATGGTGATAGTGGCGTTGGTCTAGTGGTTGGAGACCCGCCTATGGGCCAAGAGATTTTGGGGTCGAGTTTGGTTTTTATCCCACCTCAAGCTCCGCCACTATTGGGTATCTAAGCTAGACCTTGAAAGCCAAGTTGCTCTAGGGACACTGTCCCTGTAATTAAGACAGGGAAGTCGCTCTGAATTTGAGTCAACATTTAAGAGTATGTTGGTATAAAAATGCAACAAAAAAACTACTGGAACACACACAGTTAGTGTTGCTTTGGTGCACGTCCTTGAAACCAAGACATTACTCATACTCAGCACTTCCTTCATCTCTACGCTGCTAAACCGTCCATTCCACAGTAAGATTAAAGAGTTGCGATGAGGTCGGAACTGTCCCTTTAATGAATAACATAGTTCTGAAATGATTCTATTCTTCGTCCCACAGGCTCAACGGATCGCTGCCCAAGAATGTGGAGATCAAGAACAACTCGCTGTTCTTCAAGGGTCCCGTCACTTACGAGCTGGGCGGGACGTACGTGTGCGACGCCACCAACAGCATCGGGACCCGCTCCGGCCTGGTGGAGGTCAACGTGACGGGTAGGTGGAGAGGCCGTCATCATCGCTGCTGCTGCTGCTGCTGCTACTTTATTGCCTGTGTGTTTGGTGGTGGTGGGGAGGAGTTCTGCCTGCACTCATGCAATCAGGCTCGATGAGGTGTAAGTGGTAGTAAGGTGTGATTATTAGGCGTTGACCGCTTTTGAAAATAAAACAGCCTTTGTTTGGCTAATGGTGCCAATCGAGACTTAAAGGGGCAGTGCATGCTAAGTTGGATATTGCTAGTCAGATTCGATCCGTCAAACGGGAATGCGCATGTGGGCGTGTACACACGCTGGTCCGGCATTGTCTGAGCAGTGGAGGTGAATTATGGACTAAAGCCCCACCCACCCGCCATTACGTATCTTACCTACACACACAGACACACAGACACACACACACACACAAATATTTTTCAGGCATCTGACTAAACCACCCACACTTAGATGCATATGTACAATCACATGCACACACATACACACACTCAACATATGCGTATATGGATGGACACACGCACAAGCATACACTCATGAGCTTGCATTATTCATATGCACACACTCCTGCAAACATATTGACACGAAACTTGCTCACACGCCTACAGTAAATCTGCATGCACATACTTACAGACACAAATACACACTCATACAATGATGCAAACACACATTTTGTCATAACTACACTTCTGCTCTATTAATGGGCATGCATTATTCATAGGCACACACTAGTGTAAACATAGTTGCACAAACACACACACATACATCTGCATGCACACTGATGGACACATGGATACACACATACAAACGCACACGCAGAACAGCCACATATTGATTGACTTGTCTTCCCGGCCCTATAAACTGCTCCCTGTTCCATGCTTTATTTCAGTATTGATCAGAGAGTTCTCGCGAGTGTGTTGCTGTGCAGGCGAACGTCTCCCCGCTACGACTCCGAATCGGGAGAGAAAAGAAGGGATCAGAATTCCACCCGCCTCACGTCCAACTGAAACAAATAATTTGAGAAGAATTACAATAATCAACTGCAAATTGTTTCAGTCACAACGCTGCTGCTGAAATGTGCGGGAATTAGAATCAGCTTTGTGGGAACGTGTGAGCCTGCTGGAGTTTTGCTCTCTTTTCTCTCTTTCTCAGTTGGATTCTTGGTTTTGGGGGCTGCCCTCTAAACTGCATTGCTTTGCATGTCTTCTCATGTTTGATCCTCAAAGACTTTTGTGCTTTTTACTCGCCTTACATTTGTGTGTGTATCTGTGTGTATGTGGGGGGGGGAGTGTGTGTGGGAGAGAGTGAGTGTGTGTTCAAGGGTATCTCTGTTGACTCCAAGCAGAAGCCCTTCGTGGGAATCCAATGAAGTCATGTGTTGTGTGGTCGGGTCTCGATGACGAGCGTTTAGTGACGACTTTAGTGGGTTGCAAATGGACCACTGGTGTGTTTGTCACATTTACTGCTAAGATGCAACTGATTGCTAAAGCTACTGACTGCAGATCACTGAGCTTCCCATCAGGGATTAGTAAAGGTTTTGAAGAACAAAAATGAAAACTGAATTGAATGTATTAGGCAAGTGCTGGGTGTTAATGATTTATGCATTATGCAATTCATTTATGCCTTTAAAATTGACCAGGTCAGGCTGTAATGGTGCTGTGTCTACCTCGACTTTCTGATTCACGTTCGTTCGATTTTGCACCGTTCGTTTGGTCGGCAATAGCGTTCGTGGCGGCACGTTCCATTAATCACATCTCCGACAGTAACATGTTCCATTAATTACGCGTTTGACAGTAACACGGAGGGGCGCCAATACAGCTTTATGGATTGGAGATTAGCCGGGGCTAAAAATGAAATTCATCATTAATTTGTTGTAATTACTTTTTAGCTCCAGCAGTCATAAAATAGATCGGGAACTTGATTATTTGTTCACGTTGGCTCACAGACAAAATGAGTTAGTGTCGTTATTCTTGTCTCTTGTAGCTTGTTTATAACCTAGCAGAGACCGCAGAGACTGCAGAGTTCCCTTAAAATTCCCACTTAGCTATATACCTAGTTACTTAGCTAACATTAGCTATCTAGTTACATAGCAAGCAATATAGATTCTGCAGTGTTGCCAAAGAGCTAGCTAGTTGTTTCTCATTTTAAGCCTGTTCACTGAAGTTTCTTAAAAATTGCACTTTGACTCTCTACTGCTAGCTAGGTAAGCTAGTTCAGCTAGTTTAGCGATAGCCAATATCAGTGTAGTTAAGTAGGTAGATATACCTTGTCAGATATATAGCTAACATTGGCTAACTAGCCTAGCTAGCATTAGATGATAGAATTTTGACTTCACAGTTGGTGAAAGTGTGAGCAAACTGAAGACAGATAGAACTAGTGATATGGCAAAATCTATATAGCTAACTAACTAGATAGCTAGCTTGATGTAAGTGAAATTGGCTTGCAAACCTAGCATTACCGAACCTAACGTTAGAAAGTCAAAGTTTAAATTTTGAGAGCCTTCGCAGCGAGAGTTTTAACAATTTGAGGCCACAAAATGAACTAGCTAGATATACACCTATATAGCTAGCTATCTAACCAACTAGCAAATGTACGGTAAATAGATTACTAGCTATCTATCAAAATCTGTGCACCATACTAGCTAGATATAAAGCTAGCTCAATATAAGCAACATTGGGTAGCTAGAATTAGAGAACAAAAGTGGAAATTTTAGGAGACAAATTGAAGAGAAATACAAGCTATATAGCTAAATTTATGTAGATAGCCAACTAGCTATATAAGCTCTCCCCTTCACTGTACTGCAGTTAAATCTGAAGTGAAAAACTGCTAACATCCAGCTAACAACTAGATATTTATTATTTTCGAGATATTAGTTTAACGCATTTAAATTTCTTCACAAGACTGACATGTGGTCTGTTAATGTAAGCACCCTAGTCGCGTAGTTTGATGCCAAATCAGAACCGTGTTTTTTTAAACCAATCAGAACACAGGACTGGAGCAGCAGCTGCTTCCCCAGGTGCCCCCCAGTGCCTGCCTCTGATAAGGATCATGTCTGAATGGACGAATGAATCTTAAGAGTGAATAAACTGAGCCATGAATGCAACGTTGTTCGTTGTTGTGACGGTGTGCTACGAGCTCGTGCTGCGCGCTGGTGGTGGATTTTACTGGTAGCGGCGCGACGTAGGAGCCAAACAGCACGTTTACGACGCCTATCCATCTGCCGGTGCCTATGTTCGGGGCCAGTGCCAAGCTCATACGGCTGATTAGGGCCTAATTGCCTGTGGCGAGGAGCGCGCTGATAGCTCTGGCAGGACCCACGAAGGCCTCGTAGGTCCTTACCTTTGTCGACTGGGCACTCACACACACACACACACACTCGTATTCCTGCGTGTTGCTGTATAGTGAAGTACTCACAAAGCCGAACTCACAAAGCCACAAAAATGTTATTGTCTTTTATTAGACAATCAGATTATTATTACCACTTAAAAACCTGCTCACACACACACACAAAACCTCTGCAAAGGCCGGAGTTGACTGGTTCCCATAGTAACTGTGTGGAGTGAAGTTTGGATAAGCGTCACCCCTGTCTCGGTGTGTGTGTGAGAGAGATGCAGGGGTGAAGCGTCAGCATAAAGGCTCTGCACTCACATCTTGGCTCTGTGCCCTTTCACACACCTGGGAAAAAGGAGGCATTGTGTGTGTGTATGAAGCCGTCTGGGTTCTGAGCGGCCCTATGCTGAGGCATGTCACTGTGCTGTAGTGTGTGTGTGTGTGTGTGTATGCTGGTGTGTGTGTTGCCCTGCTGTGTGAGAGCTGTGATAACATTGTGAAGCTGGAGGTTTGCATGAGACGATGAAACGTAACTCGCCCAACAGCTGCAGCAAGCAACTCTTTTTCATACTTTTTCTCTCTCTCTCTCCCTCCTCGACTTTCTATTATTTTACTGTTTCCCTCCAACTCTTTGTTTCTGTGCTTCCCACTGCCCACTCTCTCTCTCTCTTTCTCTCTTTCTCTCTTCCATTTCCTTTTTTAGTCTCTTTTCATCTATTTCTCTTCCCTCTCTCGCTCTTTCTCTTGCATCTCCCATCCTCCTCTTCTTTTCTCTCCTGCTCTCTCTCTCTGCCTTTCCTGCTTCACCCTTCTGATTTATTAAGATATTCATGTCTTCCTTCCCTCTCTTTCCTCTGGACATCCCTCTCGCTCCTTCTCCTTCCTTTGCTTCTTTTCCCGTTCTCCTCCCTCTTTCCTTATTCTTTCTCCATTTCTTTTAGGCCATCTGTCAATTTCTCTTTCAATCACACATCTCTGTATCTGTCCATCTCTCGCTCTCTCTCTCTCTCCTTCCTTTCCTGTTCCTCTCTTTCCGTATACAAATTTATGCTTGCCTCTTCCATCCTTCCTTCTCTTTCGGTTTGCTTACGTTATCGATCCATTTTCTCATCTCTTTTTTCTTTCTCTCCCCCCGTTCCTTTCCTGCCTCCCTTGCTGTTTCTCATTTCTTTTCCTTGTCCATCTTTCCAGTTTTCATCATAGCGTTTGATGGTTTTCACAAGCTTCGAGGGTACGTTCGGAGCTCTTGGAATTTTCTGGAATTACACCTTGATTCACCTAACGATGGACTGTTGTTTCTCTTTACTTAGTTGAGTGTTTCTTGTCATAATATATGAGTACAATTCTCTGTATAAAACTGGGTACACAACACAGCTGTTTTCCTCAAACTGGTGGTAACATAACGGTTAGGGAGTTGGCCACATGATCGGAGGATTGGTAACGGTGCCACTGAGGTACCGTCATCAAGCACTGCTCACCGGGGGCTGCCAAAGTTGTCGACTGCTCCTTCAGGGCTGGGTCTAATGCGCAGGTCGCATTTCATTGTGACTTTTTCGTCACTCACTCGCTCAATCCCATTGGCACCCAAGAGGCCAGAAGTTCCACAAATTGACAGACTCTGAATGAGTGAATGTTAAGAGGGTCCAAAACTGTCATCTCGCGCCAACCTGCCCTTCCTCTTGCTACCTATAAACATATCTCTTCCTTCTCGTTACCTCCTCTATCCCTCCCTCTCTCGGCAGTTGGTGGCGTAACGGTAGGGTGTTCGCCCCGTGAACTGAAGGTCGCAGGTTCCAATCCAGGAGCGGTAACGTTACCACTGAGGTACTCATGAGCAAGGTACCGTCCCCAAGCACTGCTCCCCAGGCGCTGCCCTTGCTAGCTGCCACTGCTCCTTCACGGATGGGTCAAATGCAGACGTCACATTTCGTTGTGGTGCACTGTGTGCTGTGCTGTGGTGTGTTCACCAAGACAAATCACTCACTTTCTTTCACTTTCTGTTTCCATCTCTCTCCTCCCCCATCCTCTTGAGCTGTACCGACAC